>CM032382.1:54154806-54231644 GCA_019023105.1 Diglossa brunneiventris
TACAACAAGGGATGAGAGAACCATTTTTGCAATTTGCAGAAAAGCTTGCTGCAGCTATGAGAAACAGGTAGATGATGAAACTTTGCGAGACAAATTGTGCATACAATTGGCTAAAGAAAATGCAAACCCAGATTGCAAAAAGATTATTGACACTTTACCTGGGGAACCTACCTTGTCTGAAATGGTTACTGCTTGCTCGAAAGTTGGTTCAGTCGACGCATAAAATGGCAGCTCTTGCTGCAGTGTTAAACCTTCAGCAAAATGTCATAATTGTGGGACAACAAGGGCACGTGAGGTCACAGTGTACTGTCCTGGAAGACAACATTTAAGCCAAGTGCAAGCAGCGATGTCCTATGCAATCATTGTGCTAAATTAGGGCACTATGCTAAACAATGTAGGAGTAGATATCATGCAAATGGTCAGCCATTGCCGGGAAACCCAAAGAGGAGCGCGAAGGGGCGCGTGAGGAAACAAGTACCCCAACAACCACAAGAGCAAAGGCGGCCTTCCAGCACTGCAAGGCTACCCATTTGCGACAATACTCAGGGGCAACAAGCGGGTCCGCAGGATTGATATACCCACCGCTGACACAATAACCATTCTAACAAAAGAAATATGTAAAGTGCCCCTCGATGCCTATGGTCCGATAGGACGGGGGGGATGAGTGCATTTTTGATAGGGAGATCAAGTATAACACTAGAGGTATTCATGTGTATCTAGGGCTTATTGATGCTGGTTATTTAGGGCAGATTCATGCTATGGTATCTATCGATGACCCTCCTGTCACTATTCAGAAAGGAACTTGCATTGCTCAAATTGTACCTTTTGTGAGTTCCGTTCCAAATACAGTGGACCGAAGTCGCGGCACAGGAAGTTTTGGATCAACAGGAGTACCTCAAGTGTTCTGGACTGAGAAAGTAATGGAGAGCCGTCCAGAGAAGACATGCACTCTCACCGCCAATGGATGTCATCCAGGAACCGTATCAGTAACAGGTTTGATTGACACTGGGAGCAGACGTTCACAATACTCTCACGACTTTGCTGGCCTCAATCGTGGCCTCTCACTCATGCAAGTTTTGGACTCCTGGGGTTGGGTGGTGCTACAACAGGTGACCTGTCAGCCATTGTAATTAATGTGAAACATCCTGATGGCCAACAAGCTAACATCAGACCTATGTTGCTGATGCTCCTCAGAGTGTGGGGGACGAGATGTTTATCTCAATGGGGTGTCAAAATTACTACGGATTTTTAGTGGGGGCCACTGTGATGCAGGGCAATGAACGTCCAGTTGCGGCCCTGACATGGTTGACAGATAAACTGTCTGGGTTCACCAGTGGCCCCTTACTACTGAAAGCTTATTGCCCTGCAAGAATTGGTTACAGAACAATTGCAAGCGGGACATATTGAGGAATCATTCAGTCCCTGGAACACCTGTTTTTGTAATAAAAAAGAAATCGGGAAAATGGAGACTTTTACATGATTTACGGCAGATAAATGCTGTAATGGCAACAATGGGAGCTTTACAAACCAGGCCTTCCTACACTACGATGATTCCACAGGAATGGCAAATAGTTGTAATTGATCTGAAAGATTGTTTTTTCACTATTCCATTGGCTGAGCAGGACAAGGAAAAATTTGCTTTTACTGTACCTTCATGCTGAACCCGATAAAAGATATCAATGGAAGGTACTCCCACAAGGCATGAAAAATTCGCCAACTATTTGTCAATGGTTTGTGGCACAGGCCTTGTCAAAAGTGTGGGAGCAATTTAAAAACTGCTACTGCTATCATTACATGGATGATATCTTGTTAGCATCTGACAATAAACAACAGTTATCTATCAGCTCTTAAACAATGTGCTGTGACAAATTTGAAGGCTTTTGGTCTGATTATTGCTCCAGAGAAAGTGCAGGAACACATACCTTGGAAATATCTAGGTATGTTGGTGACCAACACTCAAGTTAAGTCTCAACCTGTAAAGTTAGACATTGATGTTAAAACTGCTACTGATGTACAGAAATTGGTTGGTTTAATAGGTTGGATTCAATCATATTTAGGCATAACCAATCATCAGATGCAGCCATTGTTTGATTTGCTGTCAGGCATCACCTCCTCTACTGATAGGAGGCAATTGATCCTTGCAGCAAAAAATACCCTAGAAGAAATTGAATTAGCCCTAGCACACAAATTTGTTAACAGGATAGATACCTCTGCTGTGTTCAATTGTTTATTTTGAGAGACCATGAAATACATGTGGGATACTGTGTCAATGGAATGATAATTGGGGGAAGATCAACTGCATATTCTGGAATGGATATTTTATCTTTCAGATCTAGGAAAACAGCTCCAGGACTTTATGAGCTTTTTGCAGATATTATCATCAAGGGCCGCAGGCGTTGTCATGAAGATTTTGGGACACGACCCTGTGACCATTGTGATACCTGTAAACAGTAGTATTTTGAATGGTGCTTTCAAAATAATCATGAATTGCAATCTGCCTTATCTTGTTTTACAGGCCAAATCACATACCATTTGCCTTCTCATCCTGTTCTAACATTGACTAAAGAGATTCCTTTGAAGGGAAACAAATTGAATTTTTTCCCTGTTCCAGTGGAAGGTATAACGGTTTTTACAGATAGATCAGGGAAAACCGGAAAAGCCAGCTGTGGCTTGGAGAAAGGATGATCACTGGGAATATAAAGACAATGATTCAGCCGGATCTCCTCAACTGGTGACCTTTCTGCTGTTCTTTTGGCTTTACTTTATTTCCTGGTTCTGTAAATATAGTTACTGATTCCATTTATGTTGCCAATTGTTAAGCATTTAGATCAAGCAGTGTTGTATAAATTCAAGAGAAGCAATTGTTTGTTATGTTAGTGAAGTATGGACAGTTATTGGTGTTCGAAAACATCCTTATTCATTATGCACATTCGCAGCATCCATCATTACCAGGATTTTTTGTTGAAGGCAATGCCTTTGTAGATTCTTTAGTAGCTGCTGCTGCAATCAAAACTGTACCGAATGTGTTGCAGCAGGCAATTTTATCTCATCAATTTTTTCATCAGAGTGCTCAAGCTTTACAGCAGCAATTCAAATTGTCTTCTGGTGAAGCAAAATCAATTCTTTCTTCTTGTCCTGACTGTCACATGACTCATGTACTCAGTATTATGGGATCAACCCTAGAGGTCTTTCTGCGTTAGAAGAATGGCAAACTGATGTTACTAAAATGCCAGAATTTGGTCGCTTTAAGTATGTTCATGTTACAGTTGATACTTTTTCTCATGCAATGGTTGCTTCAGCATTCACAGGAGAAAAAAACTCGTGATGCCATTCGTCATTTTATCATGCCTTTTCTATTATAGGTGTTCCGTGTCACATATAAAAACAGATAACGGCCCAGCATATGCTTCGCAAAAAATGCAAGCATTTTTTCATGCTTGGGGCATTGAGCATTCAACAAACATTCCAATGCCCCACGGCCAAGCAATTATTGAAAAAGCTCACGGGACTTCTTAAACATCGGTTCAAAAACAAAAAGGGGGAATGCAACAGGAGTCACCTCAAGTGAGATTAGATAAAGCTGTTTATGTGTTAAACTTTTTGCGTCCCTACCTGACTCACAGTTGTCTCCAATCTTTTTACCATTTTTCTCTTTGAATTCTAAGCACCAGATTTCGTAGAAATGTTAAGGTATAGGTCAAGGATTTAATTACTGGTATGTGGTCTGGTTCCAGTGGAACTAATAACCTGGGGGAGGGGTTATGCCTGTGGTTTTTGGCAGATAAATGGTCCTCGATGGGTTCCTGCTCGCTGTGTCAAACCTTAACTAAAGCACGTGGGAAAGGACAGGATGGATGGTCCCGCAGCTGAAGCAGAATGTGCGGATGACACTGGCTAAGACCATATATCAGTACTTAAAAATGGATGAAGGACAGGAATGATTGTATTAAGAATGGGAATTTTGTTGATGGTTGTGATTGTTGTTTTGTGTGTCCCCTGTCTGCTTGGATTTTTGCAAAGGGCCCTGCGAAAATCCACAGCAGCTGTATTTACAGTTCAAAAACAAAAAGGGGGAATTGTGGTAGAGGCTAATAGCAGGCCTGTTAGCTAAAGGAGCAAGAAGAAGCCAAGAAGTAAGAAGAAGCTGATAAGGAGCTCTCTCCAAGGCTGTAACCAAGGAGATCAAGAGAAGAAAGATAAGAGAACCTTGCAGCTGGATGTGAAGTCACTATAAACTCTTTACCAATAGTATTATGTTGATTTATTGTGGCCAATAGTTAGTGTAGAAGAAGCATAAACAATTGGAAAGTGTATAAAAGTTAGCCATGTTCAGAAATAAACTGTTGCCACCTGAGACTGCTTGAGGTCTCTGCTTTGTGTCGCGTCCACCCCGACAGCAACAAAAAACTCCTCTGATGTTGCTATTCGGCCCAAAAGAAGCTTGAAAGATTTCGGACCAGACTGCAATTCCGAAATTACCCACTGGCCAAGATTGAAAAGGATCACAGTCTCTTTGCTCTTGCCTTGGGTTGCTGCCGGAAAGGTGCTCGGCGAATTCGGACAATTAGAGTGTTGGGCAGTTAAACAAGCCAATCTTACCTCAGCGGCCATCTCGGATCTCCTGGAGGACGAGAAAATTACCAGACAGGCAACTCTCCAAAATAGGGCAGCACTTGACTACCTACTCCTGCTGCACCACCACAGCTGCCAGGAGTTTGAGGGGCTCTGCTGTTTCAATCTGACTTCCAAGGCCGAGGATGTGCGAGCCAAGCTGAATCAGATCCAGCAACAAGTCCACAGCGTAAAACAAGAGTCATCAGACTGGCTGGGGAACCTGCTTTCGGGGTCCGGACTTTCTAATTGGGCTTCATCCTTGATTAAAAACATTACATATGGATTGCTTGTTTTGTTAGCGATTGCTTTAGGTTGCACAATTATTTGGTCTTTAGTTAAGAAACTTTTAGTTAATGTCGTGTCCACACCCGTGGTCAACGTGGCAAGCATCGCTGTTCCTCCACCTACTGAACTGTCAATGTATGTGGACATGGCTTGCCAAACCCAGGCATCAGAGAACCAAAGCACTTGCCTGAAAGAAGAGGAGATTTATGAGGATGTGGACCCGTGAACTTCCAGTTTCTCCCTCATTTTTTCTTTTGTGTAAAAAGTGGGGAGATGTTGCGGCGTGTCCGCATTTTGGTTCAGTTTTGGGTTTGTTGTTGTAAGTTATTAAGGTTAGCTTTGTATAGTTCAATGTTCCACCATTTTGTGGTACAGCTCTGGGTTCTTTCTTCCCTGCTCCCCCCTGTCAATCAACTGTCCCCTCCCTGATTACCATAGAAACTCCGCCTTTTTGTATCTGTTATTATGTCATTCAATATTCCCCTCCTCTGTTACCCGGGCAATCCCCCTGTCCATCAACCCCTTGCCCACTCCCGCACCTTAGAAACTTCTACCCTGGGCAGGAGGTGATTGGAGCAGGGAGGATTGTCCCTCCCCGACCACTTTTTTATTTGTTATTTGGTATGTCTGTCTCTTACAATATGTTCTGTAACTGGTCAAGGGGTGGGTTGACACACCCCTCGACTGGTCCTTAAAACCTTTGTTCATCCTGCCCCTCGGGCAGTCCTCTGCAGCCTCCCACCTGTACCCCACCTTCCTCAATAAACCCTTCCCTTTGCCGCTGAGGATTGTCTCGACTCCTGCTTCGTCGTGCTGCCTGTCTCTCCTCGCTTTTGTCTGCCCAGCCTTCAAAGGTGCTGCCATCCCCACCCTGCCGTGTGGGAGAGCACCTTAGGCAGCTGTGCCCTCGTCTGCCTCCTGCCCAGCGCCGAGGCGGAGTGGCAGCACGGCTGCCCCATCCAGCTGTTGCTGTGCACCTGTGGGCATAGCTGGGGCCCAGACTTTCAGCGCAGGAACAGACGAGGGTGCGCAGGCGCAGCTCATCCAAAGCATCGCGTCATCTAACACCAATGCAGCGTGCAAGGCAGCGATCCTCAGTCTGCCTTTGCACCCGCACCCCACCCTGGAAGACCTGGTGAATGTCTGCGCCCTCAAAGTTCCAGCTCTGCAGAAGGCCGGCGACCCGAAGAATGCTCCATCTTCTTGTCGGGTCGCCATCGCAGACATCCCGGCAGCCGCCCCTGCTGCCACCACACCACCACCCGACCATTGGCGAACTGGACCAGGCACCCCAAGTCCATCACGCCAGAGTCAATCAGCCTGTCACCTGTGTGGCCAGGAGGACCATTGGATGCCCGACTGCCTGCTCCGCAAGGAGTTCTACAATTTTAGGAGGGCGAAGCACTCAGGGCATCCCACGGGAGGGGAGGTGCAAAAAAACTGAAACAGGAGCGCAGTTCCCCCCTGCGTGATGAGAAAATTAACGGCGGGAAAACAACTGAGAGGAGGGGGAGGGAGCTGAGAGGGAACCCACCACCGGCTCAGCCCAGGCTACCAGGGCTGAGCGAGCTGCCTTTTGCAAATCAAAACTTCATACCGGACTTGACTTTTTAGGATGTGACTTGTCTTTCCTGCCTCGATCCGGGGCTTTTACCAGAACCCGCACTGACCACCTTTTCTTGTGGTTCTCCCTACAGGCTACAGACAACACACTCGATATACCTTCGAAATTCCAGCATTCGTGTGCTCGCTGTCTGCCCAGAGGCCCCAGGTAACTGGGATCGTGTTAAACAGCAGTTCATCATTGTGGGTGACACCAAATTCACACCACTTGACTTGGAGGTTTTTCCAGCTTTGGTGTCGGCAGACCAACAGCGATTTTCAATAAGCATTGCTTGCGTCTGTTCCCCGTTGTTCCTCCCCAGGAAAAATCATCGCTCAGGCCATCCCAGTCCCAGACACTCCTAATGAGCGCTCCGGCCTGCCCCGCTCCTGCCGAGAGTGGGAGAAAGAGGCAGAAGAAACACCGACAGTGGCCTGGGCACAGATGGTGGGGCATTCTAAGCCCCGCCTTCAATGTCATCTTTCCAAGGGGAGGGACACAGTCTCCATCAGGGGGATGCTGGACACTGGGGCGGATGTGACGATCATTCCCTCTCGGGAATGGCCGTCACACTGGGAGTTGCAAAACGTCGCTGGACACATTCAGGGCATTGGGGGCACTCAACTGGCAAAACAAAGTTGGAGCATCATCCAAATTACGGGACCCGACGGGCAATTGTCAAATGTTCACCCTTTCCTTTTGGATTATGCTGAGCCTCTCTGGGGGAGAGACACCCTTGCCCAGTGGGGAGCCAAAGTTGACCTCCCGGCTCCCCAGGTTTTTCGGGCAGTGGTCATTGAAGAGCGCACCGTCTGGAAACTGAATTGGAAATCTGATAAACCAATCCAGGTGAGTCAATGGCTGCTCAACAAACAAAAATTAAAAGTGCTCACCAAAGTCGTTGAGGAGTAGGTCAAAAAAGGCAACCTGGTGGAGACCATGTCTGAGTGGAACTCCCCAGTGTTTGTCATTCGAAAGTCCAACGGAAAATGGCGGCTCCTCCACGACCTTTGAAAGATCGACAAAATTATACAAGATATGGGTGCTCTCCAACCAGGGATGCCGTCCCCATCGATGCTCCCTCAAAATTGGAATTTGGCTATCATCGATTTGAAGGATTGCTTCTTCCAAATTCCCCTTCATCCTGATGATGCCCCACGTTTTGCATTCATGGTGCCCACCTTGAACCGTGAAGCTCCCAGCAAGTGCTATCATTGGCGAGTCCTTCCGCAGGGAATGAAATGCAGCCCTGTGATTTGCCAATGGTACGTCGCTTCACAACTCGCCCCAATCCGGACGCAGTTTGAAAATGTCATCCTCCACCACTATATGGATGACGTGTTGGTCTGTGCCCCCAACGATGACCTGCTGGCTCATGTGCTCTCCTGTGTGACCAGTTGTTTAGTTGCTGCAGGGTTCGAGCTCCAAAGCGACAAAACTCAATGGATGCCGCCCTGGAAGTACCTAGGCCTGGAAATCACCAAGAGGACCATTGTTCCTCCTAAAAATTGGCCATTCACCCAACGGTGAAGACTTTGGCAGATGTCCACCAGCTGTGTGGGACGTTGAATTGGGTGAGACCCTGGCTGGGTATTACAACCAAAGACCTAGCCCCCCTTTTCGACTTGTTGAAAGGGGGAGAGGAGCTTAGTTCTCCTAGGGAACTCACCCCAGAGGCCAAGACCGCCCTCGAGAAAATCCAGAGATCGAGGCAAGGCAGGCCCACTGGTACCATCCAGGCCTGCCCTTCAAATTCATTATTCTAGGGAACCTGCCACACCTCCATGGAGTCATCTTTCAGTGGGACAAGCCCCCCAAAGACCCAAAAACATCCAAGGGTAAGAAGGGGAAAAAGGACCAGGGCTCAAGGGATCCCCTCTTGATCATAGAGTGGGTGTTCCTCAGTCATCATAGGTCCAAAAGAATTACAAGGCCACATGAGCTGGTAGCGGAACTGATCCGCAAAGCAAGATCACGGATCAGGGAACTGGCAGGTGTGGATTTCACATGCATTCACATCCCAATTGAGTTAAAATCAGGCAAATTCAAGATGAAAATGCTAAATGAACTTTCTGCAGAAAGCGAAGTTTTGCAATTCGCTTTAGCTAATTACACCGGCCAAATTGATGTTGGGCAACCAGCCCACAGTCTATTCGGCCAAGATCTTCAATTTAAATTTTCTTCTAAAAAGATACAAAGTCGAGTCCCTCTCGATGCCCTGACAGTTTTCACAGACGCGTCCAGAGGGTCCCACAAGTCAGTAATGACTTGGAAAGACCCTCAGACTCAGCGGTGGGAGATGGATGTTGCAGTGGTTGAGGGTTCCCCTCAAGTCACTTCTCGGGGTCGGCTGCTTGTTCTCTGCCCCCGAGGTGAGCTGGGTGGCCCAGGGAGTGAACCCAGGTTCTGAAGAAGAGGCTGGATCTCTGATGTTCGGTCTTCAGGTTGTTATTTTTATCTTATCTACCAAAATTCTCTCCCTGCCTGACAGAGGTCTGTCCAGCACGGCAGCCACAGTGCTCTCCGCCCTCCCACGAGGCGGTGTCGTCTTTATATTACAAACTACGTATATCGTATTTACCTTTATTTTCCAATATCCATCACCTTTGTTAGACAGTGCACCCCTACAATAAACCAATCCCCATGTGCTGACATCACTGCAGAAGATGGAGAACAAGAAGAAGAAAGAAGAAGGACGAGACACGCCTGTTCCCTACATCTGTCTCCATTACCCCTAATACCAAAATTTTCAAAACTTACATTTTCACCCTGTGCACACCTTATAAAAACACCCTTTAAACCCATGTGACCTTCTCACTCTCATACAAAGCTGACAGGTCACCTGCAGGATCAAAGTCCAACCACCAAGTGTTCTGGGCATCATGCCAAGATCTCCGAGCCCCCCGGGGAGGTCTCGGCTCTCGATGTGATCTCTGGAGACTCCCCACATCCGAAGTGATGTGCGGAGTTCCCACAGTCACTGAGTTGGACGCAGTCATCAGGGCGTTTGACAAATTTAAAAATCAACCCTTTAATCTGGTCACGGGCTCGGCTTACGTTGCCGGTGTAGTAGCTAGAGGAGAAAATGTGGTTCTGCAGGAAGTTCCCAATTTGGCCTTGTACAATCTGCTCTCAAAACTCATTCGACTCATCTCCCACAGAGAGCAGATGTACTATGGGATGCATGTGAGGTCTCAGACCTGCCCAGCTACATCGCCAAGGGAAACCGCAGGGCTGATGCCCTGGCAGCCCCTGTGGAATGGGCCCTTTCAGCTGCCGTGCAATAGGCTCCGGTCCCAGATGTGTTCCGCCAAGCTAAGATCAGCCACCAGCTTTTCCACCAAAATGCGCCTGGCCTGGTTCGTCAATTCCATCTGACGCGTGATCAGGCCAAGGCCATCATGGCCACATGTCCCCAGTGCCAGCGGGATCAGCTACCATCGCTGCCCGCTCAGACACTTTCTTGGGTGCAGTCTTCGCCTCTGCCCACGTAGGGGAGAGGGCCTTGGATGTCAAGAAACACCTGCTCCAGGCTTTCTCTGTGTTGGGCATCCCCAAAGGCCTTAAAACAGACAACAGGCCACGTACGTATCCAGGGAGCTCCGGGGCTTCCTGCAGCAATGGGGAATAGAACATAAAACAGGCATTCCCTATTCCCCCACAGAACAAGCCGTGATCGAGAGAACCCACCAGAGCCTCAAAAAGGTTCTTGCCCATCAGACCCCAGCGATGAAGGTGGAGTCCCCTCAGACCCAGTTATCTTGGACACTGTATACAATCAGTTTTTTGAACTGCTCTTTCAAAAATTTGAACTCGCCCATTGTGCAGCACTTTCGGCAGCACAGTGATCTGCACCTGAGGGAGAAGCCACCGGTTCTGGTCAAGGACCCGGAGACCTGGCGGTTGGAGGGGCCATTCAATCTTGTGAGCTGGGGGCGTGGGTACACTTGCGTGTCCACCCCCTCAGGCCGCAGGTGGGTCCCTTCTAAGTTGGTCAGGCCCTTTGTGCCCAAGGCAGGGAAGACAACTCCATCAGTCCCACAGGTAAAGGTGGCCAGTTGGCGGTGGCGGTGAAGACCAGCTCCTTCCTTCCCGGAACCGAGCCCCGATTCAGATGACTTTTCCCTCACCTAAGACAGTACCTCTTTAGCAATTCTGTTTACTTACCTTTCTGTTTTTTGATTTCACAGAGATGTTAGCCAGACACCAGCCCTGAGCTTGATTATGATGGTCAAGATCTTCGTGGTCCTCAGAGCCCTCATGATACCTGTGGCTCCGTGGGTGGTTCCCCAGCCAAAACACAACATATGGAAGATGCTTGCACAGTCCCTCGGCCAAGACAGCATCTGCCTTGACACCGGCAGCGCAGAGAACCCTCTGGTGTCCTGTCTGGTGGGGATCCCTCTCCCAGTCAACAAATTACCCTACCTGTTAAATCTTGAGTTCACAGGTTGGGTCGGCAAAAGGACTGTGACACACACCACCCCCAGCACCCAAGTAGTGTGGGAAGGGGGAGCCGGCCACCTGCTCACCGCGGAAGATCAGCCCATCGAATTCGAATTGCTCGGCTCATCAAAGGCCTCACTCTGTTTTCAGTTTACCCCTCCCTATTCCCTCTCCCCATCCCCGGAATTATTGATTGTGAGGCAGACCAAGAAACAATTCACCACAGCACAGTGGTGCGAAACCACTGTGACCATCTGGTCTGCCTCAATGATGAATGGCCTCCCCAGACTCCTCCCTAAAGGCATTTTCTTTATTTGTGGTGACCGAGCATGGGCAGGCATCCCCTCGTCTAATCGGAGGGCCTTGCACTTTCAGGCAGCTGTCAATGTTTACGCCTAACATGACCCAAATTAATGGTTGGCGTGCCAAAAATTCTACAGATAGTTCGATTTGGTCCAAGAGAAGTATGAAAGAATTCGGCCCAGGCTGCGATTCCGAAATTACCCATTGGCCGAGGTCCAAAAGAATTGTAGTCTCGTTACTTCTGCCATGGGTTTCCGCCAAAAGGCGCTCGGCGAATTAGGACAATTAGAGTGTTGGGCTGTGAAACAAGCGAACCTTACCTCAGCAGTCATTTCGGACCTCCTGGAGGACAAGAAAATCACCAGACAGGCGACCCTCCAAAACAGGGCAGCCCTTGATTATCTGCTCCTACTGCACCACCACAGCTGCCAGGAGTTTGAGGGGCTCTGCTGCTTTGACCTTACATTGAAGGCCGAGGACGTGCGAGCCAAAGTGAACCAAATAAAATAACAAGTTCATGACATGAAGCAAGAGTCTTCCGATTGGCTGGGGAACCTGTTCTCAGGGACTGGACTCTCAAATTGGGCTGCGTCTCTGTTGAAAGACATTTTATATGGACTTTTCGTTTTGTTGGCTATTGTTTTAGGTTGTTCAGTTGTTTGGACTCTGGTTAAAAGACTTCTTTTAAAAGTCACATCCGTGCCAAGTGTCAACTTGGCAAGCATCACCATCCCTCCGCCCACCAATCAGTCAACCTACGTGGACATGGCCTGTCAAACTCAGGTTGCAGAAGAAGACCTGAACACCAAGTTTGGCGAGGAAGAAATGTATGAGGATGTGGATGCTTGAACTTTCAGTTTCCTCCCCGTTTTCTTTTTCTTTTGTGTAAAAAAGGGGGAGATGTTGCGGTGTGACCGCTTTTTAGTTCAAAGTTTGTTTTATTGTTAAGGTTGTAATTTTCTGTGTTCAAGTCAGTATGTTCTGTTCCCCCTATAACAGGTTAAATGGTACTGTCTTAGGCTCCCTTTCCCGCCAGTGCCCATGTCAGTCCTTTGTCCCCTCCCCAGCTGCCTTGGGAACTCCCGCCCTTTTGTATCCATTTTTATGTCATTCATTAGTCCCCTCCTCGGTTTCCATGGTTCCTCTGTAAACCCCTCCCATGTTTCCCCAGCAACCTCCCTGTCCATCACTCCCTGCCCACTCCCATACCCTAGAAACTTCCAACCTGGGCAGGAGGTGATTGGTGCAGGAGTTGTCGTCCCTCCCCAACACGTCCCCCATTTGCTATTTTGTTATGTCTGTCTCTGTATTCAGTTCTGTGACTGGCCAGGGGGGTGGGTTGATCCTCCTCTCTGGGGTCCTTTAAAACCTTTGTTCACCCCACCCCTCGGGGCAGTTCTCTGCAGTTCCCTGAGACCTTCCTACCCTCTCCAATAAACCTTTTCCCCACTGCGGAGAACTGTCTCGCCTCCTTGCCTTCTTCATGCTGCGCATCGTTCCTGCTGTCGTCTGCCCTGCCTTCCAAGGTGCTGCATTCCCCACCCTGCCCTGAGGGAGAGCACCTTAGACAGCCGCATGCCTCGCCTGCCTCTTGCCTACAGCCGAGGCTGGGTGGCAGCGCGGCTGTCCCACACAGGCTTTTGGCGTGCACCTGTGGGCATAGCTGGGCTCAGACTTCCTGCACGGCAACAATGGATGAATTGCAGCTGCCCAGCACAGAAGCCTGGCCTGCAGCCCAAAGGAAAAGGCAGGGGCAGTGCTGCTCCCTGGCACACACTGGGCTCTTGTCCATGAGAACTTCATGGGATCCCTCTTGGTCCCTGATGCTGAGACACCAGAGCCAGAGGAACCCATCTCTGAAGACAATAATCCTCGGGCATCTGAAGCACGCTGCGGGATTATCCCTAGTGCAGAGTATAAACATTGTCTCTCACATTGTCTTTTCTCCTGCCAGGGTCAGCTGCTGGGCAAAAAGTTGAGACTGCTGGACACTGTGACCCGAGTAAGTACTACATCCTCGGGACAGCTGCAGCTTCAGCTGTGCTTCTGCTTGCAGCAGTGTCTGGGTGTATAGTCATGTATCAAGCTGCTGAAGAGATACATGTAAGTTATTCATTGCTGCCATTGGCAATGAAGTGTTTGCACCATGCTGGAGTGCCCAGGCAGCTCCTAGCAGGGCTCTGTGGAAACTGCTGCAGTGAAATGCTTTAACAGAACTCTAAATTAATATCCATGAGGAATTGTTGCATTGTGTTTTTATTACCCCTGTTCTCTGTTTGTTATGCTTTTTTCTTTGTAGTTTTGTTCTCTCAAAAATGGTTTGTCTCAAGTTGTTTCACTTCCCCCCCACCCTGCATCAATACTCCCTACTCTCCACCTAGCACCCCTAGTTTTTGCTGATTCGTTCCCCAATCTCCTCCCTGGACTGCTGTCAGTCAGTCAGCCTCCCATCCCCTCTTTCCAAAACCTTCCATCAGGGGCATCGAGTGATTGGCGAAAGGTCGGGGTCCTCCTTCAAAACACTACCCAATTTGTGGCTCCTGATGTCTTTCTCCCCAGTTTCCACACCCCCAGATCTTCCCACTGATTGTTCTGTGAATCCCACCCTTGTTTCCACCCCCTTTTAAACGGGTTTCAAGAGCTCAGTCAGGGCTCTTTGCAACTGGTTTCTCTGAGCCACGGAGTTCCTAATAAACCTCAGACTGAACCCCTACAGAGAGTCAGCTCCTTCTTCCTCCACCTTTGTCAGCCAGTGCCGCTTCTGCTTTAGGGTGCAAAACCCTAGCCACTCTCCTGTACCCCCTGGGCATGGGAGAGTGTCCCCCGTGGTCCGCCATGTTGGGGCTGGCCAGGCAATGACCAGATGGGTCAGTGAGGACACGGCGACAAGGGGTCTTGGAAATCTATTTCTACAGGAGGACCAAGAAGCACCAGGATAAGTCTACACTGACTCTTCCTGGGAAAGCCATGGTCAGCCTAGAGGTGCAGGTGAAACAGACTCAGGAGAAGGTCCAGAAAGCAGCGAGAGACCCCAAGCCAATGGGTTCATGGACAGCTGCCACCTGTTTCCTGAGATCTTTGCAGCAGAGCTTGCCCAGCTGTACAAGAACATGCACGCAGACCCATCACCTCTGACCGCATGTCCCTACTGTGCTCTGGCTGAGGGGGCTACTTCACACAATTACTGGATTTCCCTGGAGTCACCTCAGCCCACAGCACCCTGGTGCCCCTGCAACCAGTACCAGGAGGAATACTTTATGTTAGAGGATGAAGATTAGTGATACTGATAGTGATAAGTGATAGTGATAGTAATTCTTTTAGTGATAGTGATTGTGATACTTGATATTAAAGCACAGTGATTATTTTAGTGACAATGATTGTGATAGTGATACTTAATATTAGAACACCGTACTTATTTTAGTGATCGTGATATTTTTAGATATAGGGATAATTTTAGTGACAGTGATATTTTATATTAGAGGATGATGATTAATTTAGTGATAGTGATAGATAAATATATTTCCAAAAGCAGTAAGTTCTTGCCTGTTGTGGCTGTTTCTGTTGGGGTAGAATGCACAGAGCTGGGAGCAGGGCTGGGGCTGTGACAGGAGCTCTGAGAAACTTGCACTGCAGTGCAGGACCTGTTTGTGCCAGCCTCAGCCTGCTTGCCCAGCAGTGGCCATTAACAAGGCTTTCCTACACCAGAATAAGGATATGCTGGTAAGGAGTCACATGCAAAAAATTCTTTGCATGCCTGTATTGGGATGCTGCCTTGAATCTGGAAGGTCTGGGCAGAGACAGAAGGATGTTCTGGGAAGGATGGCTGTCCAGCGCTCAGCACATCAAGGAGACCTGAGATGGTGACTTGGATGTGGCAGTCCCTCCCCAAAGAGCACAAAGAGGATCAAGGAGCAGAAAGCTGGAGCCAGGCTGTGTCATATACAGAGGGGAAGGAGTGTGATATTAGTCACAGGAACATTGCTAAAAATTAGTTTGATAACATGGGATGGGTTTACAAAGAAACCATGGTAACCGAGGAGGGGACTAATAAATGACACAGGAATTGATACAAAATGGCGGGAGTTCCCTAGGCAACCGGGGAGGGGACAAAGGACTGACATGGGCACTGGCAGGAAAGGGAGCCTAAGACAGTACCATTTCATATACTATAGGGGGAACAGAACATACCAACTTGAACATAACAAATTACAATCTTAACAATAAAACAAACTTTGAACTGAAAAGCGGTCACACTGCAACAGAAAACACCTCTGGATTCAACGGGCTGCCGCAAAATCCGCCCCTGGGTTTCTCCTGGTGTGTTGTTCTGTCCAGTTGCCATTCCCTTGGTTTCTCACTATATCCGTGTTCTTTCCTACTCCCTCTCTATCTTGCTGTCCCTCCAAAGCTTCTTCAACAGTCTCTATCCTGCCCTAGCCTAGACTTCGCTCTCTCCTGCTTCCTCCTGCTCATTCTGCGGCTCTTTCTCTTTCCCCGCTGCCCCTTCCCGCAGCTCTGCTCCCGTTCCCTGCCCCTCCTTTGCTCACGTTGTCTCTCCGTTCGGCTTCCTGTCCCTGTCTGTCTGTCTCTATTTCTCGGCTCCGCTCCCTGTGCCACGCTCGGCTCAGACTCCCAGGCGAACTGCCCCGGCAGCCGTTCTCTGCAGCCGGGACAGGGCGGGGAGCTCTCCTGCAGCGGCACGACAGCGGCCAATCGGGCCTGGGACAGGCGCCTCGGCCCTCGGGCCGGAGCGGGGCCGCTCCGAGCCAGCGGGAGCAGCTGCAGCTGCGGCCCGGGAAGCGGGGCCGGCACAGCCCCACAGCCCCGTGCCTGCCCCTCACGGCCCCTGTGCGAAATGGCGGCAGCGGGGGGCGAGGAGGCCGCGGGCTGCGGGCAGCGCTGCCTCCCTGCCGTGCCACACGCGGCAGGCGGCTTCAGCAGCAGCACAGCTGGTCTGGGGACACTGCTCCCACAGCTGGTGACGAGCCGCCGAGCAGCACAATGCCGCGGAGTATGCTAAGGGAGGGACTGGGTGTATGGCCAGTTAAGGAACAAAGAAGGGCAGTGTTCATCGGTGCCTCCCCTCGGGCAGGAATGGAGGGCCCGAGATGGCGCTCAGACCCAACGCCGAGGCAGCTGGGCAGCCTGCCTGGCTTCTGCCTAGGAGATGACACCAAGACACCCTCCAGCCTGGTACGACCCTCTGCTCATTATGTGCTGCAGCCTTCAAGGTGAGTAGGGATCTGTGCTTGATTCCAGAGCATAGCACTGGCCGAGTCTCTGCAGCCTGTCAGCTGGAGACTGCTTATGATCCTTGGAGAGACACCCCAGGAGTGGAAATCTGGCAGTGCTTCTGTGCTTGCAGCTCTAAACACCTGGGGCTTGATTGGTGCTTCAGGAGCAGTTATACCAAAGGCACTCTTTAAGGCTTTCCAAGAGATTCTGAAATATAGCATGCCTGGCACACAGAAGTCATGAATATTTCCTTCCCAGAAGAGCTGTTCAGCTAAAAGGCCACCTGCATTAACTGCAATCTGCAGCAGCCGGCACATTTGTGTGTGTCCCGAGGCAGTACCTCATGGTGTCCAAGGACAAGCAAGAGGAAGCTCAGGGCCTCTGGATGGCGGCTTGATGGATCTGGGGGGCACATGTGGTATTTACTTGTGCCACTTGCAGTGACCCAGACACAGGAAGGTTCTAGAGGTGAATCCCTGGCACCGTGGTGTTCCCAGCAGGAGTGTGGGGCTTTGACCGTGGGTCACTCTACAGGACACCAGGCCTGATGGTGGCACAAGGGCTACATCTGCCTCAAAGGGAAAAAGGATCTTGGCTCAGGAGTTAGCGAGGCTCCTTTAGTGAGCTTGAAGTAGGATTGGAAGTGGAAAGGGAATCAACCAGGCTCACTTGTGAGAAGCGTGAGCACTGCACACCCATGTTTGCGTGACAGTGGAGGATGGAAGCAGTGCTGCCATCAAAGGTGATGAAACTGTAGGAGAAGAAATGGGAAAAGCACGTTTTTTAACAGAAGGCTGTCAGACAAAAATACTGCCAAAGAAAGATACTTGCATTTGGGTTTTTTACAGCAGCCTTCATACAGGGCTTCTCATAGGGGATTTCTGAGGAATAAGACATGAGTGCCTCTGCATTCCCATGCACACTGCTGCCTCCTAGAATACATCGACCCTTCTCTGCTCCTTCTATTCCTATGCAAGGAATAGAAGGAAATTCAATAGAGGGGAGGTCCAGGAGTTCACAGGCAATATGGGCATACATTGGGGAGTTCAGAGACACCACTTTGTCATGAGGTCACAGAGCTCTGTTTGATCTGAGATTCCAAAGCTCCACTGTTCAGTGCTCTCTCTGGGCAACACTGCAGCAGCAGCAGCATCAGCATCAGCAGCAGCATCAGCAGCAGCAGCAGCAGCAGCAGAATGTTGTGAGCAGGGGGGATCATGGTCCTGAGCCATTACCCTCCTGCTCCTCATTCTCCTGGCCCTGCAAGCCCAGAATGCCCAGAGTTCTCCAAGAGCTGGGCAGGGAGCAGGTAGGCAGGCAGGGGCCAGCACATAGCCCTGGCTGGCAGCAGCGGGGCCAGGACTAGGGCTGGCTGAGCCAGGAGGCCACCACGGTGTGGGCAGTGGGGCAGACACACCAGGGGAGGAGTGAGGGGCTGCAGCTGGTTTAGGGTGCAGCATGGAGAGAGGTTCCCTAGTAGCAAGGAGGTGGGAAGGTGTGGGAATGTACAAAAATCAGAGGGTTTTGGGAAAGCTGCAAAGGCAGGCCTCAGAGACAGCAGAACTGCGAGCAGAGCTAAGCAGTAGCCATGAGATAGGTCAACAGAAAAATTATTTAAAAAGTAGAAAAGCAAGGACAAATAGAACAATAGTCTGTGTATTAACGCTTGTCTAGAATAACTCCCTAAGCTACAGAAAAGTTTATCTAGCAAGATATTAGGAAGTTTGAAGCTTAATAACGGAGCTTTGTGCATTATGTTTTAAGGCTTACAAGCAAGTATTATATTCGAAATAAGCAGACATTCTTTCAGCCAAAGGTACATGTGCTCATAGGTTAGATAGAACTACTGTCAATATGTTTTTGCTTTGTGTGATTGGTCGAAAAACTTATAAACTAAGTTGTAACATAAAGTTCTTTGTCTGCTGCCTGGGATGTGAGCTGCTGGCATCTTCCCATTGCCATAACCATGTCATGAGAGTGATGCTGGAAAATAAATCAGCTCAAGGCACAGTCCACAGAAGTCCGTTGCTGGGGTGCGAGCTCCAAGCCCAGACTAGCTGCAGCAGCAGCCAGCAGTCTGGCGTGACAGCAGCTGTACCAGCAGAGCAGCGGCTCCAGGGTGGAGACTGGCTCTGGCAAGCTGCTGCCTAGGACGACCTCCCCATGTCAGTGGTGAGGAGGCATCTCCCTTGGCCGAAGGCTAGAAGCGGCTTCAGCTAAGTGCCAAGAATGACAGAAGTCCGACAGTTGTCCGCAGCAGGGAAAGGGTTTATTGGGTGAACCGGGAAAGGCTGCAGGCAACTTCCAACCACGGGCGGGGTGACACAAGGTTTTAAGGGACCCCAAAAGGGTGGAGCCACCCACCCCCGGGCAAATCATAGTACAGAGAACTAAGATAGACATAACATAATAACAAATGGGGAGTCAGTTGGGGAGGGGACGCAACTTCTAGTCCAATCACACTCTGCCTTGAGTGGAAGGTTCCAGGGAAAGGGCAGGGGCAGGGAGTGACAGACAGGACTGCTGCTAGGGGAACATGGGAGGGGGCTAAGGAGAAACCATGACAACAAAGGAGGGGACAATAGACTGACATAAAAATAGATACAGGGGTGGTGGGAGTTGCCATAACAACCAGGAGACTGAAAGGGGTTGTGGCGGGGAAGGGAGCCTAAGGCAGAACCATTTGAACTTAAGAACCGGGGGATAACAGAACATCCCAACTAAAATATAACTTGAACAAAGTACATAACTTGGAATAGAAAAGCGGGCACACCGCAACAACTCCCCCTTCTTTACATAAAAAAATGAAGGAGGGAGAGGGGCAAAACTAACATAAAATGTCTTTTAAATTTCAACTTCTTCATAAACTTCCTCGTGACGTTGTCCGTTTGAGGTGTTTTCTGTAGCGGTGTCCGCCTGACACGGCATCTCCACGTATGCTTGTTCCTCATCAGGTGTGGGACTTTTGAGAGCAGCCATGTTGACAGTTGGCACTGATATGAGTTTCTGAAGAAGTCTTTTTATCAAAGTCCAAACAATAGCGCAACCAAAAAATACAGCAAATACAAGGAAAATAACTGATAAAACACTCTTCAAAAGTGACCCAGCCCAGCCCGGCCATCCAAGTCAAAAGGGTGCCGAACAGTGGTGATCGGGTCAGGGCCATGGGTCTGGTAAAACTGAACTGCAATGATAAATAAAAGGGGTTAGACAACATAAAAACTTGGTTCTGCCCTAGGGAAAGGAAATACGGGGCAGGTCAAATTGAAAGGGTCCTGGCTTCCGCCGCCAGCTTGCTACATTGACTTGCTTTTTACCGTTTGGGAGGAAGGGCCAGACCTACATTGATGGTATCCACTTGAGGCCTGAGGGAGTGGACATGCAAGCATACCCACGCCCCCAGGTCACAAGGTCAAACAGCCCTTCCAACTTCCAGGTTTCAGGGTCCTTTACCAGAACCGGTGGTTTCTCCCTAAGGTGCAGATTCTCGTGTTGCCCAAAATGCCGAATAATCGGCGGATTTAAATTCTCAAAAGAACAGTTTAAAAAGTTAATACTATAACGTGCCTTGGCTAACTGGGACTGAGGGGACTCCACCTTCATCGCCGGCTTCTGATGTTCAAGGGTTTTCTTAGGGCTCTGGTGGGTCCTCTCAACCATGGCCTGACCTGTGGGGGAATAGGGGATGCCTGTCTTATGCTCTATTCCCCATTTTTGCAGGAAGCTCCTGAGCTCCCTGGACGTGTACACGGGTCTGTTATCAATTTTGATGACCTTAGGGATGCCCAGCACAGAGAAAGCCTGGAGGAGATGTTTTTGAACATCCAAGTCTCTCTCTCCTGTGTGGGCAGAAGCGAAGACAGCACCCAAGAAAGTATCCACAGACACGTTAACGTATCTGAGGCGGCCAAATTGGGGAACATGGGTGATGTCTGATTGCCACACCTCACAGCTAGACAGCCCATGGGGATTGCGCCAGCGGGCAGAGATGGAAGTTGATCCCGCTGGCACTGGGGACATGTGGCCACAATCGCCTTGGCCTGGTCACATGTCAGGTGGAACTGGCGAACCAGGGCATCAGCCCTGCAGTTGCCCTCTGCAATGAACCCAGGCAGGTCGGTGTGTGACCTCACGTGCATCACATAGTACGGTTGCTCTCGGTGGGAGACGAGTGTAATGAGCCTCAAGAGCAAGTTGTACAGAGCCAAATCCTGAACTTCTTGCAGGACAGCATTCTCTGCCCTGGACCTACACCTGCAACATAAGCCGAGTCTGTGACCAAATTAAATGGCTTATCTTTAAATTTTTTGAACGCTCTGATGACAGCATCCAACTCAGTGACTTAAGGGGAACCCTCAACCTTCGCAACATCCATCTCCCACTGCTGAGTTTGGGGATCCTTCCAAGTCATCACTGACTTGTGGGATCCCCCAGACGCATCAGTAAACATGGTCACAGCGTTGAGCGGTCTTGCCCCATCAGGTGTTGCTTCGAAATTGTCTCCCCTCGCAGATCTTTTGCAGTTGCAGGATCCCTCCAGATGTTCGGGAGGGCCTCCATCACTCTCTTTTCCCACGCCCGCTCCCAGATGGAAGACTCGGTTTGATTGAGGAGGCATGAGAAAAGAGAGCGGAGATCTGAGGGGGTGACAATTGCCTCCACTATTGTAGCCTTAAGGAGTCCCCGAAAATACTCGTTCTCTCGGGAGAACTCCTTTTGGACTTTGCATAGATCTTTGATAGTGGAGTGGGGAATGGGGCTCTGCTGGGCAGTGACCCCCCCTTAGATTGTCAGAAGGTAGGTGACCAAAGCCACCGAGATGTTACAGGCAGGCTCCGGTTCCTGGTTTTCCCCTTCCCCCCCCGCATCCCAGGCCCCGGGATACCAAACCGGGACCGTGGGAACCGGAAGTGGGAGCGTGGGAACCAGGAAGGACGGGGGCATGGCCGAGAGGCTGGAGGACTGATTGGGCGGAGCTGGAGGTGGAAGCAGTCTCCGCCCAGAGGGAGGAATCAGGGGGCGGAGCCGAGGGAAGAGATGGGACAGGAGGAGGGGCGAGGGTGGTGCCAGAGGGAAGGAAGGGGTTGGGAGGGGGGAGGAAGGGTTTGGGTGGAGGGAGAAAGGGATTCTGGGGAGCAGACGGGTTTTCCTGCCACAGTGCCATGTGCTCGCCTCCATCTTGGGCTCCATAGGAGCCATCTTGTGGAGGGAGCACAAAGCAAACTTTGGGGTTTAACTTGGGGGATTTTACAACCAGGGTAGAAAGGGCAGGGAAAGAGGGGGATAAGGAAGGATCTGCAGGCGTCCGGGCCCGTGGACGCCCGCAGCGGGGGGACTTGAGTCTCTGAGAGAGGCCAGGGGACTGGTGGAAACCCTGCCTGGTGCTGTCGGGGCCTGCTCCTCTCAGAATCCTGGTCTTGCCTCGGGTAGACGGGGAGGTAGGAGGGTTAGGGATGAGGGAAGGGGACAAACAAGGGACTGAACTTTTAACTTTTGGGTGTTCTCGCTGCTCTTTTCTTTCTTTTTTCTTTAAAACCAACTTAATCTGCGCAACCCATTGCGCTGTTTTTGCCAAATCGAGACGTTTTGTTAAAGAGATTTCCCCCGACCTGACCAAATTGTCTAATTTACATGAGACCTCCTCCCAAAACTTGGGGTCTCTAAACTGGTCAGGGGTAGCTTTGGGGAACTGCAAGACGACCCATTTAATCAATTCTTTAAACTCTTTTTTCTTAAATGAAACTTCCCTCCCAACTAAAACACACCCAGCTTGGAACAGGGCTTCCTTTTGAACTGCTGAGAGGTTGGCACCCATCTCTCTGTAGCTGTAAAATATGGTTCAGCTCTCCGCCACACCTGTAAACTTAAAAAAGTGCAAAACACTGAAGGGAAAAGGGGTTCCCACCCCAACCCCCACCAGGGACACCACGTGGTATTAGAAGAAATAAACTGCCGCCCTCCCTGTCTCAGAGTTATGAGAGTGGGGGGCTTTTAGTTAAAAAGATGGGGGGAGGATGAAAGAAAAAGAAAACTCACCAAAAGGATCAGGGAACAACAGAAAAAAACGGGTGAGGTGAAGTCAGGCTGCTGGTCTCGATGCCCGGGAGCGTAGCTCCTAGTGACCAGGAGCCTGCTATGATGGGGGTGTTGCCACACCCGATGGAGCGCTTCTGCTCCGGCTAGGGGGTCTGATGTAGTCCAGAAGGCCAAGGAAAGGCCCCACGTTTTGCGCCAGCAACTGCTGGGGTGCGAGCTCCAAGCCCAGACTAGCTGCAGCAGCAGCCAGCAGTCTGGCATGACAGCAGCTGTACCAGCAGAGCAGCGGCTCCAGGGTGGAGACTGGCTCTGGCAAGCTGCTGCCTAGGACGACCTCCCCATGTCAGTGGTGAGGAGGCATCTCCCTTGGCCGAAGGCTAGAAGCAGGGAAAGGGTTTATTGGGTGAACCGGGAAAGGCTGCAGGCAACTGCCAACCACGGGCGCGGCGACACAAGGTTAACTTGAACAAAGTACATAACTTGGAATAGAAAAGCGGGCACACCACAACAATCCATCCTGTTTGTGATTTGTACATATACTCCAGGCCGGCGACAGGAAGGGGCACTACAGGCCCAGAACCTCAGCACCAGTTATCCATCACTCAGCTCTGGTTACCATCACTCAGCACTGATTATCCAGCCTCCGGGCCTGGCTCCAGGGCTGGAGGGGATCGTGTGGGCATGCCACGGCTTTTCACTTCATGTGAGAGCTGCCAGCTCAGTGTCCCGAGGGCAGCCAGACCCCCTGTAGCTCTGAGAATACAGAACCACCTGTGTGTGCCCTGTCAGTACCTTCCACATCCAGGCCTTGAGGTGTGACCATGAGAGGAGTAAATGTGATGGTAACTTCTTGTGTGTGCTTGGTTGTAGTTGTGGACACAGAGAGTGCTCTTTCAACCCCTGAGCTGGAGGCAGATACCATGCTGATTCCAAGCTGGTACCTCAAGCGTGAGTAGTCGGTTTCTACTGCCTTCACAAGAATGAGCACTCCTTTTCCCCTTGTTATTCATGAGAAATACACCTTCATAGGTGTAACATCCTTTTAAAAATCTAACATAGGAAAGAATTATGACATGGTTCCTGAAGGATTCCCTGAAGGATTCCCTGAAGGATTCCCTGATGTTGCAGAGGATCTCCTGACAGCCTTGGATGAAGCCCCATCTACGGGTTAGTATATCCCACTCTGTTAACCCTGGGACCTGGGAAGCTGAGCTTTTGGTTCCTGTAGGGATGTGCTGTATCCTGGATAGCCAGAAGAGCTCAGTCAGAGTCTTGCTGCAGGTACACTCCATTTCACACCTCCTGGAGTGAGCCATAGAGATGGTCCAGCACAGCATCTGCTCACAGCTGTGCTTCCAGATGATTGCCAGGGGCATCTCCAGCTGCTGCTGCAGTTGTACCATTACTGGCCAGAGATGCTGTGTGCAGACATTGGCATCCAGATGTTGGGAAAAGGCCTCTGCTGAATTTGTTCTCCACACATAGCACAGCACGGAGGCAGAAATGATATCCCACAAAGTCTTGGCTGCCCCTGCCAAACCTCAGGCTCGGGGATGGGTTGAAGCTGGATCCCAAGTGTGAATATGAACCAGAAGGCATTCTTTCTGTGGGTCATTTGGTTGATTAAGTCTTGGGTGGTTTGGGTCTGCATTTCATGTTGCATTACAGGAAACTCAGCTATGGATTCTTCTTGTCTTTGGGGACAGTGGGCTCCTCACTGCCACTTGCAAGAATGCCCAGGCCATGGTACCATCCTAGTGGCAAGGGGCAGTGGCTTCTCGTTAAAGTGTCCAGTGTTTTTTGTGTAGAGACAGATTCTGAGACTTTGCCGGAGACCCTCCCTATGGAAGAAAGTAACAGTGTGCCAGGCACAGATGAAGACATAGAAGCAATACAGGACACCAGCAAACTTGCTGTGCCTGAGGAATATTCAGGTGAGTGCTTGGGCAATGCTGTCTTGGAAGAAGAGCAGCATTTCTGCTGTATCCCTGCAGCGCTCTCCATGGATGAATTGCAGCTGCCCAGCACAGAAGTCTTGCCTGCAGCCCAAAGGAAAAGGCAGGGGCAGTGCTGCTCCCTGGCACACACTGGGCTCTTCCCCATGAGAACTTCATGGGATCCCTCTTGGTCCCTGATGCTGAGACACCAGAGCCAGAGGAACCCATCTCTGAAGACAATAATCCTCGGGCATCTGAAGCACGCTGTGGGATTATCCCTAGTGCAGAGTACAAACATTGTCTCTCACATTGTCTTTTCTCCTGCCAGGGTCAGCTGCTGGGCAAAAAGTTGAGACTCCTGGACAGCGGGAATCCAGCAAGAAGTACCTCCTAGCGTCTGTTGCACTCTCGGCTGTGCTTCTGCTTGCATTAGTGATTGGTACATCGTCATGTATCAGCTGCTGAAGAAAGACGTGTGAGTTATTCATTGCTGCCATTGGCAGTGAAGTGTTTGCACCATGCTGCAGTGCCCAGGCAGCTCTGTGGAAATCGCTGCAGTGCAGTTTAATGGTGCTCCAAATTCCTATCTCTGAGGACTCTTCTTGGAAATCTGTTTCTACAGGAGGGCCCAGGAAGACAAAGAGACGTCAGGACAGGACTGGGACTCTTCCTGGGAAAGCCATGGCCTTCTTAGAGAAGAAACAGAGTCAGGAGAAGGACCAGGAAGTGGCGAGAGACTCCAAGACAACAGGTTCAGGGACAGCTGCCGCCTGTTTCCTGAGATCTTTGCAGCAGAGCTTGCCCAGCTGTACAAGAACATGCGCGCAGACCCATCACCTCTGACCACATGTCCCTACTGTGCTCTGGCTGAGGGGGCTACTTCACACAATTACTGGATTTCCCTGGAGTCACCTCAGCCCACAGCATCCTGGTGCCCCTGCAACCAGTACCAGGAGGAATACTTTATGTTTGAAGAAGAAGATTAGTGATAGTGATTATTTTAGTGATAGTGATTGTGATAGTGATACTTGGTATTAGAGGACCATGGTTATTTTAGTGATAGCAATACTTTATTGATAATGATAGTGATGCTTTGTATTAGTGGATGATGATTGTTTCTGTGATTTTGATAAATAAATCTATTTCCAAAAGCAGTAAGTTCTTGCCTGTTGTGGTTGTTTCTGTTGGGGTAGAATGCACAGAGCTGGGAGCAGGGCTGAGGCTGTGACAGGAGCTCTGAGAAACTTGCACTGCAGTGCAGGACCTGTTTGTGCCAGCCTCAGCCTGCTTGCCCAGCAGTGGCCATTAACAAGGCTTTCCTACACCAGAATAAGGACACGCTGGTAAGGAGTCACATGCAAAAAATTCTTTGCAAGTCTGTATTGGGATGCTGCCTTGAATCAGGAAGGTCTGGGCAGAGAGGGAAGGATGTTCTGGGAAGGATGGATGTGCAGTGCTAAGCACATCAAGGAGACCTGAGATGGTGTCTTGGATGTGGCAGTCCCTCTCCAAAGAGCACAAAGAGGATCAAGGAGCAGAAAGCTGGAGCCGGGCTGTGTCAGATACAGAGGGGAAGGAGTGTGATATTAGTCACAGGAGCCTCTGGATGACGGCTTGAGGGATCTGGGGCACATGTGGTATTTACTTGTGCCACTTGCAGTGACCCAGACACAGGAAGGTTCTAGAGGTGAATCCCTGGCACCGTGGTGTTCCCAGCAGGAGTGTGGGGCTTTGACCATGGGTCACTCTACAGGACACCAGGCCTGATGGTGGCACAAGGGCTACATCTGCCTCAAAGGGAAAAAGGATCTTGGCTCAGGAGTTAGCGGGGCCCCTTTAGTGAGCTTGAAGTAGGATTGGAAGTGGAAAGGGAATCAACCAGGCTCACTTGTGAGAAGCGTGAGCACTGCACACCCATGTTTGCATGACAGTGGAGGATGGAAGCAGTGCTGCCATCAAAAGTGATGAAACTGTAGGAGAAGAAATGGGAAAAGCACGTTTTTTAACAGAAGGCTGTCAGACAAAAATACTGCCAAAGAAAGACACTTGCATTTGGGTTTTCTACAGCAGCCTTCATACAGGGCTTCTCATAGGGGATTTCTGAGGAATAAGACATGAGTGCCTCTGCATTCCCATGCACACTGCTGCCTCCCAGAATACATCGACCCTTCTCTGTATTGCTCCTTCCATTCCTGTGCAGAACAACGAAATAGAGGGGAGGTCCAGGAATTCACAGGCAACGTGGTCGTACATTGGGAGTTCAGAGACACCACTTTGTCATGAGGTCACAGAGCTCTGTTTGATCTGAGGTTCCAAAGCTCCACTGTTGTTTAGTGCTCTCTCTGGGCAACATTGCAGCAGCAGCAGCATCAGCAGCAGCAGCAGCAGCAGCAGAATGTTGCGAGCAGGGGGGATCATGGTCCTGAGCCACTACCTCCTGCTCCTCTTTCTCCTGGCCCTGCAAGCCCAGAATGCCCAGAGTGCTCCAAGAGCTGGGCAGGGAGCAGGTAGGCAGGCAGGGCCAGCACATAGCCCTGGCTGGCAGCAGCAGGGTCAGGACTAGGGCTGGCTGGGCCAGGAGGCCACCACGGTGTGGGCAGTGGGGCAGACACACCAGGGGAGGAGTGAGGGGCTGCAGCTGCTTTAGGGTGCAGCATGGGCAGAGGTTGCTAAGGAGCAAGGAGGTGGGAAGGGGCAGTACAGGCCCAGAACCTCAGCACCAGTTCTCCATCACTCAGCTCTGGTTATCATCACTCAGCACTGATTATCCAGCCTCCGGGTCTGGCTCCAGGGCTGGAGAGGATCGTGTGGGCATGCCACGGCTTTTCACTTCATGTGAGAGCTGCCAGCTCAGTGTCCCAAGGGCAGCCAGACCCCCTGTAGCTCTGAGAATACAGAACCACCTGTGTGTGCCCTGTCAGTACCTTCCACATCCAGGCCTTGAGGTGTGACCTTGAGGGCAGTGCACGTGATGGTATATTTTTGTGGGTGTTTGGTTATAGGTCAGTCCAGAGAGGGCTCTCCTCCAGCTCCTCAAGCTGATGATTCCATGCTGATTCCGAGCTGGTATCTCAAGCGTGAGTAGTCAGTCTGTATTTGAGTTCATTGAATAAACACTCCTTTTCTTTGTGCTATTCATGAGAAATTTACCTTCATATGTAAATGTTCTTTTATAAATTTAATACAGGGAAGGATTACCAGAAGATACCTGTGGTTCCAAAGGGGCTTCTAAGAGCATTGGTGAAAGATGCATCTGGTTTGTATATCCCACTCTGTTAACCCTGGGACCTGGGATGCTGAGCTTTTGGTTCCTGTAGGGATGTGCTGTATCCTGTATAGCCAGAAGTGCTCAGTCAGAGTCTTGCTGCAGGGACACTCCATTTCACACCTCCTCAAGTGAGCCATAGAGGTGCTCCAGCACAGCATCTGCTTGCAGCTGTGCTTCCAGATGATTGCCAGGGGCATCTCCAGCTGCTGCTGCAGTTGTACCATTACTGGCCCGAACTGCTGTTTGCAGACATTGGCATCCAGATGTTGGGAAAAGGCCTCTGCTGAATTTGTGTTCACCTCACACTCAGCACAGCCTGGAGGCAGACCTATGAGTCAGGGATGGGTTGAAGCTGCACCTCAATCATGATGCTTTAGTTGAAGGGATTCCTTCTATTCGCTGACTAAGTCTTGGGTGGTTTGGGTCTTCATTTTCTTGTTGCATTGCAGAAAATCCAGCTGTGGATTCACTTTGTCTTTGGGGACATCGGGCTCCTGACTGCCACTTCTCAAAGTGCCCAGGCAATGGCACTGTGCTCTTGGTAAGGGACAATGACTTCTATTTATGTCCCATGTTCTTTCTAAAGAGGCAGATCACAAGACTGTGGAGAAGAAGATGTATCCTATGGGAGGAAGTAACAGTGTGCCAGGCTCAGATGAAGAAACAGAAGGAGTCCTGGATACCAGAACACCTGCTCAGCATGAGAGACATTCAGGAAGTGAGTGCATGGGAGATGCTGTTTTGGGGAAAACAGCATTTCTGCTGTATCCCTCCCATGGATGAATTGCAGGAGCCCTGGCCTGCAGCCCAGAGGAAAAGGCAGGGGCAGTGCTGCTCCTGGGCACACACTGGGCACTTCCCCATGAGAACTTCATGGGATCCCTCTTGGTCCCTGATGCTGAGACACCAGAGCCAGAGGAACCCATCTCTGAAGACAATAATCCTCGGGCATCTGAAGCACGCTGTGGGATTATCCCTAGTGCAGAGTACAAACATTGTCTCTCACATTGTCTTTTCTCCTGCCAGGGTCAGCTGCTGGGCAAAAAGTTGAGACTCCTGGACAGTGGGAATTCAGCAAGAACTACATCCTAGCATCTGCTGCAGTCTCGGCTGTGCTTCTGCTTGCAGCAGTGGTGGGGTACATTGTCATGTATCAGCTGCTGAAGAGAAACATGTGAGCTGGCCTTTCCCTTTATTTATTTATTTCTGGTTTGGGTAATGAAGTGTTTTCACTGTACTGGAGTGCCAAGGCAGCTCCTGGCAGTGCTCTGCAGAAACCTCTGCCATGCAGTCAACTGTGCTTTTATCTCATATCTGACAAGTCTTCTCGGAAATCTATTTTTACAGGAGGATTCAGGGAGACAAAGAAGCATCAACAGAATCCAACAGTTACTCTTTTTGAGGTAGCAAAGATTATAGTAAAATTAAAGGTGAAGCAGAATGAGGAGAATTCTGAGGAGGGATCAAGAGATCCCAAGCCAACAAGTTGAACAACAGTTGCCGCCTGTCACGAGAGATCTCTGTGGCAAAGCTTGCCCAACTACACAGGATCACAGATGTAGACCCCCCCACTTCTGCCTGCCTCTTGCAGGTGCCATTTGTCTGACAGTGCCTTTTCACAGGTGTTCTAGATGACCTAGGTGGTTTATATAGATACATGTATATGTTTATTAAATTTCCTGTATGTCAGTACGTGCAGTCTGTGTCACTGTGTTTTTAAGACACAAAAACCCACATAACAGAACCTGTGTGTTTTGCCCTGGGTTCATTGATGGGATGATGTACTGGTTCCCTTGGAAAAGAGGGCACACAAGCACTCTTTTGTTTCTTTCTGGGCTCTGGATGGGATTGCCTGGCACAGATCTGTCATGGTGGCAAGGGGGTGGTAAGAGTGCTGCGACCTTCCTGAAGAGCATCCTAAGAAGGACAGCTCAGAGGCACAGGCATGTCCTTCTCCCAGCCTGGCGTGTGATGTTAAGCTTAGGCCTTCTTCTTCAGGCAATGTGGAGAAAGGGACTGTAGCTCTCTATGGTATTCCACAGAGCAGTAGCCTCTATTAAGAGCAGGGCCCTTTGCAAAGGGAGCTAGGGACAGAAACTCCACAAACATGGGCAAAACGGGTTTATATAGGGAAGGCAAGGGGCGGGACAAAATTAGTAACCAATGGGGTAAGGATTCAGGGGCTGGGCACAAGGGGAAGGACCAATGGGTAACAAGAGATTAACATAGAAATGCAAGGCCTCCAGGGATGGTATTTGCTCACCCTAACTGAAAATCAGTAGCTTAGGGGTTGGCCCTCCAGGGGAATGCAACAAGCTTTTCTTCTGCCAGATTTCTGGCCCCCACCCAGGTCTTCAAATAGCGACCTGAGAAGCTGCACTCTGTAAGAAGTTGCACTTTGTAATTAGAAAATCAAAATCCTCTGGTACCTTTTAGATTGCCTTGATCATCTTAAATCTTCATTTCATCAATGTGCGAAAATACAGAAAATGTTTGCATCTTTTAAAAAAGTAACTATGAGAGACCATGAGGTCTGACTTCCCTCTTCTGGTAAGGCTCTGATGCCTGATCCAAAAATCCTTTCATTGTTTGAAGAGTTTCACAGTACTGGAGATTTCTTCCTGGGGATAGTGTTCTTGCAAATCTTCTCTGACTGCTGACAGTGGAAGGATGATGAACGAATACAGTCCTTCCTTAAAGCAAGTGCTGGGTGAATTTCCAGCTAGCCCTTTCCCAGACTGCACTGAGATTGGCCACCCTGACCTGTATCACTTCAGGTGGAGGTAGAGCAGGGCTGCTCAATGCCACAGCAACGAGGCTGTTCTCCACAACACTGACTGTATCCACGCCTAGGACCAGGGTAAACAACAGGGACCTTTTGTATTGTTTATTCCCGGAAAAGGTCAGGGGCTGACATGGTTGACCATTAGGAGATGCCCTCTGGTTAGCCCTATCTCCTGGCACACGCCAAGAGTGGCTGCTCCCTATCTGCCCAAAGGCCAGTCTGGGTAGCGCTGTGAGCAGGGCTGCTTGGCGCCCAGAAGCAGCAAGGCTGCTCTCTGCAGCTGTTATTTCCAGACCACACCTAGGATTCAAGGTGAAGGAATGAAAGGGGTCACTTGCATGGGTCCCCAAGAGGTTTAATCCTGGGAGGAAGCAGAGGCAAATGACAACACAGTTTTGCAACAACTTATAGACAAGGGAGGGTACAAGGAGAGGACTCAAACTTCAGGCAATTGCGGGAAACCTGGGGTGGAGCACAAGGCGGGGAATACAGTGTTTCAGCCAATGGGGGGCAACAGGGGAGGAGAATGGTTTGAACATACCAATGGGATCTCACGACATACAGGCTTAACACCGAAGATTCTAGGAATAAAGGCGGGGCTACAATGACAGACAAGGGAGGAGGGCAGGGTCACACTAACTGGCAGGGAAGAATCCAGGATAGGGGTTGGTCTCTGGGAAGATGGGTAGGGAAATGGGGAGGTACAACTGTGGGCTAAACCAAATATACGTGGAGGTAACCAGAACAAACCATTATGAACTTGTAACAGAAAAATCACACCCCACAAGGGATGCAAAGGCACTGAACACAGGCTTACATCAACTTATATGTGGGGGAGGGTACAAGGGGAGGATACAAACCGTAGCCAATTGCAAGGAACCTGGGGAGGGGTGCAAGGTGGGAAATACAATGTCCAGACCAATGGGGAGTTACAGGAGAGGAGAACAGTTTGAGTGAACCAATGGGATCTCAGGGGATACACAAATGACAGGGTAAGTTCTGGAAACAAAGGCAGAGTCATCCTGATAGACAGGGGAGGAGAGCAGGGTTACAGTGATGGACACAGAAAGAGCTGGAACAGAGAGCAGGTCTTTGGGAAGATGGACAAGGGAGGTGGGAGGATATAACTCAGAGACAAACCATTTGCATAGGAGTATTGGAACAAACCATTACAAACTCGTAAAGAAAAAACATACCACCACACTTCCTAAACACTGGTTTATCTGGAAGTACATCCAGAACATAAAACCCGTTCTACACTATGGTTCACAAGAGCCTTCTGCCTTTCCTTTTAGTATCAAGCATTCACAAAGGCTGTGGTCCTTTGCTGCACAATATCACTTCCTTCTGTAATGTACATCTACTTTTTGTTTTTAAATGGAAATTCTTTTCCTTACAGAAAATCAGCTGGTCTTCTAGTTTTATTTCAGAATTTCTGCAGGCCTCCAGAAAGGAAAAGGGAACCTTAAAGTTTCTGAACTCTGGCATCACAGAGGAATGGATGATCACTGCCTTGGTCCTTCCGGCCAGCCTGTTGCTACTCCAGGCCAGGTACCATTGCCTTTCTTGGTTATCTGGGCACACACTGACTCATGTTCAGCTGCTGTTGACCAGCACCCCCAAGTCCTTTTCTGCTGGGCATCTTTCCAACCACTCTGCCTCCAGCCTGTGGTGCTGTCCAGGGTTGTTCTTACCCAAGGAGCTGGAACGTCACCTTTTTGACTCTCTTACCACTGGCTGTAGCCCATTGATGCAGCCTGTTCAGATCCCTCTGCAGAGCCTTCCTGCCCTCCATCAGTGCTCCCACCCGGCTTGGTGTCATCCATGGGCTGAGGGTGCACTTCATCCCCTTGTCCACATCATCAGTTAAGATATTAAGCAAAACTGGATGACTGAGACACTGACTTTTGACATTAATGTAATGAGTTTCTTTACAGATCCAAAGACATAAAACAAGGAGGGTCTACTTGAGAGGCCAGAAAGGCACCAGGCTTCTTGTCTGATATCTGCATATATTTTCTTTCCCAGTAATAGTGTCGTATGGCACCCCCATGCCTAAAAGGTTATAGCAAAATAGCAGAATAGCAAAATGCAAAACAATCATCCTACTGTAGGTAGGATATTCCTTTAGTCTTCCTCCATCATGAGAAGGATTGACTAATTATTTTCTCCCTTCTGTCTTCCAGTTCATCTTATTCATATCCTTATCAAATTCCAAATAGTATTAAACTAATCAGAGTTAACATACTGTGTAAGATATCTCTGTGTGGGAAGAAAAAGCAGCAAAAACTCTTTTTGTCTTTGTTTGTTTGCAATGATGTTAATAAGTTTTACTCACAGTTAATTTAAAGCTCTAATACTCAGTCGGGTGGAACACATGCAACTCATGGCTTAAACCACTAGTAATCAACATGAAATAGTTAAGTATTCATAAAGTAGTTAAATGTCTTCTTGTGGCAAATTCTTCTGCTAGTCATGTAAGAGCAACTGTACTTGAATAAAAGACTGCCAACTGTTCCCAGCATTGCTGCACTCTGCCATTTTTACATTTAGTAGAAGGCATACCAGTTTCAAACTTTCCAAGTTGCTTTTTAGTTTTAGGTGAACGCTTAGGCAAACAGGTGACAATAATTAATACGAGCATTGTAGGCATAGTATGGAATTACCTCTTAACATACTGCTGTTGATCCTTCTTAAGTGCTGGGACTGTTTTTTGCAGTACATTGTGAAATACTAAGACTTCTGTGTGCACTGTTCAGGCTTATTACTATCCCCTTTCAAAAGCAGCTTCCAACTCCAAACTTTCTGTGATTTTATGGATTTGTGTCACTCAAGCAACAGCTATTTAGTTCAGCGCTTTCTCTTTTTCAGTGTCAAATACATTCACTGTCATTTCTGGAGCAGGCAGAGAACTAATGAGGCAGCAGTGACAATCTCCCTTACTGTCATAAAGAGGGAAATAGTGAGGATTATATGTAGAATTCTGTTAGAGAGAAAGAACTTTAGGCCTGTGAATGTCTGGCTGTTGACCCTTGAGAGTGTCCCAGTGCTGCAGCGGAGGTGCTGGCTGGAGTGCCGACCTTACTGTAAGAAGTGTCCTGATAAGGATGTCCTGGGCGCGCAGGCACATCTACACTTTCTCTGGTGGTCTAGATTCAAGGTGACTCAGAGGAATGAGAGACCAGAGCTTTGTATGGTGTTCCACAGAGACAAAGCCTTTATTAGAGCAGGACCCTCTGGGGAAGGGTGCCGGGGCAAAAGTTCTGGGGAAGCAAGGAAAATGTGTTTATATAGGAAAGGCAGGGGGTGGGACAGAACACACAGGCAAATGGGGTAAGGGTACATGGGTGGAGCAAGGGAGTGGGGCCAATAGAGTGGAGAAATCAACATACTGCAGCAAAGGCCTCTGGAGGCAATCTTGTTACCCTCAGTTGGTTCTCCAGAGGTGTGCAGCAAGTTCTTCCTGGCCAGCTCTTTGGCCCCCACAACTCCCCCTTCTTTATTTAATAAAAAGGCTTCCCCCAGAGGCCTTCCAATCACAGTTTTAAAGCAATTAAACATACACAGAAAAATAAAAACAACTAAAAGGATCCAACGGATGTTCTTCAAAAGGGAGGCAACCCACCCCTTGAGTCCCCAGCGTCTAAAAAGGTCTTTGAACCACTTTGGGTACTGTTTTCTTTGAGTTCTTTTACGAGGTTCTGGATCTTCTGGATCTGGGTGTGGATGCTTTTGCTGTGGGAAGTGAGGTTGAAGCAGCACAGCCTGTTGAACTCCTTGCAGCCATGTCCAGCAGCAGGAAATCAATTCAGTTCTCTCTAACAGGCCGCTCAGTTTTGGAGAGGGCCTGCCTGGTAGTCTCCTTGTCTGACGGAAGGTCACTTAGCACTGCAGACGTTAGGTTAGCCTGCTTACTAAGCCAACACTCCAGATTAGAAAGCTCACTGAGGGCTTTAGCAGCAGCAACCCAGGGTAGAAAAAGGGACATCACCTCCCTCTTCTTATGAGGCAAATCAACAATTTCACTATTACAATTTTTCATCAAATTGAGTGAGCTTTGTTTTTTGGCAGGACAACTAATTTCTTTTTTGCCAGTCATGGATTAATGTTGAGTTTGGGGTGAGGATGGTAAGCTGGCCAAGGATGCAAGGACCTCCCTGCAGATGGGAGGGAATTTCTGCACACACCCTGTCCCCACAGATTGGAAACACTCCCCAGGGAAGCACACTGGGGTAACAGGAGGACACAGATACTGTGTTGCTCGTGTAATTGCACCAATTAACTGAACTATAAATTTTGTTATTAGGTGAAACATCTTTGTGGTAGATTGATTTTTATATTCAGACACAGGACATGGTTTGCCTGAAGGCCTGTAGTAGAATCTAACACAATAGGTGGCCTCGGAGGATGCCAAAAGCTCCAATTCTTTGGGTTCCTCTGGTGCATGGGGCAAAATCTTTGTCTACTCATGTCAGGTTCCTTCCCTGTGAAGGGGTACTTGTTGGGCTTTAACGGAACCCTTACCAGGCATGAGGCCAGCAGGTTGCTGGCACTGCCCATGGACAGGCACATGTTGTGTTGCTGAAGAGTTTTTGCAAGGGTGACCTAGATGTTCTTGTTGGGCTGTGCTACTAACCACTCATCCAGTGCCAGTGTTCTTCACCCTGTTCATCTTCAGGCATCCAGAAGATAGGGACAAGCAGAAGGACCTTGCCGAGGTAGGTGTTGCCTGCCACGGCAGACAGAAGGTAAAGGTGCTGCAGCCTTCCTGAGGAAGTGTCCTAAGAGGAATGGCTCAGGGGCACAGGCACATCCTTCTCTCAGCCCAGCGAGTGATGCTCTGCTTTGGCTTATTCTGGGCAATGCAGAGAAAGGAGAGATGGGAGATTGTATGGCATTCCACAGAGAACTAGCCTTTATTAAGAGCAGGGCACTCTGAGAAGGAGACCAGGGAAAAGAACCCTGAGGATCCAGGGAAAATGGGTTTATATAGAGAAAGTGAGGGGTAGGACAAAACACTAGGGCCAGTGGGGTAAGGGTGCAGGGACAGAGCAAAGGAGACAGGCCAATGGAGTACAAGGAATTAACATGATACTGTAAAGGATTCTGGGGGTGGTCTTTCTACTTGCCACAACCAAAAGGGTTTTGGCTTAGGGGTCGGCTCTCCAGGGGAGTGTGGCAAGCCTTTCCCTGGCTGGTTTTCTGGTCCTCACAACTCCCCCTTCTTTATTTAATAAAAAGGCTTCCCCTAGAGACCCTATGAGTAAAGCCTTAAAACAACTAAACATGCGCAAAAACAAAACAAAACAAAACAAAAAAAAAGGATCTAAAGAATATTTTTCAGATGGAGGCAACCTATCCTCCTATCCTTTAAGTCCCCAGTGTCCAAAAAGGTCTTCAAACCACTTGGGTTCCTTTTCAGTTTTTAGTTCTTGGACTAAGGTTTGGATCCACTGGATGTAGGTGTGGATGCCTTTGCTGTGGGTGCTTAGGTTGGAGAAGCACAGCACTTCAAACTCTTCACAGCTTGTCCTTGGGCAAGCAGTAGAAAGTCAGTGGTAGCTCAGTTCTGAAGTGTGGCATGCCTGATAGTCTCCTTGTCCAACAGGAGATCACTTAGCACAGCAGATGTTAAGTTGTTAAGAATAGGTTTTTGTTCACCAATTTTGATATTTTTTACGACCAACACACCAAAGAGTGTTGGGGGGATCAGTGCTGGCTAATCACCAATGCACTCACTTCCTGCTGTGAAATAGGATTAGGAGAAAGACAAAGAAGGCTCAAAACTTTACAAAGGTGTAAAGAAAAATTTATCAACAGTAACTAAAAGAAGGAGTAATAAGAATCAGAACAAAACCTTGAGAATACTTCCCCTCCCCCCATAACCTTTTTTTCCCCACTGGCAATGTAAAGAAACAAAACCTAAACTTTCAGTCATTTTTCCACTGAAGCGGCGGCTGTGAAGGATTGTCCCTTCAGGACGTCCCAGCTAGCCAACCAGCACCGTGAGCAGCTGTGGGACACTATCCCGATTTCCGTAGGTCAGGAGAGCATCGAAAGGTCTCGCCTTGTTCAGGGACGTAGCTCGCAGCAACAATCAGCAGAAGAAATGAGAGTGGACTCCAGCTGGGGTGAATCTGGGTTTATTGAATCCCCCCAGGGGAACCAACAGCCAAAGCTGAGACTAAGGGTGTTACAAGGATTTATAAAGAGGGGAGGAAATGGGGGTGGGGTTGGTCTCCAAGCAAACAGGATTGCAGGGGGGAGTGTGGTACAGAAGACTGACTTTCAGAATACACCAACAGGAATAACTCTGGGGAGGGGCCCCAGCCCCTGAACCAATCACTCGACGTTCTGGCTGGAAACTTCTAGAGAGAAGGGTTGGGTCACTGAGTGACGGACAGGGCACCAGGGAGGGATCAGGGAAAGGATACATTGGTTTCCATGGTAACTGGAGAGAAGCCAGGGTGATTGACAATGCAAGGGAGGGAAGAGAGAACCAGGGCAGAACCATTACAAGAGAGGGGGAAAACAGAGCAGTCCAACGGACAACCAATTCCCAACACAACATACCACCTCCAGAGTAGCCTTTCTTCAGTTCATTTAGGGAGAGAAGTCCCTAATGTTATGGAGATTTCTACACAAGAAAGAACCAGTTCTCTCGTGGCTCTCACAAATAGCAGCCATCTGGGCACATCTGCAACAATGATTTCCCTCCTATTTTCCACAAGCTTTTCCCACAGCTGTGTTTATGGGCTCTGTCAACCTATGGGGTACTGTTTGAAAGGTGAGCTGTTCAAAGGCAAATGTTCTCATTATCTAGCTCTAAAATCATCTTCATCTTTGGGATCAGAGGTCTTCTTCTTTTTCTTCATCTCCTAGGGGCACAAGACTAGTCTTCTTTCTTTCTCTGTTCAAACTTCTCATAGGATCACAGCTATTTTAACATCTGCTTACTTTGGCATGGAGGCCTTTGCTTGATATCAAATTGAACCCTTTATCTCCCCATGACTTTCATGTGGTACGGGGAAACAGAGTCTTTTCTCCACAGCTCTGCAAGAGTGTTTCAGCCCCAAGATCAAGGCATCTCCTTATTGCTCCCATCTGGGACTTGACTTCTTCTTCACTGACTTCACTGTTTTCATGTTGGTCCTTTACATGCTTACATCTTGTTCCTTTCTTCCACTGAAGCACTGAAAGAGTTAACATCTCGCCCAGAGCCTGCAGATGGTCACTCGGTGCTTGCAGTGGGAACTGTGACTGGGGCTGTGTCAGGATTGGCTGTGTGGCTGCTGTTTGGTTTTCTCTGCATTCAATTCCAGCCGCAGGGCCACTCTGTGTGGGCTGCAGGGCTGCCTCTGGCCGCAGCCACATGCAGCCTTGTGTGATGCCACACTGCGGGGAGGGGACTTGGCAGCAAGATGTCAACAGCCACGGACCAGCCCTGCTTCAGCCAGTGTCACGTGGCACATTCTGATACACACATTAACAAGGGGTGACACTCTCCCGGGGCCCTGCAATCCCCAACTAGTTACTGCAGATCACTGTGGATGATAGATGAGACAGGCCTTGCTTGGAAATCTGAGGATTTATTAACTCAAATGCTGACCAGAGGCAAGGACCCAGAACACAGGCTGGATAACAGGTTTTAAGGGACAGAATGACGGTAGAGTTTAGGGTTGGGGACCAAGAACAAGAGAGCTGGGGAGGAACCCAAGGTGGGGTTTACAATTCACAGACCAATGAGGAAAACAAAGGGAGGAGAACAGGTCACATGGACCAATGGGGTGTTGAAGGTTAGGGGATTTCCAAAGGGGACTTCTAGGCAGGGCCTTGGGACAAGGCCCGGGTGGGCTCTCCAGAGAGGGGCCCTGCCCTGCGGCATAGCCTGCCTGGCCTGCCCCAGCTGGGACAGGGACCAGGCCAGCCTTGGTGCTTGTTCCCCGGCTGGAGGAAAAAGAGGATGTTTCCAGGTTTCTTTTGTCTTTAGTATGTGTTTTTCGCAGAGGCATGTCCAGCTTTCTAGTGGCTGGAAGCTTTGCATCACTTCATTAAATATCCCCCATGACGAGGGAGAGAGGAGCAGCCTGGGGTGTACAGGTGGGGCAGATGGGGCTTTTGGGGCAGAGAAGGGGAGAAAGGTAGAGGAATGGGAGCATTCAGAGTTCTGCTCAGTATTTGTTGTTGAAGCAGCAGCCTTGTTATCTAGGGTATGGTGCAGCACTTGGTCTGGTCTGTGACCTGGTGACGGGACAGTTTAATCTTTGCTGTAGGAGTCTTTGGTGCCATCTCCAGGATGTTGTTTGCTGTTCCTCTGAAGAGGGTCCCATGGAGAGTCAGATGAGTAATCACAATCACACCAATGTGGCTACATGTCATTCCACTTTTATTTAGCAAGCTTGTCATATTTACGCTTCTATACACTGTTTCATGTGACAGCTACTCAATACTCATTGGCTAAGTGACTGCAATCGTGTACATGTTACTTGTTGATTGGTTGTCACGCTGTAAGCGCTTGGTCAGTGTGTACTAATTTAGTGGTTTTCATATCTTGCTTGGCATCCGGCTTTGCCCTTGCACAATGTTCATTCTTCCTTGTTCTGTTTGTTCTGAGACAGTACAAACCCTCAAAGTAACTCTGTAATCTGCAGGCCAGGGTTGTCCAGTCACTGCAGGAGTACAGCATGCCCTTGTTCTGCCAGGAATTCCTCTACGTTCCTCTAGAGGGCCTGTATGGGTCTCTGGAGAGTATGAGTCATGTAGTGCGGGAGTGGTGTTTGCAGGGCCTAGGTGTCGCAGACATCTTCTTCATTAAAAATCCTTTCTTTAGGATTTTTCCTTCTGAGAAGCTGCGGCCTCAGAAACAGGATGTAAACAATAATTATCTGCTGCTGTGGAATGCAACAGGTGGGTCCGTGATTGGTCTGGTGTGGATGTTTTGATTCATTGACCAGTCATGGCAGAGCTGGCTCTCTCGCTTGGTCAGAGAGCTGCCTTTGTTATCATTCTTTTCTACTCTATTCTTAGCTTACCTTAGCCTTCTGAGGAAAGTTTTCCTTCTTTTTCTTTTTAGTTAGTATAATGTAATATATATATATCATAAAATAATAAATCAAGCTTTCTAAATATGGAGTCAGATCTACGTCTCTCCCTTCATCCTGAAAACCCCAGTGACCACTGTCACACCTAGGTATGGCTTTATGTTTTCCCCTGGGAGCCTGTGCTGGTGTATTTTTGTTGTAATATTTTTCTTGGTTATTGCTGTGTTTTATTCAATTTGTTTTGAATGGTTTGATCCTACTTACCCCCATGCAGTTGGTTTGGCCTGCCGTTGTTTCCTCCCCTCTTCCTGTCTGTCAGTTCAAGTACCTACCCTTTATTTCTGATCCTTCCATATCTGTCATTATAATCCTGCCCCTCTCCCTTGTCACTTAATGTAAACCCAGCCTTCCCTTCCGGAACCCTCTGTATCATTTATGTGATCCCTGAGTTCCTGTTGGTTCTGGGAGAGTGCTCTCCTCCCCCATATCCCTCATTTGTTGTAAGATTATGTATCCCCACCCTGTACTCCTCCCCTGATACCTCTTGATTGGTTACTGTATTGTATCTTCTCCCAAGACCACCTCCCTTAGGAGGTTGTTACACAAGTGCCGAAAGGGTTGTGTCACTGCTTTCCTTCCGAGAATAAAGCCTTTCAGAGGCTCACACAAAGGGCCCCTCTCGCTCCTTTGTCTCAGCCCTCAACTACTCTAACCATGCATCCACAGTTGGGATCTGCCCCCTTGCTGCACCACTATCCATGCCAGTCGCTGACTGGGCAGGGAACGGCCACTCAAGTGGCATGGTTCTGGGGGAGAAAGAGAGCTAGCAAAGAGCTTTATGGAGCCTCTCAATGGGAGGTGTGATCTCTGTTCCACCCTGCTGCTGGTCACGGACTCTCTTGAGAGTTTGATGGGTCCTTTCCACAACTGACTGTCTTGTGGGAGAGTACGGTATGCCCATGCTGTGGTTCACCCCACACAGATGGAAAAAATCTGTTAATGTGTGGGAGGTCTAAGCAGGACCATTACCTGCTTTAATTTCTTCAGGGATTCCCAGGGTGGCAAACACAAGGAGAAAATGCCTGATGGTGTTTTTGACATTTTCTCCTACATGGGCCAAAGCAAACACTATGCCCAAAAAGGTGTCTACTGACCCAAGCACATATTTGGACCTTCCAAAAGAAGGAATGCGTGTAACATCGATTTGCCATATCCGGCAATTGTGGAGGTCCCAGGGGTTAACCCCAGAACCCATAGTGGGATCTGGTAGGTTTGGCAATTGGGCATATAGCCACAGTTGCTCTGGCTTGGTTTCTGGCTAATTTGAACATTCTCATGAGAGCAGGCACATTCTGATGATAGAAGGCACACAGCAACTTTGCCTGTGCAAAGATTTTGGGGACATTTTGGGGTCAGCCCTCCTGTTCCCCTCCGCAATGGCACCTGGGAGGTCAGTGTGTGTGACCTCACATGCATTATATGATAGGGTTGCTTCCTGTGGGAGATCAGACGTACTTATCTACAAAGCAAGAGGTACAATTTGGGGATGGAGACCTCTTTTAAAAAAGAATGTTCAGTACTCATAGCTACTCCGGCAATGTAGGCCAAATGTGTAGCCGGGTTAAAGGGTTCTTAAAACTTCTCGAAGGCCCTGATGATGGCAGCTAGCTCTGCAATTTGTGGTGATCCTTTGACCATCTGGACATCAGACTCCCACTTCTTTGTCCTGGGGTTCACCAAGTCATTACTGCATCTTTCCTGAGCAGTTTGTCAAAGCTGTTAGGGCTTTGAGAGGTGTTCTACTTTGTGGTAATTTGGGGACCAAATTGAACTCCAATTTAAACAGTTTATGGCTAGGTAGATGAATTGAGATTTGGCCTGTGTAACTATCCAGGGTAAACTGGTGGCTCTCATCTCTGGTTTTCAATGGAAGAAAAATGCATGTAAACTCATTTCCCACAGGAGTGCGGAGGCGATCTCTGGCCTTTTTTGATGAGATCTGCCATGACCTCTTGTGGTGTAGTAATTGTCTTTGTTGGCAGAAAACCCACTCGATGATGAGGAGTGGGTCTTTTAGTGTCGTGTCCTATTGAAATATCAGTGCGTAAAAGTGCAGGGTCTCACCAAGAACTGCTAGTTGAAAGGGCAGGCTGGGTTCATATCGGAGGGCTTGGCATGAAGACAAGGACTCCTGAACCTTGGAGATGGATTCCTGGGCCTCTGGCATGAGGTTGCATGCTGAATCCAGGTCCTCGCTGCCATGGAGTAAGTTGAAGAGTGGTACGAGGACCTCCATTGTTATCCCCAGCAGGGAACGTACCCAATTCATGGACCCACAGGGCTGATGTAAATCCTGCAATGTCTTTGGGATTTTCTGCACCCTTGTGCCATTTGGTTAGTTTGGGGGGAAATGACCAAAACCAAAACCACTTATTCAGTCTTTTTCTGGATTTCACAGAATAAACAGAAAAAAACCCCAAAATCCCAGAAGAAATTATTGGGTGTTTACTTGTCAGAAGGATACAGTTTTAAAACATATCTCACAGATTTTCTGGAAATGAGAATTCATTTCCTGACTTTTCTACCTATGCACCAGACAGTGAGACTGTCACTCTGGCATTTTTTTGAGTGCTGATTCTGAACTAAGAGACTCAGACACACATTGACATGCATCTGATTTGTTTCCCTTTTAAAGTCTAAGAACTCAGCTGTTGCGAGAGAAGCACCACAGAAAAAACATGTTTAGACCATCCAGTTTCTTCCCCTAGTCCCCAGCTCATGTTTTCACTCTAGGTTTCAGCTTCAATTTTTATTATTTCCTATTAGCCAACAGAATTGTTGCATGGCACAGAAACTCACAAACCCTTTTCAAGGGTTGCACACTATTCAAAGTGTATGAAACTGATGATCATCAAGAGTGGGAGTTAGAAATCATAAAAGAGCTATTCAGGTAGAACATTTCTAAATATATTTTTCAGTTACCAGACTTAAGTAAATTGTAGTTTCACATGATAGATTTTCCAGCTTCTTTTCACTTCCCATGAGTTAGTGATATAATAGGAAAAGGAGTCTTTGATTCTTCATAATAAAATGAAAGAAACAGTAGTGAGAGTTTACATAATCTGTTTTTGTTAGAGAAATTAAAGAAGCCGCTGTAAGGGTAGGAAGGAATGGACAATCCTGAGACACTTGTAAGATCACTGTTTACCTAAACCAACATCAGAAAAGAAGTGCATAAATACAGAAAAATTCTTTAAAGTTTTGTTTTACTGTGATGCCTCTATTACTGTGCTGAGTCACCCACTCTTGTCCAATCCAAGCACTCCACTTACTTTTATCCACCTATGTTTCTTACCTTACAGTTAAATAACTGCACTGAAGTAAGATCTATCTTCCTGCTTTGTGTTTGAACAGTACCTTGCTCAAATTACTCCCATGCCTCTGGCTGAGAACAGTAGGTGCTGCAGAAATTTTAAAAAATTAACTCTGAGAGAATACAGAGAATTTGATAAAGAGAAACCAAGATTCACCTACATAAAGAGATGATAGATGAGCTGGGCTTTTAAAATGTGCAGAAAGAAAAGAGACAGCCACACAAAAAAAGGACAAAGAGGAGGAATTACTAGTGTTAATAAATGCAAAGACATCATGACTGCTTCAGAATGTCTGAAAAACAAATGTGTTATGGGCCAGGAAAATATATTTCATGTCCAGTCACTGTACATGATACATCTGTCTGCTAGAGATGGTAGACTAACCAACCATGGCCAATGCACAGACCTTATATAAATGACTGATACTGAAGAAACAGAGCTGTGAAAAGCAGTCAGAGAATTGAAAGGAGACTGGAAAGTCTGGAAAACCCAGGGAAGGTGCAACTTTGAGAAGTACAGGTAGTGAAAGAAAGTGAGTAAAATGCAGCTGTTGGAACTGGAAAACAACCAGGATATGAGGCATATGAGATATGCCTCTCTTCATTCTGGTCAAACCCCTTGCAAGCAGGGTTGGAAGCAAGGAAGAGGAGAATGACAGTTACTGAAAGAGGCGTCCAGTTGCAGATCAATAAAAATGTATTTGGTTCTTGAATCAAAGTAAATAGAGTAAATAATCAAAGTAAATAGCAGCATTTCCCCCTGTCACTGGTATTGATTGGTGTCTATTTTTTTTTTTTACTGAAAATTATGCTGCTAATTTATTTTTGTTTAGTTATGAAATCAAGTTCTTCTAGCTTGCCCTGGTTAGGGATATTCTTCATTATGCTGTAGATTCAGTTATGCCAATAGCAGAATCACAGGCTTGTAGAAATTTGCTAGAGGGAATATCACTGCACCAACCCCAAAGTAAGCAAAGGTTGTTTCTTTTTCTACCTGGAGGGGAAGTGGTGAGCACAGTATTAGATGAATTGCAGTCCTCAGCTTCTGACATTGAAATCAGCCATACAGTCAGTTACCCGTACAATCAAATAAACCTAGAGTTTTAGTATCAGCCTGACTAGAATACTTCCACTGAATAAGAAAAAAAAAAGAGTTATTATATCTATCTATATATATATACATATATATCTTTCGTACTTTCTAAAGGAAAACTTAGATTCATTTTGCAAAGGTTCACATGCTAAATTTCAGGTATGTGAGTACTACTGAGTCAGGCGATCCTTCTCACACATGTGGTACTTGAAGAGTCTGAATTTGTAGTCAGATTCTACAGCGCATTAAGCATATTAAAGGACTAATAACACTGGCTTTGTTACATGTTTTGCAGGAATGCACTTTGATTTCCTAAACTTTAAAATAAACAATCTGTACAGGAACCTCTAATTATTCTCCAGACTGTGGGGAAATTTGCCAAGGGAACCAGCTCTCTGACCTCTGTGTGTGATTGATAGCAACAAGCAGAACAGAATATTGCCAATATCCAGACAAAGGCAGAGTATAAGCTAGGAGTATAAACTGGGCACTTTTTTTACACAAAACTTTCAGTCTGTCTCAAAGAGCTAAAACAAACAAAAGAATTAAATATTATAAACCAAAATCTTAGGAGCAGTGGTGTTGCAACTTGCTAAAGTAGCGCAAAATCTCCAAAACACTCTCTGGTGATCTCTCTCTTTGACTCTGCATGGGGACTTTGGGTCTCTAGATGCTCTCAACAACATCCTACTTAAGTGTCCTTGAGTAGTTGTGCAATGAAAACCTGGCCTCAGAAACCTTGGGAACAAATACAGGGGAGACTTTTTAGCAGTTCTTTGATCTACATAAGTGAGTCAGAGGATCGCAACCCTCTCTTGACTTGAGACAGCAGGAATGTATTTTAGTAGATTCAGGCTACATCTATGCTCTATTTAGGAACTGGTTCTGGTTCTTTATCAATGTGAGTGGGAGTAAATGTCAGGATTTGGGTGGGTCCAGTGCTGTGGGACCTCAGAAGAGATGAGGCTGCATTGTTATGCACTCCTTGTTATGGATTGCTGCCCCCTGGGATGGACAGTGTGTGCCATAACCATACAGGGCTGTCAAGGTACAGTAACTGCCCTAGTGCATCTCTTTGGGATGTGCTGCAGCTAAAGTCCTGCACAAGCACGGCCCACAGCTTGCTGAGGCCAGGATGTGTGTTTCACAGAGGCCTTGTTGTCACACTGCATCAAACAATGATCCAGGAAGAGATGAAAAGACTTGATTCAAAAATTTAGCTAATTGTATCTCTATTTTGGAAATACAGTATTTGTTTATCCTACAGGACATTGTCATTTAAGGCTTACCTTCTGTGAATTTACTCTGGGACCATTCTACAGTACTTTATCCCAGAGTATAAATCCAGTGTGCTGGTGTTCTTTTCCCAGAAAAGTGGTATGTACTTCTGGCATAGTTTGACCCACTTCAAATGAACAAAGTACTCTTATTTTGGAATAAGGTTGGACCTTCTTACAGTTTTTCAACAACAGCTAATTTTTTCTGAATTCAGTATCTAACTGAAGACAACTTTCAGATGTAGGCAGTCTGGTTAGGTGTTTCAGAGGTGTCAGGAAAATGATATCTGTTCTGAGGAGTGATACCCTAGTTGCTGTGCCAGCTTCTACCTGCACGCAGATAATATGAAGCTTGACAGCCTCTGCATATGTTCTAAGTCCCACTCAGGAGCAACCTGAGGTTTCTTGTCGTTGCAGGGAATACTGTGACAACACTGATATTCCAATATCCAGTTATCTTCATTCCACTTTGATGTGCATAAAACAAAACCAAATTAGCAGCATATAAATACACAGAAATATCCAAGAAGCATTTTCACTAAGAATACAAGATCAGACTTCATGGATTTCACTGCATATTGTGCCATAACCATTGAAATTCTGTGGATGTGTTTCAAACATTCTAAGACCTTCATTTATCCTGGTGTATGCAACTCTGTGTGCTCAAATGTGGGGTAAATTTATATGTCCAGAAAGTGATTAGAATTAGGATAGGATTCCTGGCATATAGCTGCACCTCTGAGTGCAGGATCTCACATAGTCCAGCTGAAGTGCAGCTCTGCATTCTCTCCCACCCCACAATTACCTGCTCAGCAAATCACAAATCAGGCCAATTAATTTTATCTGGTGCACTGGAGAGCAGGAAGGAAACTGCTGTGCTGGAATGCTTAGAGACCAGAGATTCATGGAAGGTACCACTGTGGGAGAAATAAGACAGGAGCTGGCTCAGCGTGTTAGCTTGAGGGTGTCGCTCAGGTGGCAGTAGGGACACCCATAGACAAGGCACTGTGGAAACATCAGTATCAGGTTATAGGTTAGCCAGAATTTTCCCTGGTTGTTGATTTTAATTGCCTGCCATGAATCTTGGGTACTGTGGCAGCAGCTCCCAATGCCTCCTCTTCAGCTGGGGCCCTCAAACTATTTAACCCTTCAGGCATACCAAGACACCCCAAAAAAATCTTCACAACAACATGTCCTTTCAGTCATTTATTTTTCAGTTTATATCTGTGTTATTAGCGACTTGTGACTGGAACAAGTGATCAAAGAATAGTGGGGGATCAAAATGTGTGTATGCACACCAGCTTATTTATATTAACTCCATAGCTGTAGCAAAAATAAAGCTGGAAAACATAAATCCTTGGTAGAAATTTTTTGTTACAGTGAGCCTACAAGCAGTTCAAGTCTCAGCTGAAAAGAAGGATATTGATACTGGCTCAGCAGCAATTTTTTTCAAAAGAAGACTGAAAAATGCTTGAATTCAAGTACAGAATTCAACCATGTATTGATTTTACTCAGAGTTTCCTCTCTTGTTTTAGAGAAATGTAGCAGTAATCAGGAAACTGGGTTTTTTTGCTTTCAATAATATATACTTTTACACATTTTGAGTCTCTAATTTTGAAAATAAACCCCCAGGATTATTTTAATATTGTTTGTCAGTTAAATATGTAATTTGCATTTATTTTCATGAAAATAGGTTGTGGTTTTTCAAAGAAGCCTAATGTGTAGCTAGGTCAGTGCGTCCTTATGCTATACTGCTCCATGTCTGGATGTGTGATGTGTAAATGTTATAGTCATAAAAGAGGATTCTCAGGTAACTCATTTACTTAAATCCTCATTATTCAGATTCAAGAAAAATTTTAATTTATCCCACCAAATTTAATGTACAGCACATATGCAGATCAAATTTAACCTATTTCTTTCGTATGAACTAAAGGTATGGACACTGTTTTAAATCTTCACAAAATTTAAGATTAAGCCAGTTGAATTTCTAAGGGAATTGGCTGTTAGCACCATTGTTCTTATGAGAGAAAGTTCTAAGCAACTAGTGTTTCTAGTTACATTTAGGAAACTTGTGAAAAACCTTCTACAAAAGGTTATTTGGTTCCAATAGAGAAAAAGGCTTGGTTTTGTTCTTGATGAGTAGCCCTTTTATGTTCACATTTATGGAATGTGTCTCGTGTGGTGTCAGGCATGAACTGTGTTTGTAATTTAAGTTTGTGGGGAAGACATGAGAGATGCCGCACCAAAATGATATTCCTTTATCAACAAAGCACTACAGATTAAGAAACACAACCCTCGGTCCTCAGTTACTGTGTAACGACAGCAGTTCCTCTATGTGAGAAACCTGTGATTTTTTGTTATCACTTTATAAAGAGTAGTATTAAATAATTTAATGAATACAGAAGGTCTTTCTGGATTGTCATCAGGATTTCTTCACAGTGAAACACTTCACAGAGCTGGGTGAAATCTGTTTCTGGAACTATATCAGAGTTTCATATACTTACAGCTCTTGTCTACCAATAGTTTGCATACTACAGAGGAATTGAGACTCTAAGACTAGTAATGTTCAACTTTCTTTTGATGAGCAAATGGCTTGATTGATTTCAGCCTTCAGAAAAAGACTGAATGCCTTTTTTCTCCCATTAGGTGACTGATTCTGTGTGCTGTCACATGCAGGCTGGTGTTCCCAGAGACAGTATGCTCCTTGTGCAAGGACAGCCAGAAATACTGCAAGTGAGAATACTGTTAGCCCATTCTGTGGGCTAAGAGGTGATTCAGAGACTTCCTGACGCAAAGTCCTGCCCCCAGCAGAGAGCACTCTGTGCACATGTGCAGGACAGGTGACTGGCTTGGGAGCAGCTCTGCAAAGGGCACCTGAGGCCCTGGCAGACCAGGGAACCTGGCTTCAGTAGTGTGCCCACACAGTGATGAAGGCTACGTTGAGGGCAAGTGCTCAATTCCTCTCTGCCCAGGACTTGTAGCTCTGAATCTGGAGCAGGGTGTCCAGCTTTAAGCCTGCACTATGTGAGATACAAACCAGAGAGAATCCAGCAAAGGGTCACTAAGACATTTAAGAGGCTGGAGGAAGGAACCCTAAGAGACTGGCTGCTCAGGAACCTTGGCCAGTAATGCCCAGACTGGTACCTGCAAACAGCTGCTCAGCACAGATGCGGTAATGCTGGAGCAGGAGATACCTAATCTCACTGGTTCTTAAATATTCCCCTTATCCAGACCCATCATGTTTTGTTGTTTGCTAGGTCTCTGCTCTATGCCTACTACCTACATTCTTGATTGCACTTTCATCCTCCTAAGACAACTGAGGGCAGCCTTTGTTCAGACATCCTCTGAGGTTTAAATACAGGCTCTAGCTACATCATATTCTGTAACTGAACAAAGAATGTTATTTCTCTACTCCTGTGTTTGAGGAGAGTAATTTATCCAGAACCACTAGTGCTAGAGTGGCATGAAAAACACAATAAATCACAGACTCCAATCATTTCGCAATAACACCAACGATTATTTCCATACGTCTTCTGACAGCAACTCCATCTATTCTTTTCAGCTGCGATATTCATGCTGCCATACAAAGTGATATTGACAATACCCACCAGATTAAGAGGCAGCATATTCCCTGTCTATGAGCCTTAGAAAAGCATTTCGATTTTCCCATTGGTCTTTCTATAACTGCGCCCGCTTCCTGCATCTCTGAGCAGGGAGTGCAATTGATTACTTGGAGCAATTTTGACAAAGGGTGTAGGGATGCTGCCTGGACAGCATCAGTGCTGATGCAGATCAGCAATGCCATCCTGCAGGACACACAGAGAGCCACAGTTCCTTCTGAAGCTGCAGCTAGAAGGGTCCTGACACTCCTGCTTAGATCCAGGGCTGCTCCATCATCATCATAACGTGCAAGACATCTCACCAGTGACAGTGTGCAGCCTCTGTCCTGAGAGCCTGACTGGTGCCCCCAGGCACTGCTCTGGAGCTGGCAGCAGGTGTTTTTGTTATTCAGTTTTCAAAGATTTGAAAATTTGCATCCCAGTGGCCACTTTCCTTTTTTGAAAATTGCTCAGGTGAAGTAATTGAGTTTTCTTATAAATTCACATATATTGTCATTTTAATTTCTTACTTTGTGACTACTGTTTAGATAAATACCCTGCCTCAGTGGGTACAAAAGCAATTTCTGTCTAGTGCTTTTAGAATCCTTCATCCCTAGGAAAGCAAGACTCCTGGGATCCAGATCCTGGTTTGATTTTTCACAAACCCATCACCGTTTCATCTACTCTGATAAATACAAAACCAATTAATTTTTTTAAACAAGTAGTTTTCTTTTTATGTTACAAAGTTTTAAGATACACTTAAGTCATGTTCTAATATTCCATACCCAACTATTTTTTAATTTCTAACAATGACAGTCCCAAGCTTAAATGATTTCTATGCTTCTAAATTCAGAAGACTCAGGAACTGAAATAGGAGGAATTGTCAAATGTAAAAGGCAGCACATCTCTGCAACTATTTTTTGTATGTATGCTCAACAAGCTGGTTGCCTCTTCCACAGCGTATCTCTGTGCACCTCAGCTGCTCCTTTGGACAGTGTACATTCTCATCTTCCTTGCCTGTGCTGATCCACCACAGCATTTAATCATGGAGCTCTGTGACTGCATGGATTTCTCATGCCTACTGTGTGTTTTCTAGACTTCTTATGCCCACTGTGTGTTTTCTATACCTCTAGACTGTAATTCTGATAGGTATTCTAGCTTTAAGTTAATCTAACAGGAAAACTACATACTCTACATTATCCTAACCCTTTGAAATGACAGTGAGTTATCTTAATTTAACTGGTAACATACAATAACCTTGTTCATTAATGACTATAGATGACACACATGTAAGGGAGTTAACACACACAGGAAGACTGTAAATATCATTCTTTAAAAAAGCATTTATTCCTGATGAAGAAAGTAGAAAGAGGATCTTCCATAACCCCTCCGTATTCGTAGTAGCAACAGAATCAGGTTGCTGCATTCAATCCCATACAAACAGACCACTATGAAATTAATGTAATTAGGAGGAAAATCACATACACCCATTCACAAAGCATGGAATTTTACTCCAAACACTCAAATCCATTGGATCTGTTCTATTTTAAAGGGCAAAACACATGTACACTATTTCACCAAAAAAAAAAAAAAAAAAAAAACAACAACAAAAAAAAACCCAAACAAAAAACCAGAATTTTCATCGTAATGTTCCTTCATTGTAATGTTCCTTTGGATTTTCCCTTGAAACTCCCATGTGTCCCTGATTAGGGCACACCAAAAAAATCTGGGAAATTTGATTAATTATGCATAAAGATGAAAAAAAATGAGATACTTTCTAGTTCATTAAAAAATCCCAAACATCTTCTCAAATGGAATGTTTCTAACATGACTATGTTGATCATCACTCAAGTATCCCAGATTGAGGGCAGTTACAGCTGTATGTGTGTTATGCAACCATTTATCTAGGGTTCCAAGAAAAAGCTACGAGACACCTGAATTTCCATGATGATAGGAGAAAAAAAAAAAAAAACAAAAGGCCTAGAATAAAGCAAATAAATGCCCTGGCAAGAAATCCAAGTGAAGTTTCTGAACGTTCATCCAATAGTAAAAACAGGAAAAGGTGGAAGATGATGACTATCCTGAAAGACATCTATATGGAAAACACAATTTCCAGCTTTAAAATGTTGCTTTGCTTTTCATAAGACTATTTGCAAATGCGTAGAAAATTTCAAGACAGGTATAATTCATATCTGCAAATGGCCACAGCTGTTTGGGAGACTTGATAGTCTGTGTATGCAATAAAGTCCTGAATGATCCTATTTAACATTTGTTCATGGAATCAGAGGAATATCCAGTTCAAGCTAATGTTTTCAGTGCAACAGAAAGAAAAAGATGCTGAAGTCTGTTTCGGTTGGTTTAAGTAAGATCACAACAAAGAAACAACAATTCATATGCAAGAGTGTTTGTTTGCTTCTAAGAAATTTGGTCTGGGCTGAAAATTTCCCCCACTATTTTTTGTCTAGGCATTTTTTCTAGGAAAAATTCAGGGGAACTCACTTTTCTAAATTCAGGAGTTACTGTCTTTCTGTCAACCTTCTACTGTACAACCTGCAGTATGTTTTCTTTGGTCAGGAAGTGTCACTGTAAAGATCTCCACTGAATATATTTACTAAATGTGTGATAGGGCTGTGCTGATAAACTAACATAGTGTTACATATTTATTTATAGAAGATATTAGACCATCAGATATATTGGGAAAGATTGTACTCTAAAGGCCTCTGGTTGAAAGGAAAGAAAAACAACAAAACACTCAGATTGTCCCTCCAAATCACTTCTTCATCGCAGCTAGAATCAAGGCAATTCTACTTGTACTTCTAGTTCAGGACTATAGTTGGAAAAATGTTAAGGATTTGAGTATGTGCAGTGAAATATATACAGGTCTGCCTTATTAGTTTTCCCTTCTGACAGTACTCTGGAAGAAAGGACAAGATTCTTAGTTCAACTGAAAGGGAAAACACCAAAAGGTTTATACAGGGCAACAATGCCTAATCCTACTACTGAGCACTTCTACAATTTGCTTCTTCCAAGAGCCACTCCATTCCATTTAGTAGTCCATCTAAAGTTGCAGCTACAGTGTCCTGCATCTGTGAAAATAAAATTGAAAGAAAAAGTTATTGTATTAGAGGTAACAGCTAACAGGATCTAACAGTATTTTAATATCACTCTGTGTCTATCTGTAAAGTCAGAAACATTCATATCAAATCTAAATTTTTATCACTACTGTAAAGATCCCTTAGACAAAAAAAGGTTTTATAAAAGTAAGAAAACAAACAAAAAAACACCCTCACATTAAAAAAGCTTTCACTCTTAGTATCAGAGGTGAATTTATTTTCAATTGTTTCATCAGCTGTTCTGGAAGATTACATTTACTTTACAGATGGCAATCCACTTGAAAAATCTTCTTGTTACTCTTAAAGCAAAACTTCCACTTTAGAGCTTTGGACTTCTATGCATCATTAACACTCAGATTTTGTAATATCCCATCCAGTGGCTATTATAAATGGTATGTTTTGTAAAAAGCATATAAACATTTTCCTTATGAAAACAAAGGAATTACCTCAAATCAGGTTTTTTTTTCTGGTTAAGTTACTCCTCAGCTACACATCAACAAAAATGCATTCTGTGTGGCTGAACCATGCTGACAGATACTGTCCTTGACAAACATAAAAAAACAGGTTCAAGACCTCACATTCTAGGTAGAAAACTGATCTGTCAGAAAACTGAAGACATCACTTCAACTGAGTGACAGCAAACAGTCTTTTAAAAATGTCCCAAAAATCTATCTTGCGTCCAAGGCTGTGACTCAGGAAATTTAGATTTAAATGAACTGAAGTTTCCTTACTCCCTTCAAGACCATCATTTGTCCTTCCTTACATTCTAGCTCCATCTTAAGTCTCTTGTGCACTTTTGGGCAAGTCACTTAAGCTCCTTGTTTTCAGACAAGCTAATAATTCATCTTGGAGCACCAGACAAATGAAATCTTTAACTTGAATGGAAAGCTCGTGTACTAGTGTTGAAAGCTGCACTCTTGCTTAGGTAGGTATAGTTAAGAAATCTAAGAGCCTAAATTAAATTTAAACCGCAGAGAAACAGAAAATAAATGTTTAAGAGCAAGTACCATCCAGGGCTGATGCAGCAGATTAAGTTGCAACTGATGTGCCACGTAAACACATGGAATTCTTTGCACACCAACATCAGACACACAGGACAAAACCAGCACAGGTCTGTTCGGAGGCCCGAGGGCAGGATCAATCATTGCTGAAATACGAGCCAGCTCCTCCTGACGATCATGTGCTAAGAAACAATTTTTAATATATGAGTCTTAAGAATATGCAAAAAAAAGTGTTTTCATTTTTGGTATTTTTTTATTTCAGAGGCAGTTAGACAGAGGGGTGGAAGGGCCAAATGATCTTGTTCTGCTTATCACAAGACACACCCATCTGCCCTTATGTTACACAGATATTGATGACATTTAGATGTTAAAGATCTCCATAGATTCTATGGCAGCCTATTTCAATCCTAACATCAGAGTGTTTTCTGAGTACCTCACAGAGATCAAAATTACAACAAGCCATTCAGAAGTACTCACACACTGCACAGTCAGCAGCCTTTCCCTACTGAATGAATGCACTTTTCTCTTAGTGTATCCCTTCAAAGCTTTTTGCCTGTCTCTTTTCTGAGCTAGCCCTTTTCCTCCATTCAAAGCTGATGAATGTAAAGACAATTACTGGAATTGTTATTTGGATTATCATCTCACAGGACTAAACTGATTTAGACTAATTGCATTTTTTACTGTTTTCCTGGTGAAGGTTGTTTCCACAGCACAATGTATTTTCAAGTTTCTCCTATACATACCCATGGGGTTTTTTTTGTTTTTTAATCCATGTAATTTCCCACATGTAATTTACATAGCAACCATATCAGTATGTGCCATAAACAAAACAAGGGGCCACAATCCCTAACATGTTGATGAGAGTGTCTAGAATAGAAGACCTCTTGAACATGAAGAAACAGCAGATTTTGAAAGGATCAGAACATGGATTTTGATGTGTTGCATATTCTCTGTAATCTAACACACCAGTTATTCACAAAATATAAATAAAAGAGAAACTCCTTACCTCTATGAGCTTCTGCATTAGCAACATAAATGAATCCATCAACTACTTCGCACACCTTCCTCACTTGAGCTATTACACTGTAGTGCATGGCTTGCTGGTTCCCTACTGCGCTGTTCTCTTGGTAAAACATCTTATTCACAGCAACAGCTTGCTCCTCCCTTGCTCTCCTCCTTTCCACACTGAAAGATATTTCAGTGGTCAGGTTAACTGAGAATATCAAAAGAGAATCTTCAAAGTCTAGGCAGTGCAGGAAAGGGACAGGAAAATGGGCTGAGCAAGAAAAAATGGTTTCATTTCTCCCTGCCCTCTCCTGCTCTCCTTTCTTCCTCAGTGCACAGAGATGGTTGGCAAACTGCAAGACGCTTATGAAAATACACTCCAGGATGAGTTCATGGAGTGTTTCTTTGGTACAAAGACTGTTTGGAAAAGCTTTATTACTTCCATGAGAAAACTTAGTGGTTAAAAAAAGAAAGGAAAAGCAAAGACATGCATTGAAACTTCAATTTATAAGGGATATCCATGCATGAGAAAGTGCACACGAAAGTCCCAGGACAAAAATATGAAAACTCTAAAATAAATTAGAAACTGTACTTTTCATTTGGTGGAGAACAGATCTTATCTTACCTCGTGGTGGAATACAATGTCACAATATTGAATTTTTGACTGTTGTTAAACTGAAAACTGACTCCTGATCCAATTCCTACAGAGAAAAAATGAATCTATGAGATTACAGCTATTTGGCTACTGAATACAATTAAGTGGTAGTTCAAGAATTCCAGTGGTGGTACAAAATGAATATATTCAAACCTAGATATTGCTCTTAGAGGTAGAAGATTTACTATTTTACAGTTAAACTTTATACATGCTCCAATTGATCAGACTTTTAATTTCATGAAAATCTAGTCAAAGGTATTAAAACCATTTCCATATTTCTGATTATTAGAATTGGAGCTAGAAATCTGAAACAGAAAGGAGCCAGAGTTGTATTTATTAGCTGAAACTGGCACAGAAAAGGCTCCAGTCTGCTTATGACAAGCTGCATTGAAAAGGACATACGAGAGAAATAAAAAACCCACTAAAAATAATTGTCATGCTTCCTATAAATACAATTTAATTATTTGAGTTCTGCTGTGATGAAATAACCGTTAGTTAAAGAGTAACATATTTTTGTCTCTGGCTTGGACTGAAGTCAAATTAGACTTTCAAAGCTACTCTTTAAAATATAAAAAATCCCTCACCTGCTCCTCTAACTCTTCTAAGTAAAATTTACATAATTTGATATCAGAATACTGAATCATATAAGGATCAGCCTTGAGTTCCTGTGTAAAGTCACAAAGGTATTTTTTAGCCACTTACTGAAAGCAGTACTGAAAGAAAGGCCTGTCTGCATTTATTGATCACAACAGCAGCAGTAACATGGAATTTTGGATGAAAACAGAAGTACAAGGAGCAAAATGATTCTTCATACAATGTTCAAATTTAATCATAAATTCACCGAAGCTATTAGTTTGTTCCAAATGTTTGCTGCATTTATCCTTCTGAACACATCAGAAATCAGTTTGTTACCTTGATTCTACTGAATTTTAAGGATACAAAAACATAATTCCTTTTCTTCATTTCTTCCTCAAAGTTTTTTGTGCTTTATCTTTTTAGAAAACAAGAAGGCCAAAAGCCAAACCCATCATTACCATGAATTTGTCTCTGAGGTAGGCCAGCTACCAGCAGAATTTCTGGGCATGTCATCATCTTTTGTACTAAAGAGTTGTCCAGCTCTTCCAAACCTGGCCCAAACATAGCAAAGCGAGGTTCTGCCTGAGTGACCAGCGATTGCAAAAAGGAAGTCACAGTCCCGTACCGGGGACGGCTCGATTTCATACTTCTTCTACCCTGAGGACAGCTCCTTTTATATCTGTTTAAAATAGATGCAACTAGAAATTAAACACAAAATACAAAAGAGGTATTAATCAAACAAATTAATTTAGGTCCCACATTTCTTATGCTTTGCTTCTGGTACAACTCAAAGCATAGGTCAAAAATTATAAAGTTCCAAACTGATGGTTTCAAGCACCAGTACAAAGCAGGCAAAAGCATCAGTTCTTTTAAAGTCCAAATGCTGACTTTTTGGACCTCAGTACACTTCTATCTACAAATCTTTCAGTTTATTTAAAAATACAATAAAAATCACTAATTTCCCATCCTCACCTGAAAACACAATATAGGTAAAATAACATCAAAGCAGAAGAGTCACATTAAAAATGTAATTTTAAAAATGAGCCTTCTGATTGCATTTTAAACCTTAATTAAACTGTTTTGCGTTTATAACAAGTAACCACCTGAAAAGAAACATTTCCCCTATAGTTAGAAAGCATGCAAGCTGTGGAAAGAGACAAAGTGTTGTCTGCAAACTTATATGCTCGTTTGGTGTGGATGCTAGAAGGCATGGAAAGACTGGTAATTGAGATGAAGAAAAACAGACACCCTAGAGCAGCAGCTTCAGTTTGCTTCTGGAGTCATGGTAGGCTGCTGCTGAACAAACCTCTTCAAGGAAGCATCACATGTGGGCTCCTTTATACCCACACTGAATGTTTCAGTTGAGATAGCAGAACAGCTAAGTGCATGCAGACACAATGGAAATCAGTGACAGATTAGTGATTCAGACCTAAACAGATTTCAATTCAATTTCAAAATCAGTTCATATTTTGCACATCAAATTCTGTGGGTACTGTTCCCACCTGTTAAAAGAGGATGACAGGCACGGAGAATGTACAAGTTAGTGCACTTACCACAAAGCAGCGTATTAAGGACCACTTTTGGAAAATGTAACTGCAAATAAAATCAGAAATCCCAAACAAATCTACAGACCACTACTGCAAATCAAGGGAACTGAATGAAGTTTAGAAAAGAAATCACCACAAACTAACTTGTTTTAAGAGTTCTTCTCAGAGTTCTTCTCGTCCAAACATATTGTGTTGCTATGCTCGTCAACTATATTAGCTGAAACCAGTCTTTGTCTTACAGCCTTTGACAATCAGACCTAAAACAATACAACTTGTTATTCTGTGCACACTCTGTGCACTTTTTTATTATTAGGTCTTCCAAATAACATGAAAAACAATGAAGATTCATTTCACTTGCTGTGGTTTGAAGACTTCTTGGTACTTTTATGAAAATAACTGCCGTGGCACTGAGAGCAAAGAACACTTCTTTATCAAGATCAACAGTAAGCAGTATTTCTGTGCCACAGTAGACAGACAGTTTACAAAAAGCTGTAATTTTTTGTAGCATTAGCATTGTTTTTTTTACAATGTTTTACATTCTTGTTGAGCTCCAAACAGAAAGAGCTGACCAGACCATAGAACAACAGGAAATTTTATTTCCAAAATAAACAATGGATTTGAGACACATCAAAATTTAAATAGCAGCTTACAGCAGAGCTTTATTTCTGTAAATATGAAACATGCCTGTGGGCTGAATATTACTGCTGTAGGCACACTTGGAAGTCATGTAAGAGAATATGGAGATACTTACACTGCCATGTAATCATACAATGCATTGTCGCTGACCTCTGAAAAGGCTTTATTAAAAATCTCCTCATCTGGAAGAGATTTCCAATCAATAGATGTCCAAGAGGGAAGATCCCGCAGGAGAAAATACCTCCATAACAACGGGTCTTGCACAGCTGCCCTCCAGTAACAACTCGTGCTTCCCAAGCGGCACAAATCTTGGGGCGAGAGGAAGGACATGATGTTCAGCTGCACGTCGATCTGAAAACCATTGAGAGTAGCGGTTTAAGAACTCCCGAATTCAGCAGTGCAGAAGGACGGGGTGGGATGCAGCGCCTTGCCCCCCACTCCCCGCCCCACCGGGCCCCGCTCACCGGCAGCGTCTGCAGGGCGCTCTCTCCCCCCGCGCCGTCCGGGCGCGCCGGCAGCGGGGCGGGCGCGGTGCCCCGCATCCAGCGCTCCCGGAGGAGACGCAGCCGGCCCCGCACCGCGGCCTCCAGGCCGGCACCGCGCGGCTCCGCTGCCGCCGCCGCCATGGCACCGCCCCCGCGCAGCGCCGCGCACGCTCCGGGACCGCCGGCACCGCGCCCCGCTCCGGTACCGGGCCCGGCTGGCACCGCGCTCAGCTCCGGCACCGCGCCCCGCTCCGGTACCAGGCCCCGCTGGCACCGCGCTCAGCTCCGGCACCGCGCCCCGCTCCGGTACCGGGCCCGGCTGGCACCGCGCTCAGCTCCGGCACCGCGCCCCGCTCCGGTACCGGGCCCGGCTGGCACCGCGCTCAGCTCCGGTACCGGGCGCCGCTCCGGCCCCGGGCCCTGCTGGCACCGCGCTCAGCTCCGGTACCGGGCGCCGCTCCGGCACCGCGCCCGGCGCCGCTGCCCAGGGCGGCTTCCGCACCCACGCCCCAGCACCGCACTGCACTTTGGACCGTGGTCCGGGAGTCCTTGGAATGCGAGTTTTTAATGCAACGGAAGTACACATTTCGGTTGGAAGAAAAAAGAAAGTCAGTGACGAAGAGTGTGCTCTTATGCCACGAGTTTTCTTCTAGGACAGACAACGCAGTGATCTTAGTTGTGAGATTTCACAAAGTAATGCAGCATTTGTTTTGCAGTTGTTGTGTTCCATCCTTGACCTTTTAAGGGTCCCTCACATACGGCCACATACTTTGTTAACATGTTTCTCCCCGTTTCTTGGAAATCCAGCGATATGCTCTGCGATCTGCTGCCCAGGTCACTGTTAGACAGAGGATCTACAGACTCAAGGCTTTCCTGCTTCCCTTCTCCACAGTGTTTCAGTCCCCAGTAGCACATTTCTCCACTGTACATCATTGCCAGTAAGTGAGTGTCACTAAATATACCTGGAAAAATAATTTAGAGTACTTTATTGTTCTGCTACAGGAAAGTACACAGCTTGTTAATTCTTTTTCAGTAACAATGGGGAAGAAAATTCCAAAAAGACAGTATAAGTATATAATTATATAAATGTATAATGCCCAGAAGAAAACCATGGATCAAGACCATGCTCATTTCTCTGTCCAGTTTGGCCCTCCATAATGTTAAATTCTTTTAAGACTGCCATATAAATATTATTTCTATAGTTTTGTTTGCCTAATTATCTCATAGAATTTCAGTATTTCTTTACATCCTCTTTGGCACAGGCATGACTGTACATATTTACTCTGGAGTATTTCTGTGCCTCCCACAGTTTAAGCCTAAAAGATACTTTCTGAGGTCATCTTAACTCACGTTAACCAGAGCAGCTTTATTAGTATTCGAATTCAAGGCACACGTGTCTTTCACCAAAAAAAGAATCTTTAAATAAATCCACAACTTGACTTTACATTATGGAGCTATATAGCAGCAATGCCACTTTCAGATGAAATTAAACAAGAAGGTGCTGCATATCCTGCTACAGTCAGAGTAGAGCTGGTTTTGAGCGTGCTCAACGTGGACCTCATATCCTCCGCACCAGCTGGTTTACCTTACAAATCCCCTCCTGCTGTCACCCTACCTGCATCACACTAATGCAGCCTCAGATCCTCCCAGAAACGCTCAATGGGAATGAAACTTACATAAAGCTACATAAAGTGGTGACAAAGAACATTTGCCAAATTTAACCAATTCTGCCTATAGTTTTTACCTGCATGAAGTCTGTAATTGTGTTTGTACCCCTGCTGTCCTAGAGCTAAAAGGGAAGATCAATATGTGAACCTCTGGCACCCTCTGCAGTCATATTTGTGCCCTAAACATCTGACAATGGTGAACTGGATGGTTCACAATAAAATACTGTGTATAAACATTGCCAGCATAAAACACTACTGTGCATCAAACCCTCATTGCCTCAGTTCACCTCCCTCCAGTGCACTCATAAAACACCGGGAAAATGAGCGCTGACACCTCCTAAAATTCATGAGTTTAAAAAGAAAGGGGGGGACACTCTTGCCTGCTTATTTGCCTCATTTATTATCTTCTTGTTCTAAAAAGTGTCAAGTCTTGAACATAAATTAGGTCAAACAATAAACACACGCAAAAAAGCATTTCATAAAGTGAAGCAGTTATTAAGAGGAGTGGGTTAAAAGGTTTTTTGGAGTTATTTTTTGGCTTTTTTTTTACCTTCACTGAGTAATCTAGCTGTGTCTTTATCTTGATGTGAGATATCTTCATCTAGCTGAAGAGGGCATCTAAAGCTAAGCATCTTCATCAAGTACTGAACTCCATCATTAAGACACTGAGTACAGTTAAAAATGAGGAAAAAATAAGTTCTTGTTAAATTAATGATACGCAGAAATACTTCTTCCTATGAAGCCCCAAAATCCTACTTAAAGAAAAAAAAAAAACATAACAAAAAACCCAGCCATATTTTAAAAGTCAAGAGTCAAACTTTAAAGCCCACAGAACATTTTCATCTCCTGTACCTTTTTAAATGTGGCAATGTTTTCTCGTAGCCATTCACTCCTTTCTTTTGCTGTGTGACAATACATGTAAAGCAGGGCTCCTTTTCTCCAGTAAAGACATTCTAACAACTCTGCACCAAGGATGTTGATGGGCTGAAATAAAATCCAAGAAACTGGTCTAACACAAAAATAAACCACCTGAACTACTTATATGTGCTGGCACACATGCAAACACTATGTAAATCTCTTATTTCAGGGACTGTGTTTGACAGCAACACTCAGAGAGACAAGGCTAGCCTAACCTAACACTGTAGGTCAAAGAGAAGTGTTAACTGCCCGTGGAATCATGAAATGTTAGCAAGAGAAATTCTAAGCACACAACAAGGCATTTCAAACAATATTTTCAGGAATCCCTATTTAAATACCAAAAAGACTTGAAAATGTTTCAAAATACTTTAAATTCTGCTCATCAAAAATACAAATAGTCTGTCCCATTTCAGATTTTTGTTTTTAAATAATGAAATTATTTGCCCTCTGGCTACTCACTTCTTTTATGCCGCATTCCCTCACTAGGTCTTCTGGTTCTGAAAGAACAGAAATAAGTTCTTTAAGTTTTTGCAAGGCAGATTCTTCTGGAAAATCTTCATCCACAAGCTGGTTTTCCTCAAAATATGTGATGTCTAGGACTGCCTATGAAAACAAGAACATATTCAAAGCAGAAATGCTACTGTCAAAATAATCAAATGGATGTGTGTTTTAACATAGAAAATTCATTAGCTTATAAAACGTAACAATTCGAATTTAGTTTACAAAAGGTGCAAGTTAGAAGTATTGAAGGACTGGTGATGGTGACTGTCAAGCCAAACCCCCTTCTGTCCCTAAAGTAACTGCACGAACGACTCCAAGTTATCCAAGTCAGAAGCAGTTCTGTGCTTCACAGACACCCATCACACACCCCCAAGTAACTGAGCCGCCTTTCTGCCCCATCCTGCTTTTTTTACACCAAACCGTCTTTTTACACCAAAACACATTTTCTTGAAGGGTAGTTTAATGTCCATAACAATGTACCTGGGTATAGAGCTGAAAAAGCGTGGAAGGATGTTCTTTCCCTTCGTTGCAGAGGTCCTTCAGCTTGTCCAGATTAGCAGAGCCTTTCGCTAAGAAGGTATCTGAGGGAAGAACACAATGCTCCCTTAGCACCGATGAGCACTCAGCAGGAGCCTTACTCACTCTCCTTTTACACATGGCTTTATCAGCCATCCTCGCGGCATCTTCAAGAGCGGATGAATAATAATAATACAGCACCGAAGCAGGCCAGTCATCCTGTCAGACCGCACCTTTCATGATTAAATTAAGGCCATCCGCGGCCAGGCTCTGATGCTGCCAAGTACACACGCCATATGCGAAGATGCCCTCGGGGCCGCCCGTGCCCTCGGGGTCTCCCGCGCCGCCCCCGCTCCGTCCCCGCTCCCCGCTCACCGCGGGCCCCGGGCGGGCCGAGCCGCCGGCCCAGCGCCGCCACCCGCGGCCGCAGCGCCACCGCCGCCATGGCGGGCCCGCGCGCGGCCCCTCCGCGCAGGCGCAGCAGCGGGGGCGGGAGCGGCTCCGGATGCGGCTTCGGGACAGCGGAGAGCGGGGAGCGGAGAGCGGGGCCTGGAGGTGCCGCCCGACCCCGCCGGGACCCCTGGCCCGGGACACCCGGCCCCCGATCCCGCCGGGACACCGCCGGCCCGCCCGCCCCCCGCGCATTATTGGCTGGGACTGCAGTTCTGGGATTGTGTGGGTGTGAAAGGTCTTTCATAACAGACGGGTGTGGAGTCTGCAGTGCCCTGTCCGTCTCCTGGGGAGAGACCCAGTGTTTACAGAATTTACGGAGTCAGTTTACAGCTCGGAAAAGAGCTCTGGTTCCAACCTGTGACCGAATATCACCATGTCGACCATACCATGGTACTGAGTGCCGCGTCCAGTCTTTCCTTAAACAATTCCAGGGACAATGACCCCACCACTTTCCTGACAGCCTATTCCAAGTTCTAATCACCTTTTCCGTTAAGCAATTTGGAACAATGTTTTGTGATGTGTTTTGTGAAATACTCTGTGAAACAGTACTATGTCCAACCTAGTCCTCCCATGGCACAGATTGAAACGATTTCCTGTCTTCCTGTCGCTGGTTGCCTGGAGAAGAGGCTGACCCGCGCCTGGCCACAGCCTCCTGTCAGGCAGCTGCAGAGAGTGATAAGGTCACCCTGAGCCTCCTCCAGGATAAACGCCCCCAGCTCCCTCCTCCCAGGACTTGTGCTCCAGACCCTGCCCCAGCTCCATTGCCCTTCTCTGGACTCTCTCCAGCCCCTCAGTGCCTTTCCTGCAGTGAGGGCCCAGAGCTGGACACAGCACTGGAGGTGTGGCCTCAGCAGTGCCCAGCACAGGGGGACAATCCCTGCCCTGGCCCTGCTGGCCACACCATTGCTGATCCAGGCCAGGATGCCATTGGCCTTCTTGGCCCCCCTGGGCACAGCCTGGCTCATGTTCAGCTGCTGTCACCAGCACTCCCAGGTCCTTTTCCACTGCAAAAATTTGACTGGAGTTTTGTCCCCTATCAATCAGTGCTTTCCAGCTTCACTGCAAAATACGTGTTGTCCATAAAACAAACCAAAACAAAGGCAGCAAAGATCAAGCCCACACTTACTTTTCAATAAACATTTGGTTTTGGATTTTTTTTTAAACTAGATTTTAGCACTTACTTAAAATGCAGAAGTACAGCCATGAAAATACATTAAATAATCCTTAAACTAAATACCTTTGATTAGAGAAATGAAGCACTTGCTCCGACATTTTGTCCAACTTTTAATAATTCTCTTCGGAACTTCATAAATAATAGAGTTTGCATATATGAGGGGAAAACTGTAAGCTTTCCTTTTATTTTTAAAACATCTTCCTACTATCTGACAGTCAATCACCAAATACTTGGTGTTGTCTAGTTATAGAAGTGCTACATTTTATGATAATGTTTCCCTAGCCTTCTCTATATCTTTACTTGCCTGGAAAAAGCCAATACCACAGTGCCTATTCTAGTAATGTAAAACAAATTCACACAATATTGAGAATTTTGTCAACTTGAATATTTTGAAAGAATAATTGACAAAAGACATTTTCCCATTTTGAGGTCATATGCTGTTCATTCTGCCATTGCCTATGTTCCCCCAAAGTACCTAAAAAAACCAACCAACCAACCAACCAACCAACCAACCAACCAACCAACCAACCAAGTAAGCAAGCAAGCAAGCAAAAACTCACCAAGCCTTCCCCTCCCTGCATCCCCCAAAAATAAAGTGTCACTTACTGGAGTACTTTAGAAGTGAAAAGCTGTCTGCTTACAGGCAAAGTTATTTTTGCTGTTATCTGTCTTATGTCTTATGAAAGAGTTGCCAAACAGATTAAATACAACCAAAAAACAAACAAAAAAAGAGAGAACCTTGAAAGAAAAATTGTGTTTTCTTCCCAAAATGGTTTTATTTATAGACGAAATAAGAGTTTTGATTGGATATGTATTGTTCATTCCTGTATAGTTGATATTCAGATGCAATTTTTCATCAAAGGAACAGCTGTGTTAAGAATACCAAAAGTATTCTGGTAGCTAACCTGTGAGTGGAGGAGATGGTGCTTCATGCCTTAAGTGAAATACAGCACTTTCCATGTTGTTACCTTTGGGACTGGAAAAGGCTCGTGAGATTGAGACATCCTCTTCTTCAGATCCTTTGCTTGCTTGGTCCTTACTTCTCCTCTTCAATCCACAGCTATGATTTAAGTGTTGCTTTTTTCATACCTAGTCAAGTGGACAGGTGCATCAGCCCTTAATAGCAAAGGAGATTCACCCAGCCTTCAAGATGTCTCTTGTAAAAAAAAAAAAAAAAAAAAAGAATAAAGAGCCCCAAACAACCTAAACCAGAACAAAACACCAAATGGTTGTATGTTGACTCATCTGATAAAGGAAGTGGTACTTTTTCTTCCTGTGCTTCAGGCACTGCTGCAGCTTACTTTAGTTGTATCCATTTTAAAAGCTATGTGTATGTGCAGTGACTGTTTTTTCCCAGAAATTGTTATCTACTCTTTGTGTAAATATCCAGTGAAATTGGTTTTGACTTTATCAGTTGCTGAGATGAAAAAGGTGTGTTTCTGTTAATACCAAGCTGGTAAAATAAAAGCTGCTACAAAGATTAAACAAGGTGGTGACACACAATTCTCTTGGGATATTTGTAGTGTTTGGTTTTTTATTTCCCCCAACTTGATTTTTATCATTAAATGTGGAAGACATCTCTAGAGGCATTTTTCTTGACATTTGTTTCTCTCATACCCCACATACTCCCCCTGGGAGCTGTTTTGTGAGGAACAGAGATGACAGGACTTCTGGGCAAGTAACTGAGAGACTACAGAGCCTGGGAAAGGGCTGGGAGGCTGAACCAGCATGGAGTGCTGCCTCCTCACTGCAGTTGGCAAGCCCTCACCCCAGGCAGCCTCTGCCTCTCTCCTGCCGGGACTGGGCTCTGAACAGCCTTGTGCCCATCACTTCCCCAAGCTGTATTCCCTTGGGCACTAAACTCCCAGGCTCTGTTTTGTAGTTTATGGAGCTGCTGTGCCAGCCTTTTCCTCACACCATGCAAAGTGCACCATTCTGAAGGTGAAAGACAAGGTGTCTGATTATTTGAGGGAATGGTGATCTCATTTGCCTTATTTTTTTGCTTTTGCTTAGAACCTGTTTGAATGAAATCTCTTTCTGTCGGATATTTCAAGGAGAGTGGACTGGTTCAGGATTTGCTACCTCTCACCATTTTTCTCAGAGCTTGGGGAAATGTAGCATTTAAATTTCTAGAGCTTTACATGAAGGTGCATCAAATATTTTTCAGAATATTTCTGTGTTTAAAAAGAAACTCTGAGTGACACCATAAAGTATATTGAAGTTAAAAAATTTTTCACTTCATATTCTAGGGAACAGTTAAGATAAAATGATCTCTGGTGAGGGAATTCAGGTGGAATTTGTGCTCTTTCAGTGACTAGCACGACCTGTTTTTAAGGGTACTGTTATCAATATGGATGAGGTAAGGTGTTTGCTGTTTAGAGACATGCTCTGTTCCTAAATTGATGGAAGAACAGGAAGACACACTGTTGTTGTGTGTCAACAGTGCGGTTGACGGAAGAGGGAAAGCTAGCACGATTTTTGTCCTTCAGGGGCAATTGCCACTATAGTTCTGATATTTTGGGTTTGTATATAGATAGTCTTTATGTATATGTGCATATATGTATACATGGTGCAAATTAAATAGATTCTGTAGATTGCTACCTTGGATTCTGTATAATCCAAACCACATGCTCTTTTCCCTCTGGTGTGCGTGTTTAAATATGTGTCTGCTAGAGAACAGGCTGGTTGTAATGATACGCTTGGGAATTATTTTTGTCCTGTGGTATTCCATCAACAATTGCTAACTGCCCTGATGTGTGTAACTGTGAAACTGGGCTAGCCCAACATCTCCAAATACCTTGGAATACCTGGAACATACTAGGATAAGTAATGTATTGGATATACATTGTTACTCTGCTTTAGTAGCTCTAGGACGTATATTATTTATATTGCAAGTTAAAGAAACAGTGCTTAAACACAAGAGAGTTGTTCCTTTGTGTATTTAATGTTATTTAAACTAGGGAAATGTCTTTAGCTTTAATAAAAAATACAGTATCATCTAAGGAATGCAGATTTGCACAGCAGTAATTGATAAATTTTTATCATTATTGGCAGGTTCAAGATCTTTTGAATTGTGCAAATTTTCTTAAACTGTGACACTTAAAATAGGTAGTATTTATGATAACCTCAAGGCTGGAAGGAACTCATAAGGATCAGCAAGTCCAACTCCCTAATGTCCAACCTGAACTTTCCCTGGTGCAGCTTTATTCCATTTCCTCATGTCCTGATGCAGGTCACCAGAGAGGGGACATGAGCACCTTCCCCTCCTCTGCCCTCCTTTTCCTGGTCAGGAGGGAGCAGATTCCTGTGAGGTCACCCCTCAGCCTTCTGACTGCTGACTGTTTTGCTCTCTGGAAAAAAAGCTAATTTGTTTCCAGCAAACTAGTCCTCTGACCAGAGGTTACAAAGCCTGATGATCACTGGATTCCTTACTGCTTGCTGTGGTTATGAATTGACCTGTGGAAACCCAGGGCACCAGGAATATTTCTCTGTCTGCTCTGGGGTGCCCTGACCCCAGGGGAGCACTGACTTTGACCCTCATTCATGGAGAAAGTTTCCTAGACTTCAAGATAGATTAGAATCCACAAAAGTGTGCAATAGCTTATAGAGAGTAGTGTAGGTATATCTCTTGGTGAGAAATTTAGATTTTGGGGTTTTTAGTATGTTCTGGATGGAAGCAAGATGGAGGGCACAGGGTGTCATCCTGGGTTTCTTCTTCATGCTTCTTCTTCCTTCTTCTTCTTGGGTTTGGGTGTCATTTTATAATTGGGCAGAAAAGTCCGCATTGCGGGCTCTGTGGGAGCAATTATTGGGTTAAAAGGGAAAATAATCTAGGTGTCAGTTCTTAATTGGATAGTTTAGTTTTAAAAGACCTTGTAACAAGAGATCGTTAGCCATTTTGTGCCTTCTAATGAAAAGCTGCCGAACTCACAGTAGTGAGACTGTTTTACTGATAAGAAATAATAAACACCTGAGTCCGAACACAAACTACCGTCTCAAGTGCCTTCAATCCAGACCCAGAGAAACCGACAACTGGTACCGCCACAGATTCCTAATGTTAAGGAAAAAAAAGAAAAAAAGGGGAAAAAAAGATTATGCGGAGGTGGAAGTAATTAGTCATGGAAAAAATAATAGTGGAATTAGAGAGATAGAAAGATTAGATCAGACCTGATCATACAAGACTCAGAAGTTGTTAGATTTATTCCGTAACTAGCAGATTCCTAACAGTTTTAGAGTCTGTGGTCAAAATTTGCATTTAAAGCTAACAAAGGGAGTATCATGGATGTTAATACAGATGTATTTGCCTAGTTTGAGTTTGTAGCAAATAAAGCAGCATAGCATGCTTCAAGTCCTGTAGAAAATGGCAGAAGTTATAAGAGGGTACAGCATCTTAGAATGGCGCGGAATTACTGTGGTTTCAAAAATAAATATTTGCCCTTATTTTGCAAGCATGAATAATTAGTTGAGGAGTACAAGAAGATTTGGTTATAAAAATACTTGAGTAAAGCTAAATTTATTAAAATGTGTTGCAGAATATTTGGTCCTCCACTTGTCTTTCCTCACTGTATTTGTTGAAGTAGATATTTCTCTTACTGAATATAAGCAAAATAAATATTTGTATTTATGCCCAGAAAATATGGAACAGAGGTTTTTATTTACTGTATGTTAGCTTCATGTGCTTGTTGTAAATAATAATATCTCTAATAATATCTAATAGTCAATAGTATGGTAATTGCCTTTAACACTCTTCAAGTTCAAAAAAGGAACTTTTTTTCCTTTTCAAAAGAGGAACTTTTGCTTCATGGCTTTGAAATTACCAGGGAAGGGGAATAAAACTGGAATTTATTCAGAATAATGCTAAGGAAGTGGAAAATCATTACCAAATATTTCCTTCATGCTTGTGGGATTAAGGACTATGAAGTGATTTCCAGAATCTAGAGTCATATGGAATAATATTATGGGATTATTCATAATGTCATTATTCATGACATTATAAAGGGCAGTGTCAAATTCAGTCATCCCTCTTAAAATTAGGCTGTGTAGTCTGAAATATATCCAGGTGAGAGCATTTGATATTCATATTGTCCATGCCAAACATAAAATCAGAGAATAAGGGTGATCTATAATGGAATTTTACCTTTGTGTCAATAGATACGAAATATATTTATTTTGGACAGGCATATGAATGCCAATGATTGGAAATTGCAGGTGTGTCATATTTCTGTTTACCTTATCTTATATGGCTGTTCTTTGTTCTACCTGCTTTCTATTTTATTTATAGTTCAGGTAGTGCCCTGACAAAATATGAATCTGCTGCTTTCTTACAGCCTGCTACTGGAACAATGTGGTACTGGATTTGAGATAGGTTCTGAACACAGAAGGTCATTCATCAGTTTGATATCTGGTTGTTAGAGTGGCATGCACTGAACTTTGATGTTGGAACTGCTATCTTTTAAAGTGACCTTCCTAGAAGAGGGGAGCATTAAAGACTGACATATAGGAACTTCTTGCTGTTTGAGAGAGATCTGAAGAAATTTCTTTTTAAAAAGGAATCATAAATCTTCCGTACAAGAAGATCTATAAGTAATGAAATGGTTTATTTTCAACAGGCAGGGAAACCTGGGTTTGTCTATTACATGGTTAATGAACAAAGAATGGTGCATACACTGTAGGCCTTCATCCAGAGGAATGGTGTGCCTGCCACGTTTTGTTTATTACCTTCTGTCTGTCAGTGTTGGTCTGGGAGAACTTGCTTACATCAGTCTTTGTCCCAGTGTCCAAATGTTACAAATGTTTGTAATTTATGGTATTATTTCACAGTCAATTTAGAGCAAACACAGAAGTAATGTTCTTTGGTCAAACAGACTCTTGTCAGTTACTACGTGTTCCCATCTTTAATTGTATTAATTCTAGTGTGATGGTTTGGTTCAGAGCATCAACTCTCTTTTTTGACTGAATGCTGCCCATTTCTTGCACAGACCTAGTGTGCAGCTGAATCATCAAGCTGATCTGAATATCTGTAAAATGAGACTGTAACTTCGTTCTGAAACTGTTATGTGTAGCATCCACAGAGAGAATCTTTATTTGGCATGTACTGAAGGTTTTTTTGCCTTTGTAAGAGGTTTTATACAGTTAATTCCCTTGGATCATAGCAAAATTAAATCCACTCACTGGGGTGTTGTATTAATCTGTGCAATGCTTAGCACTAAAGCTTTTCTTTTCTTCTGGGGTTTGTCTTGAGGGCAAAAACCCAAACCAACCAATCAACATTCCTGAAAGGATCATGCAGTGGGTAAGAATAAATGTACACGAGACAGGTGTCATGCTTTAGTCTGGCAAGCATTACTACTCTTGGAAGAAAATTAGTTTCATCAGCTACTTGGGTCTCTTGACACATCTTCTTACTCTCTATGACACTGACTTTTAAATTGTGCTTACATGATTGCATCTTTCAGATTACTGTGGTTGGAAGGCTCACCCATGTTAAAAGCCTCCTGACCCCTCTTCCAGTACTAGAGTTGGATGTTCAGCTATGCAAATTTATGCACTACCCTTGCTTGAGACAGAAGTCCGTGTTTGTTGTATGTGTGTTGCAGAGAAGGACGTGAGGTGTCTGTGGCATCCTGGTTGGTTTGCTGGAAATCTGCTACCTGTGATTGCAACTGACAAGAGTGCCCTCTTGAGCCTATGCTCAACTAAATGCCCCATCCTCTGAAGTCATAGGAAAATAAATACAAATATACTGAATTTGATGACCTAATCTTGTCAAAGGTAATTCCTCTGTTACAGTGTGCAACTGTTGAAGTGGCAAACTATGATAATGATAGTCAAGGTTTTACCCTGTGAGGTAAACAAAAAATTCAAGATTGTTAACAAATTTTCTGATTCCTGCTGTGCATAACTGGCAAGCTAAGTGAAATTCTTCAAGTGATTGCTTGAACTTATTAACAATACAAATATGCTACAATTGTGCTACAATATAAATGTACTAAACTATCATGTTTATCACTTGGATAAATACTCTAGTCATGCGATTATGCATTCTAAAATTATGTGGGAGTCTTGAGACCTTTTTGCCATTCCCATAGCAATTAGTTTCAATCCAATCTTGCTGGTTGCCTTTGCTACTTAGTGTTCTCTATGCCAAACTTGCTACAGAAGTAGCACTTCATTGGTGCCTGCTACTGCTAGTCTTAAGTGAGAAACAGCGTTGGTACGGAGAAGACAAATGTCAAAGACCTCGAAGTCATTTGTGTCAGAGAGTTCAGCAGGATGCCACGGGGTGTCACCAATGGGCTCAGTACAGTCCAGCTTTTAACCAGGACATCTCAAGGAATTGATGGCAATGTGAAATGATCATGTTTACTGAAACTGCAAAACTCAAAAACCAGAGCATGGAAGCCTTCATCAAAGAAACAAACTGGCCCCAGAAAGAAACTATCTCTGATGAGATGGTCAGATATGCTGAAATTGAGAGCAAGAAGCCCAAGCGCTTTGCAATAAGCAACTGTGTGCTTGTAAATGCAGGGAATCTGCTGCTTAGGCTTAGCAGCCTTCAGAGTTCCTTCTGAGTGTGTACTTGTAGAACCAGTTTTAAAATCAGACAGATCTACTTTAACAAAACCAGGGGGTGGCTGAAGGAAAACATGGTACTCTAAGACTCAAGGAGTCTAAGAGGCCTTCTAAAAAGATAGAGAAGTGAATTGTAGGAGTTCATTTTAATTCACCTTCCAAAAAAATTAACAGTAAAAGTTTCATATTTTTCCATTTATCTTGTGTGCAAGTTGTTATTTTTCTTACTAATTCTGTTAATTTTCTTGTGACTGAGAAATGGGATGTCACTGTAAAGGGCTGTCTGTTTTTAGACATGCAAGTTTTGGACTGTTGAGAATATGAACCAAGCCATTGATAAGCTGCCCATTCTAAGAGGGAAGCTGTTCTGGCCCCTAGACAGCTGCTCTTCTGCAGTTAGATGGACTAGAAGAATTAGGAAAAACAATTAGCATCCAAACCAGTTGGAAGATGGATTGGCACTTGGTTTTTTCAGTGCATGCATTGAATTGTCTCCCTTGTCAGTAGATGATAAAGTTTTACAAGGGCTTAGACTACATGCATGAGTTTGCATGCTAGATTCTTGTGGACAAGAAATGGTGCTTTCTAATTTAGCTCCACACCCATGAAATAGATGTCAAAGTCCAAGTTTCAAAGAGGAAACCACGGTTGCAGGCAAAACCTGCTGACCAGGCAGGTGTTGCCGTTCTTAATTTACAGCCCTGGCAGCTTGCCTTGTAGTCTTATTCTATAGCACTAATGAGGTGTGGGATGGGGTGAGTGCATGTGATCTGTTTACTGTGTATAACCTCTGCAAAAGAATACCTGCATAATCTTATTAAGGCTCTGTATTCATTTTGTGTGTTATGTTTCAAATGGAGGGAATAAATTGGTTTATTAGCAGTTTTACAAAGTCTACCTCAGTTCTGTTTTTATGGTACATTCCATTGCTCTCGAGGCTTATTTGAAAGAACCCTTTGCAGCTTATTAATGTAATGTTGCATTGCAAAATCCTGTTGCATTGAAAAGCCTGTTACAGTAGCGCTACCAAACATGAACTGACTTGTCCTGTGAGAGCTGCTCAGGATTCCTGTTTACAGTTTCTTGTTTCTGCAGCTACTTTTGCTGTGTTTACCCTTACAGCACCATTGGTATGGAGTGTAAAAAACCCCATTGTTTCAGTTTGATCAGAGGGTGTGGGGGGAAAGACTTTCCGATTCTGTTGCATTCTTGCACCAGAAAATTCCTGACAAATGTGAAGAGTCAGAGGGTAGTAGCATTTTCTGAATAGGCATTTATACCATCCTCCATAAATATCAAATACACAAACATAACAGAACTTGCGCAGCTGATGTCTGCAAGTATCTGCTGAATAGACATTTTGAGGTTTCCTCACTCCTGCTGTAAAGGAATGATAAGTCACTTATCCTTTCTCCAGAACTGTTAGACATACCGACTGTCACTGTCAAAGGTTATTGCACTTAACTTATTTAGACAATATTAACACCAGTTACTAAAGGAGCAATATATAATTGTGAATAGAAATGCCAAGGATCATGCTGAGTAACAGACTCTGTAGATCTGTTTAAAGAAAAATGATACCTTAATTTTAAGTGCTGTATAATTATACCTTGTAAGTACTGTGGTTTTGAATTGAGATGCAGCATTTGCAGTGGGGAGAAAGTTTGACATTCTGCCATTTTTTAAGACTACCAAATTGCAGTAACTACTTAATTGTTGATTTAACTGCTGATATTTCAGTGGCTACTTCTCAAGTGCTGTCAAGGTTAATAATTTGCTGTGGTAACTTAATTCTCAAATTTTACTGAGTATAAAATATTCAGTGGTTTCTAAAAAGTTCTGCATAATTGCTTATCTTAGCTTGTGATGATATGATAGTCTGACAAAATATAGAAGCTTCTGTATAATTTATATGAAAGTAGGGTAAATTTCTACCCAAAATATGAGTCTGGTATAAGGAAATCTGAACAAATATGAAACCAACAACAAAAAACAAAACAAAACAAAACAAAACAAAGATCGTAAGATTGTTTTTCATTGTATGGAACTCCTCACACAGTTAGTGGGGTTTTCTGTTTATTTGGTTTGGATTTTTTTTAGCTTTATTTTAAATTTTTTAAATTTAAGAAAAGAATCTTAATTAGATGAGCTCTAGTATTCTGCTGCAATATTTTCTGGAACAAAAATATTTGAGGATTTACTATTATCTGCTAAAGAAGTCCTTCATGGATAAAGAACTGCTCTTGCCAAAGGGGTGTTGGTTCTTCCTTATTATGTAGCTTCACTATCCTTTCATTATTTGGTATCCCTCTCTACCTTATGTTTAGGACTATAAAAGGAAAGTTAGCAAAGAGATTCCTCAGAAGGTTCAAGTATTGTTCCGTTCAAAAATCTTGGCTCTCTGCTTCTCTCATTTGCTTTACATTTCCACAACCATCTAGAAAATACCTTTTAGGGTTTGGAAGGTTTTGTTATTGTTTGTTTTCCAGTTTAATTTTGTCTTTTGTATTTATATTTATATTTAATTATGTTTGAACTTACATTTATTTAATCCCTGCTGACTTTTAAAATATATAGTTTTAATTAGACTAGTAAATTTTTTTTTTGTAATGATCTTCCTTTCACTGAAATCTTGTTAATAAGTTGAATATTTAAGTTTCCATGGCTTCCTAGTGTGATCATTAGTCATGCAGTAGCAGCCCTTTTGTTTTCCCCTAGTCATATATTCTGTAAGTGCTATGAGTTGATCTTAAAATTGTTGAATGTATGACACAGAGCTCGTATTTTCATATTCTCATCATATTTGTTATTATTTAATACTTTTAGGTCAGTATCATGAGTTTTTTATCCTCTCTTTGTTTGTTTTCCATGTAGCACTCCATTCTCACAGGAATGTGAGGATGCCATGAAATAATGTTTCAATTTTTGTTGACTTGCTATCCAAGTCAAGGGAATCAAATGGCTCAAAGATGAGTTGCAAGTGCTCTTAAATGAATAATATAAATAACACTTTAGTATTTTGAGTAATAATCAAAAGTACTGAAGAACCAAACTCTTGTTTCAGAACTGGGACCTATTAACATGTTGAAGGTAAGTTTAGGTGTTGCCTGTGTGTTCTAGCTCCTGCATAGTTAAATGAGCTTTCCCTTCTCTGTGGCTCCATATATGGCTTTCATGCCTCACTAACTGAATTTTCCTGTCAAGTTCCAGTGGGTCTGAAAGAAAGGTAAATTGTGAAATTTTAATTAGCTAAAGCCTGGGTCAAGTATAAATTAATCTAAGGGAAAAAATCGTTGAGAAACAAATTTATTTACTTCAGAATTCCAGTTCTTCCCCCTGTGCAGGTAAATCAAACCTCTGAACTACCTGCTCACTCTTTGATGTCTTCTTTGGACAATATTATTTCACTGTATTGGTATGCTGACTTTGACATCTTATGCTTGGTAGTAGTATAAGTAAGCTGGTGTTATACAGTGCATATAATGATTAACCTGTGGTAGCTCCAGAATGTCTACCTGCTGACTTGTTTTGGGCACCAAGGGTTCAAAACTCTCCTCATTTGTAAATGCTGTTGAATTTGGAAAGTGTTTTGACTCACATTTACTGCTGTCATGTGATTTACTTCACTAAACAAAAATAATATATTGAAAAATTCTTGATCATTTTAGAGACTTGTTTCACACTGGCTGCTGAGTTGTAGTTCTCATTGTGTGAGGAGCTTTCAGACATCTTAAGTAAAGGTTGATCTACTGTCCTTTCTAAGCTACTCCAGAAAAAAATTATTTTATCTACTCTAACAGTAATGTTTGGAACTTTTCTAAGCCAAAATAAAATGCTTCCTGTCCAAAGCATGTGAACTTTGCAATTAAAAAAAAAAGTGGGTTAACATAATCTGTATCACCTGATAAGGCAAATTTAGTTAATAAACTAATTTATGTAAGTAGACCAAGCAGTTTTGCATAATAGATATTCCAAGGAGGTATTAATACTCATCACTATACCTACTGCATGCAGTTAGCCCCTTTCCTTCAGTCTGCAAGGAGGAGCACTGTTGGAATCCCAAACAGTGCAAACTCCATGCAAAATAAATGCTAGTTCGGTATATAACAAATACTCAGTGCTGAACACTTTGATAAATTCTAGAGTGCACTCTGTTGGTTTAAAGGAAGATTACTGAACTGAAGAGAATAAACTTTCTTTAGACAAGCTTTTCCATGCTTAGGGAAGTTTTGTCATGAAAGGAAACATGACTTAAGGAATTTATTTGTTTATACAAGATTTGGGTAGAACCAAGTTTCAGAAATCCAGTGAAACTTTTATACTAAGGCTTAGTCTCATAAGAATACAAGCTGCGCTGTTATCTTGGTTTTAATTGATTATGTCCCTGTAATTTGTAGCTTTTTTTCACCCGGCACCATCCCAAACTTAACTGACTAGCTAAATATGGTGAATAACTAGAAAACTACTGAAAACCTTCACAATAGTGAAGGTGTCCCCACCACTTTTCACTGGTATCTGCAAGGTTTGCCTGTTATGTGAACTGTAAGTACAGGAACCAGCAATTTTCAAAATGCTTATATAAGAGAGTGGCAGGCCACAGCCCACCAGCAGCAAGGCGGGACCAGTGTTCTGAATAAAATGGGCAGGTTCTGCAGGAACATTTTGTAGACCCGTAGCACACTCTGAAGTCCTTGTTTTCCTAGTAGCTTATCCTTCCGCATGCTGATTACCACAATGGCAAATTACAGCGAGGCTGGCAGCTGCATTGGAAACTGCCTGGAAACAAGACAAGGGTCAGCATGACCTGCCAGAAGTGTGACCTCCCGTCACGTGCATGAGGAGAATTTCTCTTTTCCTGCTTCTGAACAGCTTCTATCATTTTTTCTGTGAATCCTGTAGCATTGGGCATCTTTAGGGCATGCACTGATCATGAGGGGTATTTTTAGGAAGTGTAAAAAATAGCAGGGGCGTATTTTGAGCTTTCTTTCCCGCAGCAGCAAAAGGGCCAGTGGTTCACATCATGTGGCTGTTGCTTCAACAAGTACACATCTATTCTAGTAACATTTTCCCACCCAAACATAGGGTCCCGGGCTCTGTGAGACCATGTGCTTTTTGGAGTCTGGGTCACCCTGACACTATGCCCAGGAAACTTAACCATTTAGGCTCTGCCCTTTGCTTAATTCTTGCGCTGCTAGTCCTTGGTCACAAAGTGACAACACAGAAATTTAAGCCACCTTAACTTTATGGGGGAAACGGCTGAGATGTCACATCTGAGTTGTCCATCTGTGGTAATCGTGGAAAGGAAAACAGGAAAAGAAAACCAGGAAAAGCTCTTGTTTGCTGAAGTGATTGTAGCATTGTAACACTGGTGTGCCGCTGGTTGATAGAGTTTGCCCACTTGTGTTTTGCGTGGGTTCTGATGGTTTTTATGAACAAACCCGCTGACGATGGAGCGGAGGTATCAGTGGAGCCACAGGAGTGGGGGCTGCTCCCTCCCGTGGGACAGCGCCCGGGCCGGGCTCCCTGTGCTTGGCAAGCGCGGGGCGGCTGGACAGCTCTCCCAGCTCCCGCCGGAGGAGGATGCGGCGGCCGAGGGGACACCGGAGGCACCCAACCCTCCGGCCACCCTCGGTCGGCGGCCCCGCCTCGGGCGCACCGACGTCAGCGCACGTCAAGGCCGAGCCCCTCGCCCTCCCTCCGCCGCGGGTTCCGCCGTCCCGCCGCTCCTGCTCCCCGCGTCCCGTCTTGGGCTCCCGCAGCCGCCGCCCAGCCCGGCCCGGCTCCCGAACCCGCTCTGCTCCCCGACAGCCGCGCAGCGCGAAGATGGCGGCGTTCAAATTCCTCCTGCCGCCCCTCGGCCGCCGCATCCTCCTCCCCGCCGCACGCAGGGCTGAGGTTAGGGCGAGGGGCGGCGGGAAAGGCGGGTCCGAGCCCCTCCGCCTCGCCCTGCCCGCCGGGTGACCTCGGCGGGCACCGCGCTCGCAGCCGCCCGCGCCGGAGTCGGCGTGTGTGGCGGGGGTAGCCGAGCCGCGGGTGGGCGGCCGCCCTGCGGCCCCGGGGAGGCGCTTGCCGCCCCGCGGGGAAGCGATGGCTTTGTTCGTGAGGGGCTTGTCCCGCGGCAGCC
>CM032382.1:54831694-55163375 GCA_019023105.1 Diglossa brunneiventris
GGTCTGGTAGAGTTTCTTAAAACAAAGGTAGCCATGTAGCACATGCCAGATGCCAGACATGTACATATTCCATCCAGATAATTTTATAGCTTAAAAATACATGCTTCTCCTTAACATTGTGCATTTTTTCATTCAGACACTGCATATGCTTACACCCACTACATTTTCCATCTGTGTCTTTACCTTACTGACTTGTCTCAATATAATCTTGTATTTGCTATCAGGATTGATTTTATGCTAGTGAAATTTGCTGTATCGTTGTTCTTAGCAAAGTATTCCTCAGTAAAGTATTACTTTCTAACAAATATGAAAATTAACTGCTTTTAGATCTGCTCTGTTCTGCTCCTGCAACACATTACAGGTATGACAGTTTTGTTGTGTGGCACTAGCAAACACCCAGATCCTTCTTTTCTCAATTAACTGATCCCTTCAAAAGCACAGTAGGGCGCTTTGTTAACTGAAGTGTCGAATTTCTTGGAAATAGTATTGTCACACATCTCTCAGAGAAATAGATTCTGTCAACCTGCTCTCAATTAACTATGTTTCATATAGTTAAATCTATTTTAAATATTCTTGGAAAGAAACCATTGCAAAAAATATTTAGTAAATGGGCATTCAACGCAAATAAAGCAGAAAGCTACTGGCATGCATTTATTATTGTTTGGAATAACTTAACTTGTCAAAGGAGTTGGCAAAGAATTTAAGTAATATTTATCTTTAGGGAGGAAGGCATAATAAAGCCATTCCACATTTTTCATTGCTTGGCTTTTTTTTAATTGGAAATGCTCAAATATAAACTTGTCGTAATATTTAGTCCTAACGTTGCTAAGACTCAGATGCAGGTTGATACAGCAAAAGATGTATTAAAACATGAATCTGACAGTATTTGCATAAAATATTTGAATTTTAAATATTTTTGAAGCTGAAAGTGATAATTCATGTCTCTATCTTTGACTGAAAATATGATTATAAAGGCCTTTTGATTCAATGGTGGGAAGAAACGAGTCCATTATTTTGCGTATCATTTTCTGGGGGAATTCTAGGGAACAAGCTTCAAGTTCCTTCTTCCATGGAAAAGCTTCTTTAAAGTATTTTAAATACTTCTTCCGAGTATTAAAGCACCAGATGCATAGATACTTTTTCTGAATACAACATGTTTGCTCTAATCCTAAGAATGATCCATAGAGAGGTGCAAACCAGTAATTAAATGTTTCAGGGAAAGCATTCTGGAACCATTTTCAGCTGATGAAAATAACAGCAAATAGATTAGAAATCTGTTCAGAAACTATTCCATTTGAATAGTTCCAAGTTGCAGGAGCAGACATGGACACAAACCACAGGCAAAAGGAAGGCGTTAACTTCATACCTCTACACTAGCAGTGAAACACTCAATTCTGAAACCAAAAACAGATTCTAATTCTCAGTTTCAGATGTTCAGTGTAGAGACCTTAGTTCAGGTACATTGGTAACAGAAATAATTTTCTAAAATTGTCTTGCTTGAGGAGGTTTGTACTATTCAGCCCATTATTTTATGGTTTGCCTCTCCTTTCAGTCAGGCACAGCTGGAGACTTGCAGCTACTCTGCCAGCTTGAAGTGAGGGGTGTGCTGGATGGAACAGGGCAACGTGTCACCTGCACAACTGCACTGTCTAGGGGACATCCCTGCAGCTGTTCTTGGTTTAATGCATTTAGTATTTAGGCAAATTCACAAAATTAAAATTATCTGACAAAACCTATTTTCAAGAAATTTCATACATTTTTAACAGACCAGTTTAAATAAATGGGATGGTTTGGCTGGCAAAATTAAATTCATTCATCAGAACTGAACATGAAGAGGGTGGTGAGGAAAGATCATTACAGTAAAAGACACAGGACAGATTTTCATTCACTAGTTTATTCAGAAATATCAACTAGGACATAAAGCAACTAGTCATGAAGTAGTGTTACAAAAGCTTAACAAACCTAGCCAGGTATTAACATATTAATGAAAGGATTGTGGGGTCGCCTGATCAAACCCCTGCAGCGAGGTGCAACACCAAGTTAGCCTGTAAACTTAACTCTACCCCTTATTGCAGAAATAACAATAAAAAGAAAAAACATAATATAGCAAAACCAGGGGCACCACAGGCTGAAAAAACTGTGTGGAGCTGAACCACACTCTGAGCATCTCACTCCTTCAGACTGGTGGCTTATGGTCACACTTGCAGGTGTTGACCTGAGCCACCAGCCCTTGAGGCTGGCCCTGACAAATGTCAGTGCATGGGTTATTAAAGTAAATAAAAGGGACTCTACTAAATAAGAGAAAGCAGCAAAAGTATTATAGATTTTCCAGTGATCAAAAGCTTAGAATTGTCAGAACATAAAAAGGCTAGCAAGCCAATTTTCATTTTCTCTGTCTGGTCTGATGCAGAAAAAAGTACGAATTTGTACAAAACATACTACTGATTTTTTTTTCCTCTGCAGACTTATCTGCTGCAGTTTTCAGAGGGTATTCATGTTAAATATGCTGGCAGGCCACCACTTTCTCAGGTAAAGAGAGATAGGGCTGTCCACTCCCATTGCCCACACTTTCAAAGGGATGCCTTCACTGTCCCCTGTTCACATAGACAGCCTGGAACCAGATACCTGGCAGGAGATGGCTGCTGGAATAGAATTCTATAATTCTCCTAGTCTACATATTTGCTTTCTTTAGGGCCCTCAATCTGTTTCGGAGAACAATTAAATAACATATTCTGACAAATCTGTAACCTGGTCTGATGACAGGGGTAATGTTTTTCCCAGTTCTGTCCAAAGGCCACAAATTCAAGTCCCAGAGACAGGATTAATGACTATTCCTAAGCATAGAGCAGAAATTTGATTTATCTAAAAACCTATTGGCCAGCTGGCCCATCCATTGCCCTTCTCTCTGAGACAGAATACTTTTGCTTTTTCCTCCCAGGTCCAGACAAAACCCTCTGAGGTTGCAGGACTGCATACTGCTGCTCTGAGAATAGATGGAGGGACCTAGAGTCAGAATATACACACTGTCAACTGACTGCACTGGAAACAGCATTGTGACACAGCATTATATGTGCATGCACATGCACACCCTGTTTGAGCAGCATCTGTCAACAGACGAAGTGAGTATAAAAGGGAAAATGCAGTGGAAGCCTAGACGCATACGTATTTGTCTGGCTCCAAATTTTCATGAGTTTATTAGCACAGGGTTGAAAAAAAGTTTTCCACTACAAATTGCCTGCAATGAAAAAAAGTTTTTAAAATGTCAAATAATTTCTCTTTAACTGACTCTTTCAGGGGCTAAATTCAATCCTATTTTTTTCCACATGGAAAGAGAAAGGGAAATGGAGGTTAGGGGATGCTCCAGACATTGTCACTGGCAATGAGGCCTGGCAGGATACATCCCAGACATCCTGGCCCCAGTGCAGCCAACAGAGCATCCTTGTCCAGCAAATTAGATGCAAAATGCTTTGTTTCAGTGGTGAGAGACTGAAGGCCTGAGCACCCAAAGCACTGCTCCACTTCAGCCCATGCCTTTGCATATGGTGGGGGACCATGCTTACAATTTGCTTGCTTATATCTGTGCTCAAGCATGTACAATTGAAGATGCCACCAGAGTCACAAAGTTTAGACCTCAAAATTGCAGATAACTGCACTAAGGTAAAGGTCACTGACAAGACCCTCTGGCAGCCAGCAGAAAAATACCAATATGCTTGTAGAGAGTATGAGGAATATTTCAACCCTACCTCCAGACTTCGAATTTTATATCAGTTCACAAAGGCCACAAAATCTTGGGCTTTTGCAAGAGTAGAGGCAAATGGCCAGATGGAATGTGCCCTATTAGAGCTGTGTTACTGGCCTTATTCTATATGATGGTCAAAGAGGAAAGAAATGGAAACAAACCCCAGATTCAGTAATCCAACTCTTTTGTACCTGGGAAATTCTTAGGAATTTAGAACAAATCTGACAACTACTCTAAGCATGCTAAATAAATAAAAGCAGTGGAGATAGTAAAGTGTCTCAGCAGCATCATTACAAACAGGAACATATCCTTTCCACTATCCTACAGAGGCAGCCCTGATAATTTTACATCTCTTAATGATAGAATCCCTCTTCCTCCTCCTCTTTGCAGAAACATGTGAAGGGAGTTTCTCACAAAGCCAAGAGGGATAATCTCTGCCTATAGTTCTTGCCTGCAGTGCTATCACATTCACTTATCTTGAAATCAGAGATGGAAGTTTATGCCCCTACCTACTGTACCAGGGAGTTTTAGGTACTACTAGCTGGAAAACAAATGCACAAACAAACAGCAAAACTCTTTGTTTTGAGTCATTGATTTAACAGATTTAATTTGCAAGTACTTCTGTATTTTGAGGTAAGTTACAAGTGTCAACACAGGTATGCAAATAAACTAGTCATTCTACCTGTGTATACACGATGAGAATCAAAGTTAAGAGAGTAATTTATACAGTTTTGTTTTCTTTAATTTAATTAATATCTAACTAAGATACAAATCCAAAATCTCACTACACATTCACTGAAAATTATTTAGTACCTTGTTCCTGTTCTACATGTTTTTATACTCATTTATTGGTTACAAAGGACACCATAGTAAGTGTCTACGCATTTGCATTTTGCTTGTCGTGCTGTCTATGGTACAACTATTGTGTTGAGGTTCCTTTCCTATTAATTGTGCACTGCATCCAATTATTAGTGCATCGGAATTAATGTTCCAGACTAAAGTAAACTTTTCATGCCTCAGATATCATTTACAGTTCTGAGACATGTGGAAATGTCTTTCTGTTTGTATGCTTTTTCATTTCACTCTGAAAATCACAATGGACAAATGAAACTTCACCTGAGAAACAAATGAAACTGCTGATGAGTTCAAATGAGCACGTGGTTGATTTCATATTAAAGTGGCTGCTGATACAGATTTAGAAACACAATGAACTTAATGCCCAGTTTAGGAATCTTGCCTGAAGTTTAGTGTGGCCCAGATTAGGAGACACCTTTCCTACTGTGAACATTTTCTTTTTTTTTCACCTAGTGAAGAATTCTCTCTCTCTAATGAAAGTGGGATAATGACCAGGCAGCTGTGAGTAGTGGAGGAAGCAAGGTAAAAAAGAAGGAACTGACAAACAGGATTCTTACAGGTTTCTCACCTTTCAGACAAGAAAGTGGGAGGAAATGCTTGCATCTAACATGTAAAATGTTCTGTGCATTTCTTTTTTGTGAGGGCACAAAAAATCCCTTAGCATAAGCATGGCCCTGATGAGAAGCAGAATATGAGAAGCACTGTACATTCCAGTCAGTGTTTGCCACTGTCTGCTTTAGTTTCAGTGAAGTAAAAGTCCTCTTGTTTACTGGAATGACCAAAAGGCGTGGAAAAGTTGTAGTATATTGTGTTAATGGCATATTGTACTATATTGTGTTAATGGCATATTTAATACTTTATATATATCCTCCTGGACTAATCCTGCTTTGAGAGAATTAAAATATTTAATTTTAAAATAAAATCCAGAGCAGCTTCTGTAAAGTTACTAATGTGTTATGAACAGAATGGAAGAAAAAAAAAGAGTCAACTGTGAATTTTATTTTAATATTTGGTTTTTTGCTTTAGAGCCTGACTCACATTTTTAATGACCGGCTTTGTTCGAATTCTGCCCTTGACCCCAGTAAATGAAAACAACTCCACAGTAACCTCTCTAATGACTTGCCTTGCACTAGGAAGCATCCTGGCAGGATTCCTCATCACTTCATGCATCATCCCCACAAAAACCCCTCCAAAAACCATACCACTTTCCATTAAAATAACTGCCCTGATTGTAACAGTCCTAGGCATTGCTTTAGCCCTAGAAATTTAAAAAATAGCCCAAACACTCATCCTCACAAAGCAAACTCCTCTGTGAGTCTTGTCCAGCATGTTGCTGTCTCTTGATTACTTTACAAGTAAGTAGCAGAGGTGGAGAGAGACTACATTGTTTTATTTGAGAAAGAAACCAAAGCATGGGTCTCCAGATAGAAAAAAAAAAAAATAGAAACTACAATAAAAATGGCAGCAGCGTGATCCTGAGAGAGTAAAAATTTAATTTATTGGTATGCTCCCGCACTTTTTGACTTCCTAAAGAACAAATAATGCAGAAGCCAAATGTTCAACTCTTGACCCTAGTCAGTGTTTCTTCCCCTCCAGACTATGTTCTTATTCTGTAGCTGTATGTGTCAAGTGTTTGAGTAAATAGCACAAGGCACATTTCATGTGATCATTGCAGAACTCCCTGTAGGCCATGTAGGTAAAAACAGTTATTTCACAGTAACATCCAGAGAAACTGAAACAATTCATCACCCGAGCAAACCAACAGAAAACACTTAGAAACTGAATGATCCAACCACCCAGAGCAGGCCAGGCTGCAGATAAGCTCCAAGCAATCAACCAGACCCTTGAAAATCCTCCCACGTGGAGCAAAGTACAGACATCCTGGCAGGTTTGAATGCACTCTGAAGGCATGACTGCCCTATTGCCCATCCTTTCAGTTGAGTGTGTCCCTTTGCTGTACTGTGCTGTTTTGTTCTTTTTATCCACTCTGTAACCTTCAATATCCTGGCCTACATCCCAAAATTAGGTAACTGAGGAAACTGGGTCTCACATAATGGGGAAGCATACAGGTAATAGTTCCTGTCTGGTCAAAAGACTGAATTTAGATACTTACACAGGGTATGGTAAGAGAGGTACCTCTACGTTTTTCCACTGTCCTGGTGGATGTGCAGTAGCATCCTGATAAAACTTTATTTTCACCCCTAGTGTGGCAGAATTAGGTTCCTTCAGTTTTTCCTGTTGAGCTTGCTGCCTGTTCTGTCTAGAAAAATAATTTTAATTGACCAAAAATCAAAAATAATCACTATATCACAATTGTAAATGCATTAATTTAAGAGAAAAACTGTTGGACTTGAATTCACACTGAGAGGAAATCTTAATAGTGGCTTACAGTCAGGCATTCCATAGCCTGGAGGCCTGGCTAGTCCTCCTGCATGTCCTTCAGAGCACATGGTCCCTCAGCATCAGAGCTCTTCAGTGCCTAGGTCTCTGGAAAAAAAGAGTATTTAGAAGAGCAATAAAATATCATGTATGCACAAAACACTGAACAATCCTGCTAAAGATTGTAGGTGAGGAGTTCACAAATACCCACCCACTGAAATGTATAGGAGAGCTGGAATTTGTCAGCCCTCCCTGTCAGCCCCAGAGAGCTTGCAAGTGGTTTTGGCTGAGACCACTGGATATTATCCACCATCACCTCTGCTTTTTTTTAGAGGTGGAGCTTTCCAGAAATCTGTTCTCCAAAAGATTAGCCAAAAAACACCAGCCATGAAATCCTGCATTGACTCCTGGATGTGGGTGTGTGATGGAGCTGACTGGTGGTTGTGCTCCAAGCTCAGCCTAGTCAAATTGTCTGTGATACCCAGTGCATTGCACACTCATGAAAGGAACTAGCTGAGGCTGAGGGAAATATCTGGGATCCTCTGAGGCTGCACACAGTTCATGGTGCCTCTCAAAAGCTGTAATCTTGAATGCACTTTCAAAATACCATGCTTGATTGGTGGTATTTTCAGAATCCACTTTGGCCCTGGTCACCATGGTGTCAGGTGGATGATAAAGCCTTCTGCGTAGCCTACAAATACATGTTTACGTACAAATATTACAAATAAATGCTGCCTTGTTTAGCCTATAGGTGTTTGCACAAACTGAAATTTCCTAGGGTAGGCTCCAGGACAAGAATCTGGATAAACACAACAGTTCTCTGTCTCTAACGAGCTAGCAAACATCAGCATCAGAGATTACGGAACTGCCCTGCTGGTGCCAAACACAGTGTAGAGGATTCATGCCCAATCTTGTACTGCATTTAATGTTTGGATGAATGATTGGTCACAAGGGAAAGAGGAAACATTATGCTGCCCTTCAACTGACAAATGCTAACACGATATTTCCAAGATAAGTGGTGCATCTAGTAGTAACAGTGTATCCAGCCAGCTACACGAAGGCAGAAACCACTCTTTCTGACTGGGCTTGGAGTTCAGCCCTTTTCTGGTACAGACTCTTGAACAACAGAAATGTTTTCTGTGTGGGATGCTACTCTGCGTGTGCGCTGTACTTGGGATCAGTGAGGCATTCAGCAGGAGTAGTCTTTGTCCTTGTAACTTTCAGTAAGACTTTGGCCTATTTTTAAATCACTCACTTAGGAAAACTTTAGGCTCAGATTAAAACTGAAATGAAGTTTACTGCTTTACATCAGCAGGCAGGTGGACTTCCCCTCCACAGTGTCAAAATGGAGCACTCCAGGAGAGTCTTGATGACTCCCTTCAAAGACAAGTGTCAGTGCTTATGGACCTGCACACTACAGGGACTGTGCCATCAGTTTTCAGGTGCCTTCACATTTGCCTAACAGCTAACAAAATCAATTCCAGTCAATTAAACAGAGAACCAGAAAAGAGGGACTTTTCCCGTCCCCAGGCAGTGGGATTTGGTACCCAGACAATTGAACTATTCTGGTACAACTCTGTGCGGAATGAAGATTACCATCTTAGATGATCCCCAGATCTGTAGCTAATAGAGAGTTATGTGCAATACACACACAGTTTGGATGTAGGTACTGTGTGCTGAAATTTAGTGATATGGGATCTGTGTAGTCGGCATTGATGATAGGCAAAAGTTCTGAGTGTGTTTCATTTATTCATATTGCTGAGAAAAACAACCCCCAAAGAATTTAATGCTGTACTCATAAATTATTTTGTTCTTGTCCAGGTCTTATAAAGCCCAGACCCCACTGGCCATATATACAGCCACAAGGGACTACCAGTTAATGTAAGGACAGTCTTAGAATGCAAAATTATCTTGGTAAATTAAAGCACTGTGTCCTGGGTGTGGGGGGAAAGGGAAAATATCAACCAAACAGAAGCCAGATCCAATAAACTTAGGCCAAATACAAGATTTCCTTCGTCAAGGACAACCAGCTGTACCACTTCAAGGTGGAGTGTAGGAGTCTAGGGAACAGTCTAGAAAAAAAAGGGTCTGGAATATAAGTGCAAAAATAGATGTGAACTAATGGTGCCATGATCTTGTGAAAAAGGTAAACAGTGGCTCTATGAACAGGAACAAATTTACTTGGCCGTACTAAAACCGCATTAAATTGTTAAATATTTTATCTGTGTTGGGGAAATCAAGGGAATTTCCTTCTTCCTTCTTATTCCTTCCCTTTTCAAATCACTATGAAGCAAGTGAAGAAAACTCAAAGAAAAATAGAAATACTAGAACAGAAAGATATCTAGAAATATTACCTCTGCAGGGAGATTGAAAGCGTCAACAGTATTCAGTCTAGACACCAGAGGACCAAGTCTTCAGATATGGAAAAGCCAGCAGGAGAGGAATAACCTCTTCTCCATAGTGCCTTTAGATAGGATCAAGTCTCACAAACTTCATGCAATAGCAAACCTTGTTTTCAGCTGAATCTGAATATTTGATAAGGGGAGGAGGATGACCATATTAAGAGCAGGCTGGGCAGTAGATGTAAGGAGAAGCACGAGCACACTGGTGAGTGATGATCTCTTGAAAAATCATAGTTTGTTTTTTGTGATTTCCATAAATATTTGCACCTCGTTGGCGTATGTCCGAAATCCTGCTAGAACTAATACCTGGCTCTTTACTCACACTTGGACACACATGTCTCACTCAGTCATGATTTCTTACCATTTTTTTGACACTCGATTAACTAATTAATTGAATCCTTAGAGTTAACTTTTCCTGGTAGTGCATATTACGTGGCACTTTAAGTCACACTCACATTACAAAATCTCTGGTATATAGTATCCACATTGTTAGGTTGGTTTTGTTCCCAAGACAGTGCAGTCAGTTCTACAGGCTAGATTCTTCCTTAATCCTTCAGCAATCAGAACTTTTCCTTCCTCATGGGAATGTAAGACTTTTTCCCTCTACAGCACTTAGAAAGTTGCCAGTGTAGATTGTGGCCCTAATCCACCCGGGATTTATCAACTGCCTTTTGACAGGTAAAAAGGGTTTAAAAATGGTGGGAAAATCCTGAATAATGAAATGTGAAAGAAGCAATAGCATCAGTATCTCTCTCTCATTCAAATGTAGAGAACAGTTCTTAACCCATGATTTCCATGACATTCTCAGCAAAATCACCAGAGAAGAGATAAATATGCTGTGTTGCTTCGGCACTTTGAAGATCAGGTTTCAATTTGTGTCTCATAAAGACAGGAAGGACTGAGAATTCCTGAGAGGCAGGGAGAGATATGTTCTCCTCTGTCTCTCTCTCTATACAGCATCCCCCTCCTCCCATTGGAAATGGGGAGTCGTGAACAGCCACGTCCAGAATGAGCTGCACAGATTTCAGCTATCCCCCATGAGGAAACCAGTGTTCCCCTTGCTCTGGGATTTTTTTCTGCAAGTGCGATATAGGGTCTATCTGTTGCTAATGAGACAATAATACAAAGGAAACTACACAGAAATAGATGAGCTCAAGTAACAACTTTTATTAACCATATTGCAGTTGCTCATTTGTTACTATTCTGACTGGCTGCTGCCAATTTCCAAAAAAAAAAAATAAACCATTCACTTGTAAAATAATAAAACTGCAGTCTGCTCTTACACAGAGTAGTTGGTAGATGTAAATGTCACATGGATCAGTCTCCAGTGCAAGAAACTCATTGCATATCAGATACAGAGACTCAGTTTGCAGGTTCTCATGTTTCATTGCCCACTCTTTGGCTTTCATAAATATTAGACTATTTTTTCAAGAGTGCTGTGTGCTATTACAGTTTGTTTCAAGTAAACCTTTTGCACTGAGAAATAGTAGAATGACTGATTTATGTCAAAATGCTCGTGAGGGACAGCAAGGCTCTCAGAATCTGCCTCTTGATAACCTCCAGACATGATGCATGAGTTGGGCTAAATCATGTAATCTTGCCTTGTGACATATGTAGAACAAGGCAAATACTATAATTTATTGCCAAACTCTATTTTCGGGGATAATTTTATTACTATGATGAAGTTTTGAGACTACAGAGCTCACAACAGTGTGATTATCTAGACAGAAATTTTGCAATAGAAACCCCACAACTCCCCAGGTAAACAGATTCTTGTCTTAAGTAAAGGGCAGAACTGTCTTTTTGTTTGCTAAAAAAATGGTCTTTTAAGCCAAGCAGCAACAAAGTTGAAAGTTTTTGCTAAATTGTGTTTCTTCCTTTATTCTCTCTAGTTTTTAAAATTTCAACATGTTTATCTACCTTTCTTTGTGCTTGCATTCTGATTTTTTTTTAATATTTTCTAACGAAAGAGGCAGGTAGGATTTCACACAAACCACACAGTTTGGTTCGCACAAACCTGTTAACAGTGCTGCTCATTAGGTTAAAAATGACAGCTTTGGTTTCCAGCTGAAGAGGAAGTGTTCTCAAAAAACACCCACAGGTCTCTGAAAACACCACTTATTTTTACTTAGCGTGCCTGATTCTGATATTATCTTGATCAAAAAGGACAGACAGAGCAAACCACAGAAAATCTTTTTAAATAATCTATCTTTGCTTTATAAGTAGGCTCAGAATAAGAATCATCATTGTTACATCACCAGTACTTCCTCTGATCTCTTCACCCAACAGGAGTTTTGCTCGTTACTTCCTTATACCTCCTGCAAAATGTCCATGAAAAATGAGCAGGTATCAATCTCTGCTCCAGGTGATGCCCTTTTCAAAAACCAACTTTCCCACATTTGACAGTACAGGAGGCTTGATTGGCGTGTGAAATGCAATCCCAGGCTGGTTTCTCTAAGTGCCAAATAGGACGAAGGGAGTTTTTGACAAAGCCTTAGGGGAATGGAACAGAGATGGCCAAGGTCACTTTGTTTGAGTCATTGCATAATCCTTACATGGCAGCTGCTTCAAATATATCCTTAATGTAACAGGAGAACATCAGACACTCAACGCTCTGATAAACAGACCTCACCACATCCTGATTTGCATCCAGATTCTACAGTTAAGCTCTGTTCATTCCTTTTAGCTGTGGTTTCTTCACACATTTCTTGGAGGCAAAAAAAAAGAGTTGTTCAATTCACAAGATATTTTGCAAGACAAGTCCCCAAATTACAAGAAGTTGAGCAACATTTTGGCAAAGATTTTGGTATTTTCTTTCCTTCTATCATGCATTTATCTATCAAAGCAGATCCTCTCCATGACTCTCCTGTCTGCACAAATGACTCTGTTTGCTGAAGGAGTCTTCACCTACTTTTAATCCATCCTGAACTTTGCAGCTTCCTTTTTCTTTAATTTTCTGTACTAGATGATGTCTTTTCCTTTCCCCCCCCCCGCCCCCCAATGATTTTCTTCTGCCTTTTGAGGTTTTTTCTCTATTATTTTTTTCCCTCAAGACATGTCATGGTTCCTCTAACCCTCCAAAGGCTTTAGCAATTTTTAAATTATTACTATTTTTTTTTTTCTTCTTAGCATGTCTCCTTAGACAGACATTTATGAGTAAATTTCTGTGTTAATAAAAAGACAAGCAAGTATGGACAAAAGCCTACAAAATAAAACCACAAGTCTGTTTTCCAGTTTTTCCATTTCCAGTAGATTTTTTGCATTATTGGTAGTTCTAAGAGTGCAAAGGGTGATTTCCTTATCCGTTATCCTTTGAGAATTACATCAGTGAACAGCAATCTAAATTTCTCAGAAATTCTGTGCGAGAAATGCAGATGGAAGCAGGAATAGGAATATCATAGTTATCCTGATCTTGTTCAGTGCAAGTGGAAATGTTTTGGGGTGAAATCATGCCACAGAAAATGGAAATCATTAAGTGACACCTGAGTGTAAAGAATATAAGAAACAGACCTACATACTAACAACTCTTTTTCAGCATGTTTGGATAACATGAGTAATGGCCACTGTTGAAAAGGCAGCTTATGAGAAAAGAACACAATCACTTTTCCAAAGCAGTTAACTAGCTCTCTTCATTTCCAGCAGGAAAGAAGCAAAATGTTATTTGAAACAGAAAACGAGCTGGAAGCCTACATAACCAGATTTGTAGAAATGATGCAGAAATCCTTTTTTTTTTTTGAGAATAATGTTAAACAATAAATGTTTTGAGAATAATGTTAAAGTCCTACACTTCCACGAGAATTCTTTGTGCTTGCAGGTGTGCATGTCCACACATACTTTTGAACATGTCACTGTCTTCAGTGACATACCAGCAGTCAGGGTAGCAATTCTCAGAAATATATTATCATTTTAACAATTTGGCTTGATATCTAATATGGTCATCAAAAAAATTTCCAGGCAAAGCACGATTGGGTTTTATTATATCAGATAGATGCTTTAACTAATAAAATTTAGTTTGATAAGATCAGAAGCATTTTATATTTTATGCACTTCTTATACCTATTTTTATGCAGAGGATGAGTACTGAAATATCTACTCTGTTGTCTGTTTTTGATATGATGTAAAAACTTTAATTAATTATTTCTTTAGATTGCTATTTACTTGTGAGGGATTATAGATGGTACAACTATAATTCAGCATATTTATTATTCTCTCAAGCCTTTGCAGTGACTTTTAAAAACAAGACCATGGCATGAGTAAACAATTCCAAGTATTATTCTTATTTCAATTTATAGTTTAACTGTACTAGTGTATGCGTGTCTAAAATGCTATTTTCTTAAAAAATATGAAATTCCTTTTATTTTTTTGTAGAATTTTCCATAAATGTGACCCAAAATGAGCATTTGGAATAATTAGTAATAGTAGTAAAATCAAAATCATGTGCTTTGATCTTACTCAAACAGTAAGTTTCACAATTAAAAAAAAAAAAAAGAGAGAAAAGTAAATTAATAAATTAATCATGGAAATATTAGATTTATACCCATTTGCCTCAGTAGGGAATTTTCTATTCCAAGGTTTGTCTATTTTTTACCAAACTAGTAGTATCATATAGATAATCAGTAGTATTTAAAAAAATAGGTATTTCAAAAACTTGTAGTACAGAGCAGCTTGGATGACGGGCTTTAATTAAGCCAAGTTCCATGGCTATTTTACCTTTTATTTTCTTGAAACCCAGTGCATTCTATGCAATGCCTACACAGATATTACTAGGGATTTACTCCAAATATAAGCTCCTGGGAGCCCGTGATTTGTAACACGTCACAGCTAAGAGCTCCAGGACATACAGCACACACCCTGAGGAGCCAAAAACCCAGGCAGTGGCAGTGGTGAATGTGGAGGATATCCATGAGGATAACAGTCCTCCTGGAGGTTCCACTGCTGCAGGGGTGGGCTAAATGGGAGCCAAGGAAACCTTGGCTCTAACCTTGGTTCTAGATCTGGACTCTAACAGCCCTTACTTGCTCATTTTTTTTTTCCTCAGCCAGGGCTCTGGATAACATGGATTACATGATAGTCCCTGAGGGAGCAATCTGATGCTCAAGGCTTCCTAATGCACAGAAATTGCACTCAATCTGCTCCTACACCATGAGGGGTGCCCCAGTGAGCACCCTTTGGCAGTGGTTTCACGTATTTATCTGCTCCCACATGCATGTTCTGCCCTGTATGGAGTTGCAGAGTCTGAGTTGTGAGGCAACAGAAGAACCGAAGGGTCTGTGAAATATCCTAATTCATGTCTGAGGTAGTATTCAGCCATCAAGAGACTCTCCACAAAAAGACTTACTTACAAAAGTCCATAAGCATCTTCCTGCAGCAGCTGAGAGCTTTGCTGAATGAAAATGACACTGTGTAATCTGTCTCTCGGATCTACTCATCAATACTCATTAATATTTATATAAAGTGTTTTAACCTACCATCAAGTAAATTAATCACAGAATCACAAACCACTTTACTGAGGGGCATTTTTATTCTTCAGTGGAGGAACAAGAAGGACAATGTTTCTGAGAAGTGCCACTAAGGTTCACCCTCATTGTCCTTCCAGGTGCTAGCTACCAGCTCTTAGTACACTGTCACTCAATATAAAACACGACTCTCTGACTCTCCACTTAACCTGACCTTGGTTCTGACATAAGGCCAGGAAGTTGCCTTTTTAAAGCTCAGCACCTCTCATCTAACAAAAGCAGTCCTCATCACCAGTACTTCTGCTCGCTTTCTCACATGCCGAGTTCTTTTCTTAACTCTACTGTTTGAATCTCATGTGTTCTGCCTTTGTTCTTTGTCAAAGATTTGAAATAAGATATCCAGAGAAATTATCCAGTCTGTGTAATATGTTACCTGCTTTCAGGTTTGGTTAGATTTTTGTTTGTCAATGTTTTTTGTTTGTTTATTTTTTATGTTGGAATTTTTGTTCGGTTTATTGATTGGGTTTTTGCTATACTTTTCTATGTTTTGTTGCTATATGTGCTTAAAATTTTGCGCACGCCTTTAGCTGAAAAATTGAGTATGTTTTAGCTGTTAGAGTGAAAGGCTACTTCCTTTCTTCTGTGTCACACCTTCACAGCAGTATTTGCACTAGCCAGAAGTATCACACATCCTGCCTCCTCCCATTTTTTTACGTTTTTCCAAATGGATGTGTTGAAAACCCCACCACTTAGGGCAGTATTATCAGAGGTACAGAGTGGGAAGAGATGATCATTACCAGGTACACACAGACCAGGCCTGGATTTCTCATATTCTTACAGCTTCACCTGTACACCTTAATATACAACAAAAGTTCATAAGGCCTTGTCTGCTCATTTTTGGGTAATGGACACAAGTGGCAACAAAAGAAATGTCAGTCAGACAGAAGGAAAAAAGAATTTCATAGTAAGAGTAGTTCAGCGCTGGGACCAGCTGCCCACAGAAATTGCAGAAACTCTCTTCTTTGAAGTTAAAATAAATATTAAAGGCCCTAAATGGACAGATATGACTGAAGTAGGCCTTGCTTTTGAACAATAGGTTGAACTGCAATCCTCCTTTCCCACATGAATTAGTGTTTATCCCTATGGTTTCAGAGTCAGTCTGTGCTGGTGGATTGCAGAAATAAAGTAAGAGTGCAAGCAGGTCTCTAGGAATAAGTCAAGTATCCTCTGCTACTATAGGAAGGATGGGAGGTAATACTACAGAAGAGACTCTGGACTGGCAAGAGATTGGGGTGGCGGAAGGTGAAGGCAGAGAAGGGTAAAGCCAATAATCTTCCTTTGACTTTGCCTAATTGGGGTATCAGACCCAGCATGAGGGAAGCAAGGCAGGAACCAGCAGGCACACTAATTACGGATAAGCTGATTCCACCTCAAGACCTCTAGACATGAATGAGAGATTGGTGTTTTTTCACATATTTAAGAATGAAAATGCAAACTACCAATCACAGAGAAAACATTGGAAGCATATCATGACAACATCTTTTTAACTAAAGCTCAGGAAAAATACATAACTTCCAAATATGTTTTTTAAAAAGAGGATGTATTTCAAGAGAAAGTTCAAACATGTGGGGACAAAAGCGAACACAGAAGGTTTAAAGACATAGGAAAATTTGCAACCATATTTTTGGTAAGGAAAAATTCAGAAGAGAAAGAAAACAGCAGTGAACACAATGAAAGAGATTGTGTCGCATGCTTTGAGTACAAAGACTGTCAGACTAAGAAAGAGGATATAAACAAGAACATAGAATTGCAGAACCACAGAAAGGTTTAGGCTGCAAGGGACCTTAAAGGTAATTTAATTCCAACATCCCTGCCATGACCAGGGAACCTTATATCGTATTGCTCAGGGCTCCATGTAATCTGGCCTTTGAATGTTTGTCCAGGGATGGGTCATTCGCAACTTCTCTGCATACCCCTGTCCAGTGCCTCACCACTCACACAGTAAAGAATTTCTTCCTAATATCCAATCTAAATCTACACTCCTTCAAGCTATTAAGATGAGAGGCAAAGAGGGAAAAAGTCATCTTGGATCAGGGAAAACAAGAGGCTATTTATATGGACTACGTGTTTGAATTGGGTTGGGCAGGAGTAAAATCATCCCAAGGCACAATTTATGACTGGGTGAGGTTCAAGATGATTTGAAAAGAGCAAATTAATTTGAAAAATGGAATTGGAGCAGCTAGGACGCTGGTGACTAGCCAGCATAGTATAAATTATTTGGAAAATGCTAAAATAAAAAGTTGATCTATTATAAGCATCCCAAAGATAACACAGAAATAAATAAAAAGAAATGCAGATTTGTCAATAACAAACAAACAAAAAAATCTTGTTTTTATCTATAACAAAAACCCCCAGTTTTTTAACAAAAGGAAAGGTATGCTAACTCAGGGAGGATCTGTCTGAACCACCTACATTAGTAAAAGTATTTAGATTCAGTATCTGTTAGATCAAGGCTAGTTTGAATTGGAAAGCCTAGAGTGTATTAATCATGGATTTACTGTCACACTGTGTAGTTATGTATGAGGTAGTATTTCAAGAGGGTCTGTCTGGGATTTAGGAATAACCAGTGTTTCTGTTATTTAAGTATTGAGGATTCACATTTGACAGCAGTTCCTGACAAATGGAATTTTTTAAGTTACAAAATACTATGCAGGAATACACTAGAAAAAAATTGGTTGTGGGTTTTCAGACAAGGTATTTGTTCTTACCACTGGTCATAAACTGTGCCCAATGCAGAAAAAGTTTCCAGACTTACTGCCATATCCAAATGAAGTTTCATGTTTGAAGCAGAGGGAATAATCCTTTTGCTTCATGGGCTGCAGGCAAGCTCTCAGCTGTTTCCCACGAGACTCAGAGATCAAGTGGAGAGCGCAGAGAAGAGCTACAAGCAGGTCAGAGGTCTAGAGAATGTGACCTTGAGGAGAGAACTGTATTTGTTTATTCTTATAAAAGAACAAAAACTATGGCAAGACATGATAATAGCTTTTGAAAATGCATAAGAATGTTTCAAAAGGGGAGGTAATAATTTCTACTGTGGATAGAGCAAAAAAATAATGGTTTCAAACCACCAGCTGCTACATTTGGGATAGACACTGAGACTTATTTAGTAATAGCAAAGATAGCCGGGAACAGTTTATCTCAGGAGTTTGCAAAATATCTCTATCAACAACTATAGGACAGAATCAGGGATGCTTTATGACTATGTGAATGGTTTAAAAATATTTGATCCTGGCTTGGAACAGAAAGGTAACCTCTTTAAGTCTTCTTCATCCTTCTTTTCACAGCTTTGCTCTCTCTCACTGTATGAGAGTCATATAATGATACAAGTATCTCCAACAGACACTTTGATTTGGAGAACAGATAATAAAAGCAAGAAAAAAAGGCACCACGGTTATTTGTTTGAAATCATTTTTAAAAATAAAAAATGTAAAATAAGAAATCTAAAAGATATTTGCTTAAAATGTGGTATCTTTTAGGGAATGATCTCTCCTTAAGTGATTCTTCAAACCCTTGTAATCATGAGACATCTCATAGGACAAAAGGCATACCCTAAATTTATGAAGAGGTATCAGATTTTGTACAGCCATTAGTATGGGCTTTTATAGAGGACACAGTTCAGCCTTTTTGCCGTAGGTCAGGTATCAGAAAAGAGATCTTGCCAACTTGTCCTTGCAGATGATGCTTCATTTGTCCAATTATCTGTTTACCCCACTTATTAACAGGGGTAATAATATTCAATGTCTCCAAAGTTTGTCACCTCTGATGAGGAGAAAGAAGACAGTGCTTAGTAGTCAGGTAGTCTTTGGTCTGAGAAAGCAGTAAAACTCTTGTCACCTTCCTGCTGTGGTAGAAGGTTATCCTTTAAACGCTGTTACGATGCCAAAGGGTAATGTTAAAAATCAATAGCTTCAAACCTAAAGCTAAGCACAGTGGGTAACAAACAGTGTATTCAATGAGTCCACTTAATGGGGTCTTCTCCACCATATAAAAATATCCTTCATGCCTCTGCTGAACTACTAAAATTGTAATTTAAAATCAAATACCCAACTTCTTGCTGGGTTCCCTTTAACCCCAGTACCATGGTTTTTCCTGAGCCCACTTGTGGGCATACATATAAGCAGATCATGCAAACTCTTGTGCTACCATGGCCATATCATCATAGAAAGATGATTTTTAGATGCAGCATAGATATAATCATAGTTTAGATACAAGTAATTGATAATAAGTATTTGTTAGCACAAAAACCACCGTCAGCCCTGTAAATACTTTCAATAATTTACTGCTACAAACTGTGGTCTGCGGTTTTTGCTGAAATTTTTTTAACTGTGCAAAGACCTTATTTTGCAGACAAGAGAAATTGGGGTCATCCAGTTTCCTTCTGACAGTTTTTAAAGTGTAAGGCAACTCAGCTGAGTTTTTAGACCAAAAAAAGCAATGACGTAGAAATAAAGCCTGTTGTTTTAACAGTGAGGACTTGTGGGTTTGCTCTGTTGTAGTGGAATCATTGTTGACAACATTAAACTGGTGCTTTCAATCCCTCCCCAAGCCAGAATTTTGGTTAGAAAATTTGAATTGTGATTAGTTTAAATGGGAGCTGGTTAGAGACTTAGGGACAGAGCTGTATCTTTGTCCTGGCCTTCCTCTGCAACAGCATGCATCTGCAGGGAGAAAAAAACCCATTCCTGTTGGGGGAATGAACAAAGACAAACTGCAAATCAAAGTATCCCCTTCCTCCTGCAGCCTGGAGCATATCATCTGAAAACCTGAGAGGACAGGTGATTCCCCTTAGGGGAATCCCCAAAGGGGAATCCTGTTGGAGCCAAATGGAAACCATCATGGACACCAAGGGAAGAAGGTTGAACTTTAAAAATAAACGGATATTACTATACTTTATTAGTTTGGTTGGTTTTTTTTTTTTTTATTTGGTTGTTTGGTTGGTTGGTTTATGTTTATGTTTTTTGGTTAGTTTGGGGTTTTTTTGTTGTTGTTGGGTGTGTTATTTTGGGGAGAGGGGTTTGGTTCTGCTGAGTTTTTAAGTTTTTTGTACGTCTGTTGTTTTGTTTGGTATTTGTTTAGTTTGTTGATGGAATTTTTTGGATGAATGAGATTGTTGTGGAAAAGATCATGTAGGTTCAAGGAATTACCAATTAGCTGAAGATCGTACTTCTGGGGGAAACACCTTAAATATTTTAGAAATTAACGTTTTCTTTCAATTTTTCCTTAAAAGAAAATGAAATAAAGAATAACTACATAATTTTTGACTAGTGTATATGATCACCCTTTTTGAAGACCTGTTCCTAGATAAGCAGGCAGGTGAAGATTTGCTGGGAGTAGGAGAAGGTTAAAAAAAATCAGTAAAAAGAAAAATTCATTAAAAAGAAAAACTCAGTTATCTTCTTAATAGGACCGTACCAGGATAATGTGGCTTTTACTGCAGCACATTAACTGAGGTAGTGTTTGTCCCATATGGAAATTCTGGCCAGTCCCAATTGTAATGCCAAGAAGCCAGGAAACTCCCTCTCACAGCAATGTGTTGCAGCAGCAGCCATCAGTCTCCTACAACAAAACTGCTCTGGTGGTGGTTGTCCCTACTTTCAAGGGACAGCCCCTTGAGGGTCTGCTAATTTGAACACTTCTTTGCAGCACAGAGCAATGTGTTGTGGTGCAAACACAGGAAGCAAAGCACTTCATTTTTTATCCCCTTCCTTTCCAGGACTCTGACCAGTGCTTGAAGAGGGCATGCGGGCCCTCTTAACAAGCTAACATTTTATAATGTTACATTGTTAATCTTCAAAGCAAAACCTTGCTAAACATTGCATTAGCTGCTCTGAAAAATGTTTATTTCTGGGGTTCAAATATTTTGCAGGTGAGTGTTTACAGACATGAAGTGTACCAAGACCAAAGCAGAAGGAGGCAGATGATGCTTCACAAATCATCCTCATATGCAGAAATGCTTTGCTCTTCTAAAGTTTCTTCCTCCTGAGCATCTCAGACCATTTTATAAACAAGCATTAATATAACTTCAACTTTCCTCCTGTGCTGGTTATGCACTCATATTAGGCTGGTAAGTACATAGCTAGAAGAAAGAAATGTTCTACAACACTGACTAAGTACATGCATTAGAGATGGAAACACTCTGCTAAGAGGCTAGTAAACCATTTCTATTGCTGCCTTGTTCTGCAAGCATTATTCCTCAAACGTGGTATAGTTTCTCATCTCATCCTACCCTGATTTTCCACAGCTCTGTCACTAACAGTTCCATTCCTTCATTGAGTGATATCTGCAAAAACCCCTAGATTTTTCTTGTTTTACAGATTCCTACTAAAACACTTTGTAGTACAAGTCAGTCCCTGCTCAAATATAGCTTTTTTACTGTCAGAAGCTAGACTGCCCATGCTTGGTCACTGAGTTGCCCTTGAAGAAAATGGTTTTGTGACCAGCTGAGCAGGCATTTCTTCATTATCATATCAATTTTAATGTCATGGATAAATAAATGAAAGATCAAAGAAAAAGCTGTTTCAGAAGAAAAAGGGGAGGTGTAGTTTTCTATTTGGGTAATGATTTATTAATTGGAAAGATTATCAGTGGGTACCTTGAACTTCAGCCTATTGCTGACGTTTTCCCACATCTGTGTAATTGTGATAAGACAGTACACAGCTATCTCTGTGTGGTATTTTTCTCAATAACGAGAAACCTGTCATAAACTGTGGATCTGAATAACTAAGCTGTACCACACTGCATGAGTTATTATACCTTGCTTAACACAGCAAATCAAATTCATCTGGAAGTTTTCTGGTGTTTGTAGGCAAAACATTTTCATTAGGTTTCTTGGCAGATGTTAAAGATCAATTCTAAAAAATGAAGGAGTTTGACTTATCTGATCATTGTGTTATATGTGGAATATGCAGTTTATTGTAGAGACTGTGGATTTAAATCCATGTAAACCCCATAAACATTAAAATTAGTCAGTTATATATTATGTCTTTAGCTAGCTCAATGAGAACTAGACATTATCTAGTGCTGTCACTTAATTCTTTGTAAAGAGTGGCAATTTGATATATAGCTGATGAAAGGATATTGCTGTGATATGAAAAGATGAACAACATGTCATCTGATACTTCTACTATTACACAAAAATATTCCCCTGTATTTTCACATCTCCCCTGGGTCTAAGAAAGAGCTTCTTTCCACATCAGGTTTCTAAGAGCTGGGCAAGGCAATTGTCCTGGCTGTATAGCATAAACATTATGCCTACCAGCCCCAGTGAGATAGCAGATAACTTGAAGGAAAGCTAATACTCATTTTAATTTTCTTTCTTAACAGCAAGGATGTTAAGAAAATTATCAGGATGTAAAAATAACAAAAAAGTTTTTTTGCTAGCTATTTTCTGCTAGAAAAGCGTCATGGAAGGTTTTGTTCTAGGAAATCATTATTTTCTATCATTCCAACTATCAATCTGAATTCTCTTTGTTTTGGAAACATCAGTTTCAAGTACCCTGGAAGAAATTCTTGGCAATAGCTGTTATTAAGAACATATTAGCTAACGGTAATGTCAGTTCTTCTGACAAAATTTTACAAATGAAAAAGTAAAAGACAAAATAAAAATCAAACTGAGTTTTCATTTGAAAGAGATATCTCCCAACCATTGAAGTAAAATCAGTTGGGACTGCCACGATAAGAGATTTTTTTCTAGGCATTGTAAACACAATTTTCTTGTTTCACTTAAGAACACCATGTGCTAAAGCAACAGAAGTTTTTATGCCAATGATGATAAATCTTTTTTTTTCAGTCTCACAGCAAAACACAGAAACATTCTGTTTCATGATTTCAACCACAGGGGCACAGGGGCTAACAGAGACTTTTCCCACAAACAGCTCTTGCAAGAAAATTTTAATCTCTGCTGATAAATCAGAGTGTTTTGATGATTAGCACTGACCGCCTTCTGCTTGGTTTTCTGGCTTGCTGCTGCTCAGGACTTTTTGCTTGTGAGATAACTAGATATATGTCTGGCTAGTGAAAAGGGTCCATATGACATGTGTCTGGCTATTTGACTGTCAGTCAAATAACATTATGTTGAAATTATCATATTGAGGATCAGATCTTGCGCCCTACATGCTCTTTTTTTCTTCCATGAATCACTCTTTGGATCCCTTTTTTTATTTAAGAAGAAAAAATGGCCCAATTACACTATGGCATGATCTGTGCTGAGCCCATATAACACCCTAAGCAAGAAGCCCTTGCCCAGCACAGATTAAGGACTAACTGTACCAAGGGATTCAGTTTCAGGTAAGAAAGAGTGTTTGAGTGAGGGGGTGGCGAGAAAACACGGTGTTTTTGTGATCATCTAGAAAAACCTACCTGGTCAAAAAAAGAGTGAAATTACTCAAAAGCCCACATTTCTCTCCTGGGCTATTTTCAGAGTGACTCTCACTTCCTGGTGACTCTGTGCTTCTGGCAGACTTTCAGGCAAAGGCAGGCTAAGCACATATTTGATCTTTGCACCCATTGAATAAGAGTAGCAGGGTCTCCTGAACATATATGGACTCAGGAATACCCAGTGGTGATCAGGAATGTTCCCCAGCATTACAGATGAAATCAGAGTAAATGCCATTTGGAACCACAAAATCTCAGCTAATTTAAGTTATATCCTTATTTGACTGCTCAAATGGAAAGTTTTAGATTTTTTTTCTTAAAATATCCTCTTCCTCCTTTTTCTAGACACCATCTCATCCCATCTCATCTCATCTCATCATCTCATCTCATCTCATCTCATCTCATCTCATCTCATCTCATCTCATCATCTCATCTCAATCTCCTCTTGCTCATAGACTACATGGCATAATATTTACACCTCACCCAGCCACCAAAATTACCGATTTTCTTTTGAACTCACTTGACTTATGTTTCCTCCTTATTTCGCAATGTTAATCACTGTGGACAGAAGTCTTGCCATCACTAGCCAGACAATTTACTTTTGCTACCTGGGATCACTTTAGTGCATTATTCTGAAATGGCTAAAGTCCACTATGACTCATAAAACATCCTATAATAGACTTGTTTTAGAAGAACTGTAATCAAAATTTTCTGATAAACAATTGCCAGGTTGAGTTGACTTCATGGACATATAAAATTTCTTTTTTAAATAGTGCTTCAACAGTGATATAATTTGAAATACATGAAGTATAGGTATTTTTCATTGCCCAGACTCACAGGGACCTTTATCAAAAGATTTAAACAGATAGCCTGGTAAAAAGGATGAATATTTGATGTCTATACCTTCATGTAGTTTCTTTCAAAATAAAGTGATTCTGATGTAACATGATGTGACATGTCTGATAGTCATGCTTTGCAATGCCAATATCCTAGTGAGTTTCTCCCTTCACCCTCCCAAGGAAAAGCCACTCCCTGCTGTAATGATGAACTTCATGCAAAGCTTGGACAGAATCTCAAAATGAATGTCATGATGGACATTGTAAGGGTGAGGGGACTTCAGGTTTGCTCAGATAAAGAATATTCTGTCCAGGTTCTGCACAGAGGAGAGGCATTTTATTTCTCCAGGGCTCAGGATACCTCACTCACAGTTTGGTATCCCTGTGTCCTGGACCCTTTTCTCAACATGGATGACTCACTTAATTACTACATGGAAATGATTCTCTTCACTGAATTCATATTCAAAGGGTGGTGACAAAAAGGGTGGTGATTAGGGTCATCACTCTAATGAGATTCTAAGAAAATTTGATTTAGTGTATATATGCATATTATTCCTTCCCATGGGGTGCCTCAAACCTGAGCTAGCTCTGGCTAGGCCCACAGACAGCTAGGTTCCTATGTCACTGTGTCCAGGAAATTTATCTTTAGAATGAGGTGTATTACCCAGGAGCAGCAGTGCCCTGGCTTTTGGCACTCAGACAATATCTTTGCTGACTGTGTGGTTTGCTGTACAAAATAACCTTGAACTTCTATCAAAGTTTTGCAAGGGTTAAAGACACAAATGCGTGCAAGGGACATCTCTAATGTTGCTCCAGAGACTCTCTATGTAAGATCTTGTATTTGTCACAGGCAAGACTCCTTACTATAGTCTTACTACAGGTGACAGTGCTCGCTTGTTGTTCCTACTGCAACCCCTCTCCCAAGAACACTGCAAGACACACTGTGTCAGCTGCACTCAATAAAAACATCTTCCTTATAAGCAGTCCTGCTGGCATTTAAAAATAAAGCCACTTCTACTAGCTTTGAAATGCCAATATGCCTTTTGAGAAGACGGAAAGGAAAAATATTCATCTGGGCTTTGTGCTGGGCTGATCATATACAAAGGAGGGAGTGATCTGGTGACCCAGTGTTTTGCTTCTCACAGGCTGTCTTTCAGCTGATGTTGAGCAGAGCTCCCACTCCAGTGGGACTGCATGGCAGGCAGCTGGTTTTCCACACTATTCAGGGAAAGGTGGCACTTGCTCCTGGTGAACTGGCACAGTCACATTGCAGGAGATAACAGCCAGCTTGCATCCAGGCTCATTGCCTCAGGGACAAATTAAGGTGGTACAGGGGGCAGCAGTGGAGAAGAAAGACTGAAAGTCTTGGCTACTCTGTGCCTTACTTCCCTCTTTTGGGAGGTGAAATTAAATATATGTACAGAAATATTTGTGTTCAATGGCAGCTGTGGTTTATATCCTATGGCTTAGACAGATAAAGAATAGAGCCTACATGTATCAGCAAGATTTCTATGAAACACCCAATATATTCATCTCCAAGTACTCATAAAGGCATTTCACTTAAAAACAATTGTACATTTAAGGACTGTCATGTAGTGAACTTTAATCCTGAACTTTTGGAGTGCACATAGTTTAAGCCCTCAGTCTTGTAACAGCAAGAGCTGGAAGCACTTAAACAAACAAACCTAGATTCTCTCATGATCACCTGACCACAGATTCGTATTAAGAAAAATCCCAACTAAAGTATATCTTAAGCTTAGAGCCCTCCATTAATCATAGCTGGCTACCCTGTCACAGTGTCTATATATATAGTAGATCTCCCTGCCAAACTTGCACTCTAAACACTTCTTGCAAAATGCAATGTACTATAAGCACAGCCCTCTCAGTACTGTTTCTTCTCTCCACTTGTTATTAGAGGAGAGCACCTTTGTTTAAGTTTGAAAATAAATTAGTGATTCTCTTGTTCCCTGATGACTCCTCTGTATGCTAGGACCCACTGGAAGGCAAAAGAAAGAAGTTTCACAACAGCTTAAAGAGTCTGAACAGCAACAGAATAAAGAGCAAAAAATCTTCATCCAAAAAGCTAATCTTCTATTTGACTTATCTATTTAAAGATTATATCAACCCCTTTGAATTTCTAAAGGTTAGGGAGTGGAGAAAGTTTCAAACTTAATTTTCTGCAGTGTGATAGATAAACTTCTTTACAATGACAGCCCCAAAGAAGTCAGTTATCACATGTGACACCTACTGCATTTCTTCAATTAATTTTTAGAGCTAACAGTGGAAAGAGAGCCATTACTAATGCTCTTTAGAAGCACAAAAAGGAATGGATGTAACATAGCAATTATTATACAAGATATCTTTTCACTTAAAAATGAAAGCTGAATGAGAAAAACCCCAAGCATTAACTTGTATTGACCTGCTTGCCAAATTATCAACCCAATCAGACAAAACCACACAGCCTTAGAATATTAACAGAATTTTCCTGTAAAGTTTTATAAGCAAAGATGTTGGATAAATTGCTGGCAGAATGGCTTTCAGAAACACCACAGACTTCACAGGAAAGCCAAGTAAGTAGATTTTAACTAATTTCCAGCTTTTAGCCACTTCTGTGTTTAGGACAAACAGGGACAAGCTGAGGAAGCTCTGTTAGATACAACTTGACCCTGTGCCTGACCTGATCTTGATTCACTAAAAGCAGCTAACGACAGGGAATTTTCTGTGAAATTGCTGTTTGTGATTGTTTCCTGAAACAGTTATACAGAAACAGAATTCAGACCTGCACTTGACAAAGTAACATTTTCGGAGCTGAACATGAAGAGCCTCATCCTAACCTCTAAATTTACTTCACCTCCTACTGAAACCGTCTCGTTGTCCATAAAGTAAGTTCATGAGAGAACAGTTCCAGACACCATAATTCAGCTAATCCAAGGGCTATGCATAAAGAGAAAAGATGCAGTCTGGTTTTCAATCCACTTCACTCATGCTTGCAAACATGTCTCAATATGTCTATCCAGCTAAGGCTGCAGAGGGAATACTACAGGCGACAGCAGCAATGCTTCAGAAATCACCTTAAATTACATGACTTCTAGCCAAGGCCCATCAACTTCATACTTTCAGAGCAATGTAAATCCTGAAATCTCTCTCTTAAGGTTTTGGAGGATTGAAGTTTTATCTGTAAACGCATATCGACCATTTTTGACACACTAAAATGCTCCAGAGTTGTCTTTGAGGTTATTCTACATATGCTCCTGTAAACCCAACTCAATTACAGAAAGGAGTCCTGTTCACTGCAAACAAAAAATTTGGGAGTGGTTAATTTCTATCTTTGAGCTTTCCAGTCAGGAGCATATTTCACTATCAGTAACTCCACAAAGTCTGAGTATTTCTTTAGCAGTGAGCCAGATCTGAGGCTCGCATCTCTTGTGCCTCCTAGCCACCACCTGCATCAGCATCAGCTTCTCTCAGCCAGCTTGGCTCAGCTCCAGCTGCTAAATATCTTGATTGCTGTCAGATTTCTGCATTTCCACAAAGGTTTTCTTCTCCTTCCACAATAAGCTGGGAGATTCAAAGGCTGGTGCTAAAGGAGGGATATAGAGTCACTTCCAGGTTCAGTGTAATTACTGGTGCAAAAATGCCATTGTACCTTAGTGGAAAAGGGACAGATCCAGTACCAGTGTAGGAAACAATCATGCTTGGTGGCCACTGAGTTGTTGACCCGTAGCTCTTCACTTTTTTTGTCACGTAGCTATTTGCGAATCAACTTTGCCTTTTTTAGGCAGCTAAGGGTAGTCAGGGTTTCTCAGGGTAGTGCCTGTGCAGTGATCTACGTGCAGCTGGGAAGCCAAGGACAAAGAGCAGTGTTCTCTTAACCTGAGATTCGCTCAGCCAAAGTGTGAGAGCCAGAATGTACTGAATCCCTGGTTACAATGCAAGGCTTGACTATTGGCTCAGTTTTCTGTCCAGAACTGGGTAGAATCCAGTCCTCTCAATACATGTTTTTCATCTTTTTGTATGTTTGTAGAATGTGTTCTGAGAGTCCAAAGCAAAAAAGCCGAATTTTCTGCCTTCCTAATTTTTGTGGCTTTTTTCCCTATTACTCTTTCTTTATTTGATTTTAGGCTTTGCCATGGCAAGGACTACCTTTATCTCATAAAGGAAAAAAAGGCTCCTCCTTATATGAAGGAAAGAACAGTGAAAATAAATCAGTGAATCAGTAAGGATAAAATGCCTTAGTGTCATTCAGACCAGAGCAAAATAAAATGCCTGGAATGCTGAATAAAAATCTACTTCTGTTATAGGGCATTGGAAAATATATCCTAGCATTTTGGTATGAGCATCTCTTTACTTTATGAGTTAAAAGGAATAGTTCCTTTCTGGACTCTCCAAAACTTACGAACTTAAAGACTGATGCCTATGAAAATTCTTTTGGCATTTAAAAGTGCTTGGAAGTAATATTTTATTTTTTCCTCGCCCTAGACATTTTGAAGGTTTTAGTTTTGTGTTTTTTGGGGTTGGAGTGGGTGCAGAGGAAGAGTAAGCTTTGTCACATGGAGGACATCAGTATGCCAAGAAGTTTCTCCAGAGATATTTTCTCCATTTCCCCTTAGGAAAGGCCTGCCAGTCACATAAGATCAGCAGATCTTTTACCCAGAATCTTAGTGCCACAGCTCTTTTCTTTCCCTCTGCTTGGGTTTGGCACAGTTCAGCACAGATTATTATAGACTATTAGTAAAGTGTTGACAAAAAAGCCACTAATCTGATCACAGTCTCCAAGAGTTCAGGTCTTGATGTTTGTATCTGTCATAGCCATACACACAGAGAAATAATGTGAGGAGGTGATTTCTGAAGCAGACACAGGAATTAAATATTCAAGTTCCACTGGCTCTCAGTGACATTTGAAGACATTTTACACCTTTGGAAATCTGATTTTACATCTGTCTTCTTCCCTGTTTTGAAGAGAGACATGATAAGTATTTTCTAATTTCCATGTCTTTTAACTTCATTTTAAGATTAGAATTAAAATAGCTGCCCTTCCTTTTGAACACTGCAAAAAAAAATGTCTTTCCTTGCCCTCCAAAGTTTTTGTCATATCACTCAGGGCACCTCAATGCTGCTGCAAAACTGTTCTAAGTATCTTTTGCTGATTTCTTTGATGATACAATATATGGTACCAAGCTTCCAGGTAAAATTTGAAAATAAGGACAGACTACAAAACAAAGTGAATTTTTCACTAGACAGGCACTATATAATTTTAACTGTCAGTTCAAACTGCTAAAGAGACACAATCTATTGTGATAGAACTATTAGAGTTCATCCTGGCTCTCAGCTGGAAGTAACAAAGTAGGCAGAAAAAATGGTGATCAGGTATGATCTGTGTCTGTCATTTAAACAGTGGAGCCATGCCTAATTAATCCTCCATGCGATGCTTTAAAAATTCATGGTCATTTTATGTTCATTCATTTGCAATATAAAACTGTTACAAGAATTTTTGAGCAAACACATCCATGCATTTGCTGCAAACTTATCAAGACATGCTTAATTTGAGTAGTGTGAAAAAGAAGTACAGGTTTATTAAAAAACATTCAATAGGCAGCAAAGTGAAACAAATGCATACTCTGTAAAACAGTATTTTCACATTACTGATCTAATGACAGAGAGCACCGTGCTGCTCATTGCCTGAGGCTTTATTCTCATGCAGCCTCACTGACATCTGCTTGTGGAATATGATGCTGATTGGTGTGAACAGAGTACAGAATCAGATATTTCCTAATTAAGATACAGAAAAAGGAGACACAGAGAACCTTTCCCTCCTGACACACCAATTTTCAATGTCTCAGGTTCTGTGCCACTGGGCACAAATCTATTAGCAGCTCAGCAATGATGCGGCTGTCCAGCCCCAAGGACTGTACTTCTCTCCCTAAACAGATCTCCATTCAGGGAATTCAATTTGTCAGTCAGATATTATGGAGAAAACACTCTAAGCCCTCACTATTTGTCAGCTAAACAACTTAATTCTCTATTAGTACTTGCCTGTACATTTCAAACTTTCCCTGCTGCTCTTTCAATTTTTTTTTTTTTGGTTGCTGTTTTGTTGTGTCAGTTTTGCATAATCTGTCATGGGAGCTTTGAGGCTTCTGCATCAATTAGGAATTCTTCTTCTCAACTGAATTAAGCACTTCCTAGCAGAGATTTCCTCATTATTTCAATTATAAAAGCCTTATTATCTTGGCAACTTTCACCACTCAAGTGTCCATAAGAAATTATACAACCATTTAAGCAAGATTTCCTGCTTATCTCAGATGTAAACAGTATGATTCATTGCATTTTAGATGGACACTCCTAATTCAAACCAATTTTTTTTGTTGGATCCATGTAAAATACATCCTTTACAACAACAAACAACTACAGCATGACTTTTATTCATGGATACTAGCCAACACAATCTGGCTTTATCATGGTTACTGAGACTGTAGAGTTTTCTTTCACTTCCCCAAAATGCAGCTGAGGAGGTTAAAACAGCTTCCATCATTGCAGTCTTTCTTCACGGAAAGGAAGGAACATTTCTATGCCTTCAACTGTGCCTCCCCGTTTTCACCACATCTTGGCCTGCTCCCCGTTGCTGTGGTCAAAAGAACTGTTTAACTCCTGTCTGTCATAAAGACAGACACTTTGCAAGGGGTTGGGAACCAGGAAATTTATTACTTTGCTGCTCAATTGTATGCTAGAGTGGATATGTCAAAGGAAGTACCCAAGTATTTAGAAATTTACTTTGACTCATCTCTTAGCTAGTCAGCTAAAAGCTAACACGAAGAAAGACAGTCTTTTGTTTCCCTCCCCATCAGCAACCTTGACAACCTCTAGTGTTGCTTCTGGTCTGTTTGTGTGCAAAAACAATCTCACGGATTTCAAAGGAGTAAGTTCTGGTTTGTTTTTATGTAAAGATCAGATCCATGCATACATCCGGTAACACTGGACATTAATACTATTATTTAAAAACTAAAAGTGCTTCAGAAAACTAAAAAACCAAATACTGTTTTGCTCACAAGAAATAATACTTTAAGGTAATTTTCCTACACTGGTGGAAATCCCAAGGACAGAGAATCTAGCATAGGGTTTACTCTAAAATGTTGCACTGGTCATTTAAAGCAATTTTACATTGGTTTGTCACAATGATTTTTTAATCGAGACAAACTAATCTCTCTGGATAAAAAAATAAAAGCAGGAAGAACTTATCCAGTTCTTCACACAAAAATTTAACTATGTATCTTCAGAGGACAAAAATAACTAAAAATTATTGTCAAGTTCAAGGCTTTCATTCCTTTAATTATGATCAGAAATGTTACTGGAAACAAGTTAGTGTTTTCCTGTGATTTTTAAAATCCAGTTCTTAGAGCAAAATGTTAGTATTACTATAGAATTCTTAAAATTATTTAAACCAAATTAACAGTCTTCTGTCATGAAAAAGATAAGCCCCTGCTCTCTGGTCAGGAAAAACTCTAGACAAAGCCAAACTCTGTATTTGGGATACACTTTACTGGATTCACAGAATAAAGACTACAAGAGAAATACAATAAAATACCACAAAAATACAAGTTTTCCCAAGCTGTTTGTGCAAATTGCAAATCGCAGCTGTGCTTAGATCTTGTTGCTCCCTTTGGATGCAAGAGCAGAGGCTATGGTCTCAGGAAGGAAATCTTTCTCCCCCAGATAGAAAAATGCATGTTGGTCAATTCTGTGGGTAGGGAATCTGCCTGCAGTTTAATCTGCGAGGCATAAAGCTGATGTGGTCCCATATTGCACATGTACTACCCAGTACAGCCTCTAAACTTTGTGGATTTCTGCCATTGAAGGGGAAAGAGAACCCACAAAACAACAGAGGAGGGTGGCATTCATGAAACGTCAATAGAAAAGAAAATGTTTTCTGCGTAAACTGCTTGGTGTGTTGAGAGCATGGCGTAGAAGCAGACACTGGTGAGGAGCTGTAACATCCATGTCCTTTACTCCTGTCTGTTCAGCACAAATTAAGCTGCCTTAACTAGTGCCTGAGTATTTTTCTTAAGTGAAAAAACCTAATTTCTAATATATCTTTATTCCAGAGAAATGGTAGTTTTGGTTAATTTTATAGGTGCAGTAGCCTCAGGAAAACTGAATGTTCTAATTGGCATTGTTTACCTCTTTCTTTTTTTTACACTTAGGAAGAGAAAGCACTAAACACAAAGACCAAATATCAAATGTAAGCTCAGAAGTAAAAATCAAGTGTGACTGTAATCTGTAATTTTTGGGGAAAGGCTAAGGAGGAAAAATATTATTCTGAGACTTGTAAATAAATCATGTTTAATAAAACAAGGCCATAGTCTCAGGTCCATAAATTATCAGTAAAGCTATTCCCTCAGCCTGGATCATCTCTTTGAGAGAAAAAACAGATAAATATTCATAGCGTTGGTTATGAAATTCTTGCAAAAGCAAATTAAGCAAGTTGGCAATTGACTCGCTGTTCTCAGTAATGCACTCGCTCCAGGGAACAGCTGGGCTAATCCAATACTCAATTGATTAATATATTAGCAGCTGCCAAATGTGTTTTCTCAAGGCACTGGGACTTTCTCTGTGTGTACCAAGTCTGGTAGGGACATGTGTACAAACCTGGTATCTCAGCTTCAGTAAAGAGAGGAAATGTCTGGGGGGAAAACCCAGCTTTGTTCTCATCTGCTTCTGAAGATTTCATATGTGCACTTGTGATTTTGAGAATTCACTCATGGAAATTTGACACCTGCAGTAAATACGTGGTTACATGTACCTGTCTGGATATGCATTTGGCTGTGCTTTCACAATAAAACTATTAATTTATCCACATATTGTGTCTAGTAATTACTACATGGACACACATTCTAAATGAAAAACTGTCTTCTAAGGGTGAACTGCAGTGAGGTTACACAGTATCTGTGAAGTACTGTTCCAATAGTATCCCCAGTATCTGAAGTACATATCTAATCATGCTTTGCATAATAGCAATTTACTTCATGTTTTCATTAAAAATTAGGCCATCTTATAATTACAAACTTGAAAAGTAATAAATAAAATTAACCAATTGATTAAGTAATTAAATATGTCATTTTAATAAGAACATCTACCTGGGTTAGCATTCTACGTAGCTGAAAAATCTTAAAACCAAGCTAGGCTCCACAATAATAGTTTTCATTAGTGTTTGCCCTCTCTAATCTCCCTTTTAAGTACATTAAAGAATAAGAATAAAGAATTTCTTTCCAAATTTAATTTTTGGTTTAAACAAATCAAAAGTGTAGATGGAGACCTTTCCTCTTACCTAGTTATGGTCCTTTTTGCTCCTTTCCTATGTACTATATTTATGGAACTTTTTATATAGTTAACCATTAAAAAAAATTCCAAACCAGAAAGATTTTTCCTGGCTATGGTCTTTATTAAAAAGACACCATGCAGTGGAAGGAAAGTGGATAAAGTTGAATTCCTACACCATTACCACCTTGCCTATGACACCAGCCTAAAAATCCCTTTGTATATTTTGACATTATTTTTCCTTTCTTTTGAGATTTTCCACCCACTTCCCCACTAGATAGTTTATGCATCTAAGCATCTGTGTTTTTCTTTCTTTTTTTTCCCAACACTACATTGAAAATAAATTATTTACTGAGCTAAATAGCTAAATGTTATGTTTCCAATAGATTATACAACAATACCTGAATGATAGCTCTGATTTCATTCTTCCTCTAAATACAATATTTGCAATCATTCAGTAACTGTCATTAGCCATTTGGAAAAAGCAGTATCAATATACACACTTTTGCTTTCCCACTCTGTATTCTAAAAACATCTATCTGTAGATCTCTGCAGTTTGCACTCCTTAAATCTGAAAGCAAAAAACCACCCAAATCCACAACACACCACATTGAGACCAAGATAAACTTTATGACCTACATCAGACAAAAGTGAATGCTGGAATAATGAATACTTTGGCAATTGTTGTCACAAGTTCACCTCTGATGGCAGGAAAACAAAAGAAAGGTAGAAACTTAAACAACAGTCTTTCTTTTATCTAACTTCCTTTGTTAATATTTGATTTTAGACTCCATCTACTAAGCAATTTTCACCTATGTTTCCTTTTTCTTATCTTGTGAACTCCTGAATGTATTTTAAAACTAAGAAGTCATCTCTCTACAGAAGGAGAGAGTACAAGTCACCCACTGGAAGAAACATCTGGCTTGGGTCCATGTAAGAAAATGCCTCCTAATAGGCACTTAAACACTGAGTGTACAAGCCCAGCCACAGCTTCACAATCCTCACCTGCCCTCTGTAGTTTGTAAGGAGGTTTCACAATGCAGTAGATTGAGCCTTACAAGATGAGAATTTGCAAGAAAATTTGAAGGACTGCAAAGAGACTGTTGCAATTTGAAGCAGAAATACATCACCTGCTACAGCTCAGTTTCTAAACAAATGCCTATGACATAATATGACAATACAAATAATATTTTCAGGCAAGAAAAATTAGTGACAAAATTTGGCAGATTAATTTTTGATGGTGCATGGGACACTGGAATGTATATTATTTCCACTGACTAATGAAGAGCAATTCTAAGAATCTAAGAATGAACGTAATATAGTTTATAATTAATTACAGTCATGAATTTTGTTCACAGGAGGTATGTTGCAAACTCATGAGAACATTATTTGCCTCACCACAACTCCTTCCTACAGTAATTTATACATAGAAGGACCTATGTGAGTCAAGTGATTTTCCTTAATGAATTTAAAAATTTCAGCTTGCTCCCATTCGTTTCCACTGTTAGTGAAACCTTTAGGCTTTCTGTGCTCTTTTTGTCTGTGTTAAGTATTATTTACCACTGGCATATCTGATTGCATCTGTGTGCTTTCTGTAGGTCATTTCTGAGTTTTCATGTGGTTACGACATTTTTCAGCATATGAGTCACTGCAAGAAGTACAGTGTGTGCACTGGAGTCAAACCAGGAAAGGACAGCTGCAGCAGATATGAGAGGAAGATACCAATTCTCATGACACTAAATGAACTAATATGGGGACTGTTCAGTTAATTACATCAAGATAAACAGAAAAGAGCCAACATATGCAAAGATTAAGGCATTAGGCATGCTCATCAGTCACCATTCCATCTCTGAAAATAGGGTTACCATGGCTCTGTCTGGAATTTCCAATGTCTCTGGAAGCTGGGGCCTGTCAGAAAGGCTCTACGTATGCAAAGAGGTTCAGTGCTTGAGTTGGACAGTCAACATTGCCTGGAAATATCCAGCTTATTCCAATTTTAGGTAAGCTGAATCACCATATATCAATATATGAATGACAAGAGCAGATACTGGGCAGCTATGGAAAAAATATTCTGACACAACCATTGTGCATTTCAGTAATTAAATAAAAACTTCAAAATCATATGAGGGAAAGGTCTTGGGAAATTCAGACATATAATAACTTGGGAAAAAGAGTAATCCTGTGTGAAGGATGCAGCATTACAGAGAAGAGTGTACAGAGCACTTTCCCCTTTTCAAAAATACGTGATTATTGTGCTGAAACACAAGTCATTAGGATGTAACTATCTGGGTCAGTTGGAGGTGACAGCATACACAGAGTCTTGCTTGTCTATGGTGATTGCCTGGTAGTACTTTTTGCTCTCTCCAAGGCACAACCTGAAGGTTTTCTAATTACATCTCACCCTAAGGACTGCTTCCAAGACTGCGTGCAGACTGTGGGACTGGCTCCCTCCACCACACTATTCACACTCCTTCAACTCTCTCTAGGAAGAATTTGAACCCCCAAGGCTCCCATGCTTTCTTATCCAACAGCCCAGTTGCTAATCATGTGAGGTCATTTCATTTTCTGTGTCATACCTGAAGTTCTCATGCTCTGTCAGGCAGTTTGAACTGTAAAAGCACATATTAAACAATACCTTGGGCTGCAAAACACAGGGTCCAGAATAGATCCAGAGGCTGTGTTACTTGGACATGAGTAGCAGCTGCAGAAGGTATTATCCCTAAAAAGTGTGAATACATGGCAGTAGCACTGTCTGGCCTTAGGCTCGGGGACTGCTCACTGGCACCCTTTTTCCAGCAGGATCCTTTGGGCAGAGATGTGCACTTTCATACATTTAGAGGTCACCTAGACCAGCACACTAATTCTGTGCTAAATATTGACCAGCTTATATCCATAAGCTCTTTCTGATCCAAACACATGCTCCCCTTTCCATTCTGGAAATTGCCTGAGCTATCCTGCAAATACTCTGCCATAAATAACATTCCAGGCATCATTTTCATATCAAGAATAACATCACTGTGGTGTTCATACCCTGAACCTGTGGATCTTTCCCTGTAGACTGTGAGGGTATTTATAAGTCAGGGCAGGTGTTATGATGGGGAGAAGCCAGGAAATCCTGTGCTCTCTGTCTTCTAGAAAGACAGCTGGTCATTTCTGTTCTATGTGCAGGCAATGTGGGTGTGCAAATTCAATAAGTTAAAAAATTTCATTGAGCATTTACCTCTGCCAGCAATGTGATGTGTGGGATGCACTTGTCATGTTGTCAAATTACAGCTTTAACTCAGTCAATCAACACCTACAATATCTGGAGACATTACAATTGGAATTGAAAAACCATATGGAGTATGTTAATTTTCACTTGCTTGTTTTTAAATTTTCCGTTGAATGGCTAATAACTAATGTAGTCTGTTCAGTAGAGAGCCACACAGATTTTACCATGTGACTAGATCAAACTTTTTCAGAATCTAGGATATTTTGCAAACCATAACAGAAAATAAGTATAATCTACCACTGAAAATTGAGTGTGCAGATTCTGACCACTGAAAAATCAATTAACGCCACATTAACCAAATGTAATAGAGAAAATCTGAGAATATAAAAAAGTCAATATCCTGTTTCAATGTTTGCAAGCATACCAGCATATTTTAAAGGCATTTGAACTGTAATGTTATTAAAAAATTAAGCAGTTTTAAAGTTTGTGATAGAGGCATAGGGCAAAAAATAGCCCATAGAAAAATATATGGGATGCATTTTTTGGTATTTTGCAAAAAAATAATTAAAATTTAGTAAATCAACTAAACTCTCTGTATAACACTTATAAAAATTTCACAAAAATTATACTTGTATTAGAGAAATATAGAATCTCCATCAACCTACCATAGTCATCATAATAATAATGTGAACTTTCAATCTGTATCTACTATAAATACTGCTGTTATGGTGATTTATTTAGGTCATTTCACTTTAAGCCATCTAGCTGACAGTAATTTCCATATGATCTATACCTAGTTGTTTTCAGTATTACTTCTAAAATTGAAGTTCTTATATATTCTTTCCCTATTTTTTCACAGAACAACTGCTACAAATTTATGCCATTGTATCTCATTAAAAAAAAAAAAATCTGTCCTGATCTTGGTAAAGCTCTGCAAAGACTAATTTCTCAGGCAGATTTCATCACAGTTCAGCCATCGTACACTGTTCTCATTTTATGGTGCATTAAGTACAGGTAATGTTAGCCCAGATGATAATAATTAATTACTCAGGTTATGGATGATGTGAGAGATTTAGAAAGTGTCCTGGATATTATTCACCCACAGTGTTTTATAAATAAATGCATGTGAGTTTTCATTATAGAAAGAGATCTGACGATATGCATTTGCCATGTGAAGTTTAGCTCTCATACAGCTTGCTTTTGAGCATGCCATTGCACACTAAAAAGCCTTTGGAAGGAGAACTAATGTACAGTTTTGCCTTTTCTACAATACTTTTCCCTATTTTGTCCTATTAAATGACCAGTTTTGTCAGCCATATTCAGAACCAGAAATGTTGCAGTTCAAAATCAAGACTTTTTTGAGTCATCTTTATGAAATAAACCTCATTTGTCCGAGACTAAACACAGCAATAAATTTAAATAAGTTTTGATTGAGAGTGAAAGCAACATACCAGCTCTTTATTTTTGCTCTTGGGGGTCACAGACCCATAGAAATCATGCTTCCCTTCTCTCTATACTCACATTCTTGACAGCTGGAGAATAAGAGGTCTGTCTTTAAAAGTTCATGTAACGTGTGAACTAGAGAAAAATTACTGACAAATTTATTCTTCACCACCTTTTGCAATGGGAACTTTGCTTCCCACAAAAGGAGGACAGGACTTGGCTGGAGGGATAATTCTCTCACTCTTAACAGAATTGAGACATTCAAAAACTCAGGTCTACTTCCCCCATATATGATGAAGGAAACACGAATTACATGAATGGCTAAATTTAAGAAGAGAATCCATTTTATTTTCTAGAATTCCCATTTACTAAATAAACACCAATGGGGAATGACTAAGTAATGTTATAGATTTCCTATTTTACTGAGGAACAGCTGTGTTTTCCTAATTCCAACCATGAATCAACAGTTATTTATTTCATATCCCCTCGCTATTTGAATTCTTCAGAATTAATCTCTATTTTCTAAGGTATGTTTACTGTAACAGCATTGTGGCATACCCTCATTTACTCTCTGGATGGAGAGTGTACGGCTGTGGGGCCTGCTCTGGTCCCAATCTTGCCTCTGCCTGCAGTGGTTCATACCAGCATTCCAGATTTAGAGGATATGGCCTTTTTGGAAAGTGAATTGTCTGTTAATTAACTTCCCTGTGCCTACTTGAATTAGGTCTCATCCTAACAATAACAAAACCACTAATTGTTAAAAGACTATCCTCTTAAGCAATCTCATCAGTTTTCATGAAGGGCAAGTCACTATTTTCCTAGCACCATTACTAAGTCTCATCTAATTTTAAGAAGAAAATACATATAAGATTTTTTTAGTTGGTTAGGGGTTTGGACTTTGTTGGGTTTTTTCTTTGTTTGGGGATTTTTTTTTTGTTTGTTTGCAGCTTTTTCTCACTTAGAATTGTACTACTGCTAAAGTATTCTGTTCCAATTAGAAGGCGTTTTTTTAGTACTTTTGCACTAAATACAGTGTGTTCCAGACACTGTTTTCTGTGTCTTGAAATAACTGCCAACAGATTGCAAAACTGCAGTGAAATAAATTAAGAAACTGAAGAATACTTTAAAAGACGTGTGTTTCTGCAGGAGGACAGTGCCATCAGCTAATCTTTATACTTTATATAAAAAGATACTAAATTATACCCTAAACCAGTTCAAAAGTCAGAAATATTTTATTAACATGCAACTACACGATATGGATATAAATTATATTTTTAGAACCAAAACATAAAGGTGTTTTTCAGCATGCCCATGGTTTCTGAATAATACAGATGGACATAAGTGGCTGTGGACGCAGCCCTGATGCCAGATGAGTCACACAGGGGGCCGGTGGGAGGGAGGTGAAGCAGAAGCTTCACCCGCTTGGCATCGTCCCAGGCTGGGGAGAGCTCCAGCCGGGGCCCTGTCTGCTTGCACGAGTGACACAGGCCATGACACCCCCGTGGTGCCACACAGGCACGTTCCTCCTGCGGCTTCTAGAGCCCACCAGAAGCATTTACAGAAGACAGCACCTACCAGCGTACCATAAAATATCAAGTGCTGTCCAGGTGCAGCATCATTTGTTGCCAAAAGGGGTTACTAAAGCATAAAAACTCATACATGAAACACCTCCCCCACCCCCAAGAAACACTAGTAGCAAAACCCAAACCCAGAAGGGAATCATAGCAAATACTTGTTTTCAGAACTGTATTTTTCCTCTAGAGCTGAAGAGAAAATTGTTATAACCACCTTCCTCTGATCTGAAATAATTCTTTCCCTTAAGAAACAACATGCTTTCCTCAAAAGCAGATATAAAAGCCTCTCAAAATAATTTGATTTGTGATCCAGGAAAATTAGGTAAACCGCAAACTGCTCTGAGTTCACAACTCTTCTCCTATATGAAAATTTGTCTTAGATTGTCCCATCATTTATCAAACTATTGACAAAGTGCTGTAAGCATATCCACATGAACTACAGAGCTGGAGTTCTTGTCTAACATAGCTTGTTGTGTACACTGGGCTTCTCACTTTTAAGTGAGACTATAACTGAGCTACTGTGTTGTAAATCCAGTGTCATTGCACTCCTAGGGCTTTGCAAAACAAAGTATAAATATTTTAAAACAATAAATTTGATCATACAGAGCTCAGGGAAGAAGGATCTGATTATCAGTGGCAGAGATTACAGCTAACATTCAAATGTTAATTTGGTATCAGTGTTATTACTTGAACCTGATAGAACCAGGAAGGTGCTAAAGGACAGAAATGTTGAAGATGTTTATCTCTCAGACAAGGTTTCAGTGTCTGCTTCACAGTCTTAGAAAGGTTTTGAAAAGTGGAGTGTGGCACATTTTGGATCCTTTCCTTGTGTTTTTTTTCCATTTTGGATTACTGCACAAGTCTGGCCTGCTCTTGATTGGATTTAGACTAAAGTCTGAGGTGAAACCTCACTGCAAACAAATAGGATTGGGTTAACATACTGAAAAGTGGGCAGGTGAGAGGAAAAAAAGAGGAGACAAAGAGAAGCTAAAACCATAGATGTAAGTGAAGAGATAGGTGAGAAAGAATCAAGGCCAGCCTGGAGATTGTCCTGGGCAACCTGGTCTAGTGGAACATGTCTCTCTGACCATGGCAGTGGGTTTGGAAAAAAAAAGGAGAAAAGTAAAAAAGGAAAAAAGAGAAATGATAACTAGGCATTTTCTTTTTCAGCAGACATAATACATAGCAACATTTTTTATACAGTGAAATTCAAACGAGATACAGTCTGTCTTAGTTTTACAATATAAAATCCTCTGACCACAGTATTTTGAAAAATGTCTTGCAAATATGATCAAGATTTCTCTAAATTTACTATCCTCTAGTCTTAGAATAAATTTTCTGGCTCTGATTCCATTGTACCAAAGAGTGGATATTCTTTTAGTAAGTAATTGAAGTTGAAATGCTTAAAGTTTATTTTAAGCTTTCTGATTTTTTTCTGACTACCTGCTAACAACTGAGTGTTGACATGCAAATGTTGAATAGTCCCACAAACATAGCAATGTAAGCAGTTTCTGAAAATAGGTTGGTTTGTTTGTTTTTCCCCCCCATACCCTTTGCTAATTTTCAGTGACACTCAACCATGAAAACAGCAGAAACCCAGATCTGTAGGTGACTCTCCAACTTGAATGGAGCATTGTCAACAGAGAATATTTTAGTCCACAGAGAAATTAGAAAACAGGAAAAATGCAGTCTGGCATACCACAGAGGGGGCATTCAGTATCTTGTATTGAATGGCATGATTATAGAAACCTGGCTCTGTTTTTACTTGCAACTCAGAAGACCTTTCTTAGGTCTTCCTCAGGGAAAGTGGCATCATCCTGTTAACAAACTGACCTGCACAGAACACCCACAACTCCAAACAGATTTTTTGAAACTGAGCTGCCATTGTTTTCATCAGTCTTAAACTAACCTAAAGACCTTCTCTCAGATGTGATTTTAAATTACTCCATCTTCGTTTCTCTAGTGGTTATGTGTTGGGTAATTTTACAGAGACACACACTTTCAAAGTATTTTAGGCAACAGAGAACCCCAGTGCCTTCAAGACATCTGTCACTTCAGGGCTGGAGTGCTAGAGCTTCTCTCCTCTCAAAATTCCTCTTGAATGTACTTTCCAGAGGACAAGATTGCAATATTTACATTGGCAACCAAAATGCCTTGCCAATCAAGGCAACACTAGGAAAAAGGGATAAAAATCAGTAAAGAACCACTTGGATTGGATAGGGCTGTGATTTTACTACAGATTCTGGTTCTGGCTTTGCTACTTCATCTCTCTAAAATTGTATTGAGTATATAGTACAAATGATTCATAGCTGAATAAGTGGCAGTGTAGTAAATAAAAGTTTTCTGTCTCCACCTTCAAAATGTGCCTTTCCATAACAGGACTCTACAAGGAAAACAAAGAAGAGGGCTTTAATATTCATGAGACAAAAGCAGTCTGGGGTTTTAGAAATGCCTCTGTTTACTGAGATTTTAAATCATATTAGATATTACTGTCTGTGCAACATTTCCACAAAGTAGAATTCTCATACAAAGCTTGCTTTAGCACTTTTCATTTCAATGTAATAATCTAATCTATAAACTGCTGTTATAAATTAGCGATGCTTTACGCAAATGGAGGTAATTTAGAGAAGCCCACAGATCACTAACAGGAAAATATCTGTGATGAGCCTTATATTTCCTCCTTTGAAAGACCAACTATCATATTTTAAAGATGAGTGCTATTTGTATTTAAGTGTGACACAGTATTGATAGATGTAATAAATTATATTTTAAAAGGAAGGCTTTGATGCATGTAAAGTGTTTCGTACAAACTTTTATACAGATAATAATGAGTTCTTGAGAATATTAATGCATGTTCTTGTTCTTTTATTTAGGCATAGCTCATTAAGATAACAGACTGAGGAAAAAGATCTGTCATGACTGAATAACTCATGTATTCTGTCTTCACATAAGCAAAACGCAAAGATTAATAGAAAGAGCAGAACCAGGGAATTTGTTGGTAAAACAGCCTATGTACGGCTGTCTGGTGCTAAAACATGATCCTGTTTTCATGCATGACCCCAATCCCTACCTTGAAATAGACATGAACCAAAATATCCAGTCAGCCAAACAAAAAATACAGTATTTTTAAAAACCAGATCCAAATTCATAAGACCTATTTCTGTTTGAGGCACAATAATTTTAATATGCTAATGAAATTAATTTACTGATGCAATGTAATTGACTTGATATATTTCCTTTGCTACTGATATCTTGTCTGTGTGCCTATTAATTCCATGGTGTAGCCAGCAGGGAATTCAAGGTAAACACATTACCACAGCAAATTGCCAAGACAAACCAAGAAAATAATTAGTACCATGCAAAACACAGACAATCCTAGACCCTGCACATTTTAAGAACAGCCTCCAGGTTTGTACAAATTATTTAAGGATTAAAGCAAATACTTGTTCCAATAGAAATAAAAAACACAATAAGGAATGAGGTTGCGAGTCCCTGCAGAGTACTAGCACCTGCTCCCAGCTGCTGGAGTGCAATAAACAGGAAAAGTATGTTTAACTCACTATGAAGAGACTCAAGTGTGGCTAAGCTTCTAAATATTATTCTAATGATTTAATAAGATGCACTTCATCAGGTTACCTTGCAGAGAAATCAGGAACAATACATTCAGTTACTCTCCCTGCCTTTTGTGGAGGCATTTAAAAGCACTGAAAACACCGGAATTTAAAGAAACTGGCTTAGATGAGCTGCACTGAATGTTTGAAGGGATAGATGGCTGTCTGTGGCTGTCCTGGTCCTCCTTGAGCACAGCAGCCCATCCTTGAGCTTATGCAGCTGTTTGTGAAGTCCTTGGTGCAGTGTTCCCTACAGGGCCTCACAGACACCTACAACAGCAGTTCTCCTGCTTTGAGAGCACAAATTCCACCTGTAGGCATTTCTGCTCCATTGGCTGTGAATGCTAACCAGGATTTCACCAGATATGTTGATGGGCCAAAAGGTCATTTACCAAGCAAATTTGTTCTGCTATATCCATTTGGCAGTCTTAAACACTTTTCCTTCCCATTTGCTACCAGATCATTACTTTTGGCATAATTTCCATATGCTTTTTCCATCATTTCCAAAATATTGGCATAAAAAATCAGACACTTTAAAGGAAAAAATATGTGAATTTTTTGGCTCTTAAATCTTTATAAAGATGTTAGTTTCCACTGTGATTCTGGACCAATAGCCAGACTTCCTGGAATACAGATGAGTGACTACAGGAATTTTCTTCAGTAGTGATCCAGCTCTTTTTATGAGACTATGGATATTATAACATAATTACTCTGTTAATAATCAAGTTTGGCCTTCCACAACACATTACTTTCTCAGATTTGAGAAATGTCCATTTTCGCCATCTGAGCATCTTGACATTCCTGTTATGGTTCTAACAGTTTTTAAAGAGTCCGTCTATCTAATTACCAAGTGGAAATCTTAATCTTGAAATTATCACATGAGCATTATGAAGGGAAAACAAACCGTTCCTTCTCACACAAAATCTTGCCTCCTTGCGAAGGGAGTAATAAAACTGAAGAAAATAGTCCTGTGTAGAACCTTCCTGCACACTGTAGAATATTTTGCAAAGTTTCTTCTGTTGGATTTACAGCATCAGTTCATGGTATAGAAAGCCATGTGGAACTGAGGTTAACACAAAAATAACTCGCCTAAAATACCAGTCTCCTAAAACCAAAGCTACAACTCAGCTCCCAGTGAGGTAACCAAGCTAAGAGTAACAACATTTTATACATCCCTTGATGCTAGGAATTTTACAGAAGATTAATCTCCTGGATAAAAACTTGCTGTCCACTTAAACCAGGAAAACATACCCTATAACTAATGACAATTCTGGCTCCAATGCCTGGCTTTTACTAGAGGTACAGAGGAAGAGCATGTCAAAACCTTGGGAAAGTCCAGCGACACTTCCACTTTTCATACACCATGGGCCATGTGCACATGAGCTGGCATACGCAGGGATTAAGCCCAAGGAGAAGTGATGGCCATTTGCCCTCTAGTTTGGTCAGAGAACAAATAGATGCATGAGCAACAATAGCAGCTCATGAAATCTGCAGAGATACACTGGCTGCAGCTACATTCAATGATCCATCCCTATGTTCCTGTTATCCTGCTGGCACTGCAGCTTCCAGTCTGACATTATCCTTTCCCTTTGCTCTCTCATACCTTCACACATTTTCTTTTACATGTCCTCTGGAACTCATTTCTGCGTCAAAACCTGCCTCTGACTGTACATTGTCTGGTTTTCCAGGAGACAGAAGAGCAAGACTGAGAACATGGAATGAGAAAGATCTCAGTGCACTGGTAATTCCCAGGGATAGGAGAAGCCACACCTATAGTTTGGGATCACAGACTTACAGACACGGACAAGGAACAGAAGGGTTCTGCAGAGATTGCCTGGTCCTGCCCATGGCATCTGGCCTGGTATCTGCCCAACCTGTTCTCACCACAAAGCTACGATCAGGGAATCTCTGCAGTTTTCCTACAGAAACATTTCCATTGCTTTGCTCGGGTCTCCAGAACTTTTTCCCAGTGTGCATTGTGAATCTCCTTCACTGCAGTCCATGCCAACCACATCAGACATGTTCTAAAAGGTACTTGGAACAGGATCTCTTGCCTCTCTCGCATCTCCCTCCAAAATCTTTTGCATTTATACATTTGTATTGCTCTGAGTCTTCTCTTCCCTGCAGTAGGGAATCCCTACTTTCTTCAATTTTTACTTACAGTTCAGGCTTCTTTTCATTACTTAGTCAAGATGTGCAGGATCTCCTTGGGAGCCTTCACCTCTTTCTCATATACTGCTTTTAAAGCAAGGCCTGAATGGAAATGCAGCTCTTTTGCTGAGGTCCTGAAATGGCTCTCTGTTCTCACAAGTTTTGACATAACAAAGCTTTTATAGAACTGAAAGTATGATAACACAGTCAGTCATTCCATGTCTTTTCCCCATTGTTTTCTTTTACTAGAGAGGTATTCTGGTTCATTATCTGTTACACCTCTGCCACTTATTTATTCCCAGTTTTAAGTAAGATAGTTATTTGAATTTTGGAAATTAGACCACTAAGTTAATGCTTTCTTATCTTTTCTGCAGATATCCACAACTTTAAACAAGCAATATAATCAGGGGAGCTTCAATGTCAAACAAGTACTGTAAGATAACAAGAAAATAGCTACTGGAAGACCATTAAATACCTTGTTTAGGAGGATTGCTCGTTCTGGCAGTGTCTGCAGCAGGGTGCAGATTCTGCTGAATACTCCAGGGGCTTTCTGCTATGGACAGATGACCAGAAATTCAGTGAAAAAGTTTCTGCCCATAGGAAAGCACAGTTTCATTGAAAACTAAACATTACATGCTGATTGACACTTTTAGTCTGATCATATCACAAAAATGTTGCTGCTTCAGTAGAGGAAAACATTTAAGTTTGACAATATAAGTATTTCAAGTTGACTATCTTAATTTTGAAATATTGACTGTCTTAATATTAAAAAAACCCCACATAATTTAATTCTGAAAAATGAACAGCTTTTCCTGAAACTTCATTTGTTGTCATCATCATCATCATCTAATATCATCAACATCAAGTACTCCATGTGGCATGAATTTTAATGTTTGAAAAATTTTGTTTCACTGGAAAGCTCTACTATCTGTTTTAATTTAAATGGAACAAATTACCCACAGAATGGAAATTTTAGCTTCCAGCCACCTCAAGCACTGTGATTTCATAAGTAGCTCATTAGAAATTTTTTGTATTGCTTCTTGAATGTCTGGTGTCAGTTATAAGGCATGATATACATTTTTTCTCAATTACTGCGCATTCTTAATTCAAAGCTCAACCGAATAAATTTCTGAAATCCAGCTTTTTGTCATTATGAATATTTAATCTCTTGGCCATGTTTGTCACCATTACAGAACAGAGTGAGCCAAGCTAAGCCTGGACTGCCGCACGGCCACACCTTCCCTGCATGCAAGCAGCAGCACTCAGCACTGCATCTCAAACCAAGTTAAGGTGTTTATTTCATTCTTTTTGTTGTTGTCATGTTACTTTTCAGCAGCTTGAACCAACTGGGCAAGCTGACTGTGTAGCTGTGTAGGACTACATCTAATGTTGTTATATGTGTGTATACCATTCTTATCATACACATCCAGTCTTGTGTGCAAGCTTGTGTGAAACAACAGAGCCAATGCCTCAGAAAACAAGTGTGTCCTGAATACCAGGAAAGCTAGTTGAGTTTTCTTCTCATTTAACTCTGCTGTAAATTATTCTCTGGAAATATAACTATAAACACACTTTCCTTTTCAGCATAGTCTTTCTTAATGAAATGCAGATAAAAAGTGAGTTGTCAGCACTCTCTCATTTGTCACAGGAGTGTCTGCCAACCCATTTCCTTTCCCATCAATGTGAGCATTTCTTCTTCGTCATCTATACAGTCATCATGTATTCAGACAGAAACAAATTCACATTTGGATTCACAATTCACACTGTGTGGTTGTACCAGGAGTTTACCAGGCTCTTCTTCTCAGATCAGAGCTACATTCAGTCCTGCTCATCCCAATATCAGCTTATTTCCTGCTCCCCTTCAGCTTTCTTCCTGATTGCTCATAATCATTTTATTGGGGATCTAATTTGTTCAAGTTACCCGAGGGCTGTGGGTATGCTGTTCTACTCATCAGGATAGTTAAGCTGAAGGCAATGAGTCTACTCCTCCTCTTGACTGTAGGCGCACGGTTGAAACAAGTCCAGAAAGCTCAGCAGCTATTAGGGCAACGCCTTTATTACCATTAATACCTTACATAAATGTTGCATATCAGTAATTGTGGAAGAGAATAAATGAGGCTCCTTCTTGTAGTCCAAAAATACCAAACTTTGCCCCAAAGCCATTGGAGGCAGCACAGTACTGAATGTCCCTGCACCAGTACTGGGAACTGTAACATCCATTTCTGCCTATCCAACTTTTTTATGTAATGCAGAGGAGGATCAGAGATACTGCTTCTGTAACCAGAGGGGAAATTTCCCCTGTAACCAGAGGGGAAATGATGGAACATTCATTATAGTAATTTATGTCACTCATGTACGCATTTAAACCAATAAAAAATTCTGCCAAATATTCTTCCAAAGCCAAAGTGTGCTCTTGAGGAGATTTCACCAAACACATATATAATTTTTTTAAAGAAAGCCTCAGTAGAAGAATCCAGGTATTTCTTTTGAAGTTATATAATGCCTGGGAGTTACATATAATAACTCCTGGCTCTGTTAGTGTTTGTTATTCATCCTCTATACTGAAGGCTTCTAACTTGAGCGAATTTACATTGGACCAGAGCCTGACACAACACATTAGCTCAAATGTAAAGAACTTGTTTGGGTTTTGTGGGGGAAATATTTATTGAAAACAGAGTTTTTTAAAAGTTGGTTGGGATCAGTATAAATTAACATTTAGATTCTTTGGAACTTTTTCATTTTAAAAGAGGATCAATCAAACAATAGGAAGCTTATCCTAATTTTCTAACTTTTTACATTTATCTCCAAGCTACTCTTTAGTGCCTGTTGTTTATCAAGACATAGCTATCATCAGAGAAGTCTCATCACTCAAAAGGATTAAAAATAAAATCTTAAAGTCAATTTGAGAGATTAAACATTTTTATTCAAGAAATATGTTCTATTTTGCCCTAAAAACTCTTTATCATTGAAAAGACACTTTAGAATATACTGAAAAAAATTCTAAGTGTTTACATTTTTCATTGTTTGATTTTTCTATAATTTATGGCATGTAAACTGTTATGTGTTTTCTCATAGCTTTTCTCTACTTTGGCAGTTCTCATTACTCAGAATCAGCAGAACATCTGTTAAAGTGACTAAGGGCAGAACGCATTCCAACATATATTACCCAAGTAAAGAAGCCCAACACAGGAGGGCTACCCTATAGCCCAGGACAAGAAACAGATTTCTTCACTGCTTGGAATACAAATGGCCCATGAATGCAATTGCTATGGAAAGCAAGGAGTGCACCACTGAGTCTCATCTCTAAGGAGTTCCTGTTCCCAAAGCCTCTACCATACTTTTGGGGTATTTGTTGTTGCAATCAATTGGGAATCACTTGAATGGAGCCTGTGCTTCAGGAGAGTCTCATCTGATACTTTTGGGCTTGGAGAGAGACTTTGTAAAACATTCAGAGACAGTTTTGCTATTGTAGTTTAATACACAATCATTCACCTGCCACTTCTATCAATATTACTTGCTCATATTTACATTCTTCATCTGTTTTATCACCAAAGTCCTTACTTGCATAGACAAACTCACTGATGGTGTGTCTGAAAGGCAAGGAGAAGTTGGGGTCATATACTGCTATCACCAAACTACAAATAATAAATATTTTGTGCTATTAAACTATAAATGCTATAAATAATAATTCATTTGAATTATTATTTATATGAAATTCTGTCTGCACCTAGGTAGATATTTTGGTGTATTGTGCTTTGTGCCCAGAGAATCTGACTCCTTATCACATGTACAGGCACCTTCTCAATACACCCCATTCTGCCTCACTGGACGTACAAGAAAAGACCAAGAGAAAAGGCTGGAATAATCTAATTTCTGTCTTCAGGTCATTATAGAGTTGAGTTTTCTCAGATGTGCATGGTGAAAAGATGGGAAATGGACATAGGTCACAACATGGGAAATTCCCAAGAAATATATTTGAAAAATATATTCCTATTCATTGAAGGTGATTGCATGCTGGAAATTTTCTAGTGATAAATTGTTGTAAGTTTGTCATTAGCACACACATTTTTTTTAAGATAAATTATTCTTCTAGACTTTATTAAATGTGTCTTTACTCAAGAAGAGGAAGGCAATTATTTTTCTTGTAACTCAAACAATAAACCAAGAGAATCCATGATCAGCCCCTCTGTTTTTGAGCAGTCAAGCTACAAACCTTTGTGATTGCCCTGAGCTTCCTACAGGAAGGGGGAAGGTCTTCCTGCAGTGCATCCCAACCACAGTAAAATAACCAAGACATGATGGAAGCTTCAATAGAGGAGGAGAGGTCACTGAGAGCCAAACTGGGCCATTGTATAACCAGGGAAAGATGCCATGTCTTATACCCATTAACAGTTAGACAAGGAATTTGTCCTGCAACAGTTCCAGAGAATTTTTGAACTCTGGTCTGAGCAGACCAAGCAGGGGCAAGCACTTCCATGAAAGGAGACAGCAATGTGGCTGTGAATTCTTCCTCAGGTTATCCCTTCCTATTCCATCAATGGAGCATAAAGTGCTCAGGCTCAGTTCTTCCATCTTTCCATTTGGGATTAATTTTTGCCAAGCAGTAAAGACAGCAGTGTGATAGGATAAGTTTTACAGTGACTAAAATGGCCATATTATGATTACATGGTCGCCTTTTAATTTCAAATGAAAAATCCAACTTTAAGAGACCTAAACTTTTACTGATATGTAGGAAAACTACAAGTGTGTGTTTGTCTCAGTCCGTATTTTTCTCACTTAATGAAAACAGAATCTGAACTTTTGTTTCTCGACATGTTATTTCTTTGTCGTAAAAACGAGCTTCCAGATTTGCTTTCATAATAATAGTTTCAACCCAAAGACAAAAAAATTGCTTTCCAGAATCAGCTTTATGCATTTGGTAACTTCTCCAGCTTTTCCTTGATGGCAGTTACTGCCAGCTACAGAACCCAGAGTGCCTTTGGATGAGTGTACTAAGACAAGAGAGCTTATTTAAATTATCCCTTAGGGGGAAAATACTTTAAAACAACAACAACAACAACAACAACAAAAGTACTTATGACATCTAGCAGCTTCTAAATTTATAACCAGTTTAAAAGCTAAAATAATTCTACTTGGTGTTGTCTTGACAGATGATATACAAAACATCCTACATGGAAGATGGAACACATACTATGCAGTGGAATTTGAGCAGTTAAAAAGCCATGTCAAGACTGCTGTATCCAAGAATTATGCATTTCCTATTCCCCTTGGGTGCACAATTAGCTGTAAGCTCCAAAGACATGCCAGAAATAGCAGAGCATCACAAAAACATCAGTCACAGTAAAAACTCCCAGACCCCCAAGTCCATCTGAATGGGTAGACATCACAGACCCTGTCAACTACTCTTCTGTAATTTCCCTTGGAGGAGCTAAGAACAAAAGCTGATTTTGTTGCTCTCTCTTAGAGGCAAAGAAAATATACCCCAGATTCATCCCAGAGAATTTCTCCACTTATTTGTAACCTCTGGTCATTTACTCCTGACAGAACCCATACACCTTAACTTTGCTTTTCCTGGTTGGTGATGGGAAATGGGAATTAAATGCTTCTGTTCTCCCAGACCAGCAAATGCTGTTTTCCATGTTCCACATCATAATGGCAAGGCTGATCTCACAGTTCAAATATTGAGTTTATAAAAAGAGAATACTAAATATGGAGAACTACTCCTCAAATCAGAATATTTTGGAATACATATTTTCTAATCATAATTGTAGAAAAACTCTTGAGATGTGAAATGAAGTGTATACATCTACTGTTTTTCTATTAACATCTTGGGTTCAATTCTGGGAGCTATATGGAGATATTGGCATAATGCCTATGCTCCTCTTAAGAGTTTTCATGACATGTAGGAACATATCTAGTGAGTTTTATTGCTGTAATTTTTTACCCTGTTAAGGCACACCTTAAAGCAGAAATGCTTCACTATACTAGAGCAGACACATCACATGAACATTTCTTCTGTACTGCAGACCCATTTGTGAACAACAAAATTTTACCACTCCCTGAAAATAAGTTAGATGATCTTCTACGAAGGGTTGTGGGAGAATGAGTGCTATATATTCTGAAAATGAAGATCACTTGATGAAACTGTGGGGAATATTCTTTGCTCTGGGAAGACGCTAGAAGGTGATTCTCTTGGGTTTTATTTTGCTTCTATCCAACATATCTGTAGAATGAACTCACATAGTTTTGGACTCTGTTCAAACCACAAACAGTGGTGTCCCTGTTAGTAGCATCTCTAATGCTCTGGACTGTAGTGGGTCCCACTCCCCACACAGGTGATTTGAATATTCCCTATCAGCTTGGGAATACCAATCCTCACACCTTAAACTGCTTCCAGTCCAATGCTCAGCCACCTCCTTAAAGCACTGTGTGCCATACAATACAAACAGAAGAGATATAATCTATTTCATAATTTAAAGGCTCTCTCATGCTTTTGCACAGCCTATTTTATCTTCTTACAACCCTCCTACTTCTGCTGTTCTGGAGTCATTCTCCCAACTCACATGCATCTCAGGAACAACCCACTCAGTTCCACAACATCCTGTTCTATTAGTAGTACAATCTGTTACTACTGCCATGAATCAAGCAGAGGTTTTCCACTATTCTCTTTTACTTGCTTTAAATGGGTGCATGGTTATCTCCTGATCAGAGGTATAAACTGAGCAGAGCAGAAGACCAGGCTTGAAAACCACTCTCAAGCCTTAATTTATGTATGTGCAAGGCCATTGCTTCCAAGCCAAAACTCAATTCCCTGATAAAGAGTAATTTATTAGGCTGTTCAAAAATAGTTATATAAGTCAAAGGTGACTTCTAATGAATACTTTCTCAGTGTGAACGTGACTAATATTGTGTTATATTTTATAAAATTTTATTTTAAAATCTAAAATTTTCATCACATTATGAGAAGATAGAGGACAAGGAGATGGTAAAAAGATGTACCAATTAAAATACTTCATCCTTATCGTTGTTGTTTGTTAAAACTGTTAAAACTGTTTGTTAAAACTGGTGGATTCTACACATTCAGGCAAGTGAAATACTGTGTGAGACATGTTTGAGTAGGTTTTGAAGGCTCCAGTTTGAAGTGAAACAATTTCCTTTACCACCCTAAAATACTTCATTTACCTTTACTGATACCTACTTTATCAAAGTGATCTTGAGGGATATCAGAAGCTTTGGAAGGTTTTAATATCCAGTGATATTCATCACTCCCTTAACAAACCTCCAGTGAGGTAGAGAAAGGATGTGTATATCAAGTTTCTTCATATTGAATCAATGGATGGAACCCTCTAAAAGGCAGTTTGGGACAGTAGGCAGTCAGATCTGCTTGAATCACCTGATGATATCCATTTGGCTCTGACGTTCAGGAACCCAAGGAATCTTCAACATAGTGCTCCAAGTTAGGCACTGTACACTTGCTGACATTGCATGTGCACCTTCATTACCTCCTGGTCACCATGAGAACCAGTCTCATGCTGCTCCTTTGGCATCTCATCCCAAAAAGTGAGTGGACAATTATTGTTCAAGAGTAAACCATATGTGTGATCTAGCTGGTGGTAGGCCACAAAAGAGGAAGCTGATGATGACAAGAGGAGCCATGTTTCATGCCTGTAAGTATTTGAGAATTTTGAAATCAGGATACTTGCAGAGCCCTTCCACAGAACTTTCTATAGGATGGAAACAGAAATGCTGACTTACTAAATTTAGCAAAATGCAGTCTCATTTCAAGGCTAGAGCATTATAAGTTAGAGGAAGGGTTTGATTTCTCTTTACCCTACCTGGCCCCTTATTCTGCTGCATGTAATAACAAATGTGAAAGTTCAGGTTATTGCAGCTGTTCCTTAACCTCCTCATTTGATAGAAATGTACTCCAACAGTATTTTTAATTTTACTATTGTCACATCATGCCTCTTTTGCCTTAGAGAATGCTGATATAATTTAATTAGGTCAATGTATTATGAAAGGATTAGATCTTTAAAGAATAATTTCATTATATTTGCATTTAGTAGCAGTCAGTTATTATTAGAGATTGGAAAAATGTCATTGAAGTTTTTGCACAAGTTTTCTGAGGGTGAAAAAGAATATGATCTCTCCTTCAAGTACACAGTGTAAATTCTACTTTGCTTCAGGCTCTAATCCTGTGAGAAAAAGTTAGACTCAAAATATTTAATACAGGACTCATACATATGTGACACAGGCAATGGATTGTAGGAGCACAGCTGAATACTTCTATCAGCAAAGTAAGTTTATTTTGAAATAATGCCAAGATATCATCTACCTTAGTTTTCCCTCTGCAGATAGCAAGGACAGGACAGCTATATTTTAGCAGGAAAACACTGATATTTAGAAATGCAACTTACATTTTTCTTGGTGCATTTAAGAGGTTCTCAGCATTTTGAATGTGAGTATGCTTAAGAAAAAGCCAAAACAGAAATGAAAACATATATATCTAATTTTAGAACTCTGATAATGCAGTTTTGGCCTTCACTTAGCAGACAGCTTGCAGCAATTTTAGATGGTATCACCGTTTACATTTCAATTCCTCCACTTAAAATAAAAGGCCAACGCCTTTTTGAGTTTCATGTTGTGATTAAAAAAACCAAAAAAAACCAATAAAACCCCAACTAAGTAATACCTCACTTATAAAAGAATCTATTCAAAACAACACTGCCAAAACAGAAAGATTTCCTTCCATCATGGCAATTTGTATTTCCATCTATGAAGCCAAGTTTTGCTATTTTTAATCTAGTGTTAAGAACCCATACCAGGCATTAAGCAAGCACCAGGTTCCATGAGCCAGATTTTTTATTTTAATGGATCTCTCACAGCAACACAGAATCTATTCCTCTAGCAGAAATATCCTTTTGAAAAATGGGTCAAGAAATGCTGCAACTGAGTATCAGTCTCCTTGACAAACTCATACTGCCTCTTGTGAATGTCATAATGTGCTACTTAGTTGTGAAACAAAAAAGATCGAATACCAAACATCCTTTTTTTGCCAAATAAATATTTTAAAGATGATTAAGGTGTCTTAGCAGGTAGCATTATAAATAAATGTGTCTAAAATTCCTCGCCTTATTTTCTGCTTCTTTTAAAATGCTCATCTGTGGTAAGTGAAGGTAAGGACTTGGAATTGAGCTATTTATCAACAGTCAGTTGTGGGGAAACAACCAAATACACCAAGCACTTGCTGCTCTGTACCAGCACAGTGAGTAGTGTACAAGAGCAAAACAGACACTTCTGACAGGGACCCATCTTATTCTGGAAATTCATGTATTTACTTTCCATTAGCAATCAATTCTTAAACAAACTTTTATACCATAGTTATGGAAACGCTTTTTTGAAAGGTTTTCTCTGGGTTCTGTGTTTTCCAAAGTTGTAAATATCTGAACTGTAAAAATCTAAACTGTGATTCATCTAAAGACACTTAGAGATATGAAAAATATTTATCACTTTTTAAAGATGCCATTACAATACCTCTTTATAAAACTAAATTAAATTTCAACACATTATCCAGCTCTCATTAGTTTGCTTTTTAATTTATCATACTAAGAAGGTTTTCCTAGATAGGTCTGGATTGTAGGAGATGAGAAACTACCAGACTATGAGATTTTGACTTTCATCCTACTTTATCCTGTGGGGAGACCATTGTCGTAAAGCCAAAAAATCTCTCATTGAAGTCAATGTGGTGAATTTGACAGAAGGACATTGATTTCAAACGGCTGCATTCCTGTAATTCTGTAATTCCTGTAATTCTGTAATTCAGTATGGACAGCCACAGGGGAAAGTGTGCATGACTCTGTCTCACTGACCAGACTATTTGCTATGTTGTGAACTATGGGCCAAGAAGTTTCAAAGTCAAGATGCTCAAGATACCCATGGCCAGAGAGCTGTCTGGGTAGGGTGCATTTTTACACCCTTTATTTTTGCTCATGTGACTCTTCAGAATCTTGCAGTTTTTGGTTTTTTTTAAATATTCCTGTAACCTACAGAAAGAGCTGTCAAGCGAACACATTTTTCAGATTGCTCTGTTGTCTGGGAAAGGTAAATTCAGACATGTTGAGTGAGGAACACTGAAGGTGGATACCAGTGCTTTTTCTGCAGCTGTAATTACTGTAAGCATACACCCACAAACTCTTTGTCCCTTTCTGAGAAATATCTATCTGATTCCAGTACTTACCCTCAATAACATTCTTAGGCTGTGGGATTCAGGACTCTCACATGATCCTATTCTTACTAGTTTTGTGTCTTTGAACGAAACCTCTGTTTCTACTCTTTCCTCTTCCCCCATTTAATGAAAGAAAATGTCAAATTATATTTATATTATACCTGTCTTTCTGAAATATGTTGGCTTCTGTAGCTTGATTCTGATGGTAGGAAAACTGAAGAATCACAGAATGGTTTGTGTTGGAAAGGACGAGTAAAGGTCCTCTAGTCCAACTCCATGGCAATTGGCTGGGACATCTTCAACCACAGCAGATTGTTCAGAGCCCTGTCCAGCCTGGCCTTGAAAGTTTTCAGTGATGAGGCACCCAGAGCCTCTCTTGAACAACCTGTACCAGTATTTCCCCACTCTCACAACAGAAAAAAATATTTCTAATATCCAGTTTGTATTTACCCTTTTTAGCTGAAAACCATTATCCCTATTGCTAAAAAACCCATGAATGGATTTTGAAAATTCAAGCATCCTTGAGGCCCTGAGAGTCAAATTATCAAATTATTTTATATGCAACACCAGCATTCTTATTTTGCAAAGACTCAATGTTTAATAAGATTTGATAATTTGAATGATGCAATCAAATTAAGTCTTGTCATGGGAAAATGATCAATACAGCAAGAATTCAGTGGAAGTAGGCAATTATTTTGAAAAATTCATTCACCAGTAATCAGTTCCTGATTTGTGCTAGGAAAAACTAAAAATGAACTATCAAACAAACTGGAAGGTCATGGCCTGTAATGCCCAAACCCTTCTACTTCATATAATCTACTGCAATGATGACAAAAAGTAATAAGACCCACTCTTTGGCTCTGTAACCAACAGTTTTGATATTTTTATTTGGCATCTCTACTCTCTGTGGGCTTTATTTTGGCTGTGCTGAACTTCACAAAATTGAAAAATATTTTCGATTTCTTGAAAAAAGAAAAAGCAAAACCAAAACAAATGAAAGTTTCTTGCCAGGCATACTTCCCCCCAACCCAGGGAGTTTCCCACAGCTCTAATTTTGAATAATGAAATATTTTCTTCTAGAAATATTCTGTATTATACTATTAAACCAATTAAAAAGTGACTAATGTTGCCCTGTACCACCATTCTAATCACTTTAGAGAGGATTATGCCTTGCTATTATCTATAACCCTTCTGCAGCAAATCCGGCTGTAGCATGCTGTGACAGGGTTCAAATCCTCTGGCTTCTCTCCTTCATTCTGTGCTTGGAAACTCATGAAAGTTCACAGATTTTCCAAAAGACACAGCAGATGTGAACCCCTGCTTTTCACCATGTAGGGTGCCCTGGCTCTACAGCAGCCTGTCCCAAACCTATAGTCCTGTGCATAAACCTTTGTTTTGGTGACAGCTTTTAGTGAAGCTGAAAATGACAGCCTAAAAGATTTATCTTGAACCTAATGAACATGCTAATCTGCTTCTAGACCCCAATACTAAAGAGTTTGTTTGTCTAAGCACCACAGAGGTCAAAGTGAAAATTACCAAACCCTTGGAGATCTAACACCTAAAATCTTCTCCTACTCCTAGAAAAAGCCACAAACAGCCTGTCTTTATTAGAACAGCCATATCAAATACTCACTTTCCTATCAGCCACTCTGTGACACCTCAAAAACTAAAGCAGATGAATATTTGTGTTCTGTTGCTGCAGCCTCACAGATCAGTGGCTTCTTCAAGCAAAACAAAACAACCTCAAATGCAGTGAATGTAAGGCTGGACCATGGGAAAGTTTAACTGCCTGGAAAGTAGACAAACTAAACTTTTCAAAGCCTATAAATTTCCTGTTAAAAATAAAATAAAATACGTGTATAGGACAACCCTTCTGCCCCCTCCCCAGCTCTGCAAGTCTGTGAAGTACAGTAAAGGCAGTAGTTCCTCACTCCTGCTCCTGGCAATGCCCAGAGTTCCCAGATCTCTTATCTCCAGATTCTGGCACCTCTGGAAGGCTGTCTGATTGCTCTGTGTGAGTCTGCCTAATACTACCTGGATTTTTACAATGTTCAGGTGGCCTTTTGTCCCTCTGCTAAAGCCTAGTGGTAGACATGAGACTTGAATACTCAGGCAACCAGATTTTACCTGCTTGTGCTTAGGTGTATTTTGCACACAATTCCCAAATATCAGCGCTCCTTAAACACCAAATAGCAAACTGGAGTAGATAGGATACTTTTAAACCACAGATCCTGAAGGCAGGTCCTGCATCCCCCTCTCTCCCCAGTGATAATACACACAGAGCACCAGATCTGCTGAGAAAGAACTGTGAGAACTGATCACAGTTTCTGTCTGTCTCCCCATTAAGGGCTGAAGACTCCAATTTCCATGTTAGAGAATCAAATGTTCTCCTTTTCGGTGAAAACCATCAGAAGGTATAACTCTAAACTACATTATCTGAAGGGAATTTGGAGAGGTGTTTGGGTATACCTCCACCCTAAGGAGACTGATACATGCTGGCATCCATGATGTCAGTTGTTTGTCAGCTCAGCAATGAAGAACAGATGATGCCTATGCAGACTCTTTACCTTTGTATATTGGGCCTTTAAACACATTCATTAATTCATCTCATTATCTAAAGATGGAAGAGTGTGATATGCTTTAATGCCCTGAAAATAATACTAACTTATGGAGGGACCTTCTAAAGCTGTATACATATATTTATATGCAATAAACATATATTTATAATACTTAAATACAGTGCCACCCTTCTACCATAAACACAAAAAGGAAAAAATGAAGGCTTTGAAAACTAACTGGGAGAAATTATAGTTACTTGAGATAAATTAGCAGAGAATATCATAATGGAGTTTATTTAGTTAAAAGCAATCTTGTATCTTAATACTAGAAACAAATGGTATAAAATCTGTTCAAGGCAGAGAGTTACTGGACACAAACCAAAGATTTTAAAAAACATGGAGACTTACTCAGCCTACATTTTTTTCAGCCCCTCACTCAGGACAGTGGCTAGCTGGTGAATTTTTAAAAGCTTAGACAAGGTCTTTATATAGGTTAGGGACATTCTGGCTACTTGAAGCTCCAGCTGTATCAGAAGATAGCACCTTATCCACAGAAACCTTGTATTACCTTGGCAATAGTTCCAATGTTGTTATGGGTAACACTCACAAGCAAAACTTTCTTCAGTGCTTTGGGTCCTTTTCACCACTCCAAAAAGAAATTCCAAGCCACGTCCATTCTTGCAAAAAGTGTATCTGGTCACAAAGACAGTGGAGATTGTTTTCATCTTTATTTTGATAATAGATCCCATTTTCAACTCAGATACCTTACACAAGGCACTAGTAAAGACATGCAGCTTTGTCTTAGATAATGCAGCTAGAGAGGGTAAAAAGTTGGCATATGACCTAAGTATAAGCCTGATTTCTTGGTCAGAACAGCAGGGTGCTATGTTTAGCAGAAATGTTTATTCATCTTTGTTAGCAACAGGTCTGGCAGTTTGACTTACTACCATAAAACCAGCTTACTGGTTCTGAACATAGTGCAGTTTCAGAAGGATAGGACCAATTAGAAAATGTTCAAATAGCCCAATACAACATAAAATACATCTTTCATGTGATGGAGTTCTGCTGCCCTGGGGGTGGCTTGAAATACCTTCCTGTGGGGAATGATGACTGGTTCCATGGTTTTGCTTTGCTTGAATATGTGCCTTTAGATTTACCTATTAAACTCTCTTTATCTCAGCTAATGAATGATTTTTTCACTTTACCTTTCTGGCTCTCTCCTCTGTTCCTTCAAGTGGGAGACAGTAAGCAACTGTGTGGGACTGATTTGCCAGCTGGAGTTAATCCATGACAAGAAATTTGGCTGATTTTGTGACAAAGATATGTGTGTACTTTTGTCTATGCTTTATGTCTGCTCTCTGGTATAAGTGGCAGACAGAAGGTGACACTAGATCACCATGTGAAAACCACTTCAGGGGAGTGATTGTTGCAATCCCAGAATTCTAACACTGGCAGCAGTGCAAACATGGGTTTCTATACAAAACTCAGAAGGTGTTTCTAGATAGTTCTGCATTGCCACTGTTCCATATGGTATAGGAAAGGAAAAATTAATTTAAAAAATGGAGAGAAGGAAATAATCCATACTTGGGTAAATCTGCTTTTGACAGGTTAGGGCTATAAGATATTTCCCCTCCCACTAATGGTGGTTTTGCCTCCCTGCATTTTGTAGGGTCATTATCTGTCCCATTAGCACTCTGATGCTTCAGTTCTCCTCACCTTCACATCTCATCTGTCTCAAGTCTCTCTCTATTCCTCACTAGCTTGCCATATGGAGAAATCTGCCTCCTTCTGCACCCAGCTTGGTCAGATTGCTGTCTGTAGGCCTGTGCAGTCACGTAGTTGTCAAACTCATTTGAGTTTGACAACTGAAAAGCCCACCCTGTATGCACACAGCATCCCTCCAATGCCATGAGGGTCAGTGACCTCCATGTCGGTCGTGCATCATGGATCTCACGTACTCACATATCAGTCACCTGTTCTGGGAGACCAAAGAGACTAGTTTTTAGTCTCATAAATTTCTATCAAAAAACCGACCAGAAGAACGGATAAAAAAGGATGGAAAATTCCACATAAGGTTTTGTCGATATTTAATTTTCAACTAATCTTTCAAAATGTGGTAAAAAAGTAATTGCCCAGGCACAATATGTATAAACTTTCCAGCCAACTCCAAACAGGTCCTCACAGGACTGATATTTGCCTTATATACGCAGGAAATATTTCTGTTCTAAGTGTGTTTCTATCTACTTTGCCTATGGGGCAGAACTAAAAATAGATGTCAAAGACAGCTTGTTATAACAAAATTGATTGCTTCAGCCCTAGCACTATGTGTTCACACACAGCGGGATTAACCCTGTTTTATTCTTCCCAATAGAAATCCTTCAGTTAGCTCCCCGCTTTCATTCACAAGACAATTTTACATACAACAAAATAACTTTCTGAAGAGACTTCATCAACAAGATCTCGATCTTTGAGGTGAAGCTTTGCAATTACATGAAGGAGGTGAAGAGACTGATTTACACAAGACTATGCACAATTTTCAACTAAAACCTTGATATATAATTAAGTCTGAAAACTAAAGTCACATCCCTGGGCAGCATCATGGTCTTAAAAGTGATAGTGCAGATAAGAGAATCAACCTAATTTTAACAAGTGATTAATTTATATTGCTGCAGAGGAGCAATATAAATGGGTCAGCACTGAACTCTGAATTCTCACCATGAACTTCCCTGGTTCTGTCAAAGTATCAATCAAAGAACATTTTACAATACAATGCAAATAACTTGAGATTATTTCAATGTGAACATTTTTCATTTGTCCATGATTTCCTCCCATGTCATTCCTTTTTATCTGTCAGTTCATCCTGTGGGATGAGGAAGAGAAAAGACCTTTGCTCTTTGTGAGCACTTTCAGCACTAATGAAAATGTATTATCAACACTGTTTCCAGGACAAACACAAAACACAGCCCCATACAACCTTCTATGAAGAAAATTAACTCTATCCCAGCCAAAACCAGTAAATCAACATTTGCACAGAATCAAACCATTGTAATTTTCAACTTTCAAGAGCTCCACCTTTCAAGACCTCTGTTTTTAAGTGGATGATCTCCAAGTGCTTTCCCATTCAATAAAACTTTCTTCAACAACAAATGGAGCAAAGCTTAAGCCAGCTTTCCATCATTTTTTGCTTGTAATTGTTTAATAAATTATTGTCTGGTAAACATTAAGCATCCACTTTTGCTCTTGAAATCAAACCAAATCATCTTGAACACATTTTCTTGGCTCAAGAAAGTTTGGGCCACCAAGTGGATTCTGGGTTAGAAGTGCAGACTGTAAAATGGTGTTTAATTTAACAGGGATAGTAAAATCCAATGACATTAACCAGCACAGCTCATCAAGCATTTTTCTTGTATAAATTCTCTGGCAAGGGAGCAACTCTATTACTCAGAATTGAACTAATCCTGTTTATTAGGTTTGTCTTCAGACTCAAGTCTGAAACTTACAGTGAAACTTCAAGCCCTGCCTAACCAACCTAGTGATCATCTAGATGGAGTGACTACATCAGTGAGCAAGGGCAGGGCTACAAATGTCATTTATTCTGGATTTCTGTAAAGCCTTTGACATAGTCCCCCACAATGTCCTTTTCTCCAAATTGGAGAGAGAGGTCTCATTGTGTGGACTGTTGGATACAAAGATGGTTGGATGTTCACAACAGGCTAATGGTTAACATCTTGGAGTCCTGAGGGACATCTCTGACAAGTGGTGTCCCTCAGGGGTCTGTACCGGGACCGGTGTTATTTGATATCTTCATTAATGACACAGATGAAGGAATTGAGTGCACCCTTCGCAAATTAGCAGATGACACCAAGCTGAGTGGTGCTGGTGACACTTCTGAAGGACAAGATACCATCCAGAGGCATCTGGACAAGCTTGAGAAGTGGCCCTTGGGAATCTGATGAGGTTTAACAAGGCCAAGTGCTGGTGCTGCACCTGGGCTGGGACAACCCCTGGTACCAGCACAGGCTGGGCATGACCAGCCCCAGAGCAGCCCTGCCCAGAAGGGCTTGGGGTGCTGTGGGTGAGAGGCTGCACATGGCCCAGCCATGGCACTCACAGCCCAGAGAGCCAAACGTGTCCTGGGCTGCACCCAGAGCCCCGTGGGCAGCAGGGCAGGGAGGGGATTCTGCCCCTCTGCTCTGCTCTGCTCTGCTGAGACCCACCTGGAGCACTGCACCCAGCCCTGGGCTCCCAGCACAGGAGGGACAGGGACCTGCTGGAGTCAGCCCAGAGGAGGGATGAAGCACGTCTCCTACCAGGAAAGGCTGAGAGAATTGGGATTGTTTAGACTGGAAAATAGAAAGCTTCAGAGTGACCTAATTGTGGCCTTCCAGTACACAAAGGGAGCTTATTAGAAAGCTGGAGAAACACTATTTACAAAAGCATGTAGTGACAGGACAGGGGGGGAATGTATTCAAACTGAAAGAGACAATTTTTAGATTATATATGAGCAAGAAATTCCTTAGTGTGAGGGTGGTGAGGAACTTGCACAGGTTGCTCAGAGAAGTTGTGGATGCCGATGCCTGGAATATTCAGGCCAGGTGGGATGGAATTTGGAAAAAATCTGGTTTAGTGAAAGGTGTCCCTGCCCACAGCAGGGAGGTTGGAACTAGATGATCTTTAAGGTCCCTTTTGACCCAGGCCATTCTATAATTCTAATTTAATTTTAGAGAGATCTTTATGGATATATTCTCTGGAACAAATGGACAAATATTGTGGAAACAGATTAACAGTTAATGCCAGTAGTTGATTCTCTCACACTTTCCCTTTGGTAAGATTAGTGATAATAGAAGGAACATTCATTTTGGACATAAAATGATTGTCCAGGATTTTCTCTTATTCCTTTAGAGACTTAAAAAAAAACGACCAAAAAACTGTTCTAAGACATGTTCTAAAATGCTTGTGTCAGTACAAAGGTGCTTTTAAACATCCTTATATACACATATATATATACCCAGTTATATATGTATATATATACATATATGTTTGTCTGTACATCCTGAACGGACTTCCATGGCATCTATACATCTGGAAATTAATGATATATTAGAAAAACAGATCATTTTATTTTTGTCCATTTTCCATTGTAGGTACCAACCTATTTAAAGCAGAAGTAGCTGGAATTGTTTAAAAGATGCATAATGTTTCACAGGTACTGTGGCCTGCAGCAAGATATCAATCGATTGTGGGGTAATAAAAGGGCATGTGTCACAACTGGCAGTTCTTCATTTGAATGTCTTTGAAATGAGATCTGAAATTCTGCTACTGGTTTAGTGTGCAATTCCCAACTTGACAAGGCAGCTGAAAATAATCCCTCAAAGAGCAGTGATTAGTACCTGCTCTCCATTTATCAGTGTATTTTCAAGGTCGCTCAAATATTTACAACCGTGCCTTTTTTATTTCTTGAAGTGAAAAATCAATCCCCAACGATATCCCACACACACAGAGTGTTCTCTATGAGGGAAGAGGAAGGAGACAAAATATTAAAAGGTGACCTAAGAAAGGTTTCTATACCAGACACATTTTTTGTCTGAGAGCATGTGAAATCTATTATAAGTTTATTATTGTGGTTTTTTTTCATATTTTGCATGAATAGTCTTGTTTCAAAATGAAAAAGTGTTCAGGAAGTACAAATTTCTTCAGACTTCCCTGTTTAATACTTGGAAATAATTTGGTTTTTTCAGTAGGACAGTATTTTAATGAAAATAAACATTAATAACCCTACCTCAAATTTCTCTTACAATAGTTTTACTAACTCTACAGCTACTATGAAAGCTGTATGTAGAAAGGTCACCAGAAAGAATGTTATCCTCACCACACAGAAAATGGTCAGGAGCTCTATGGTCAGGTTCACTGAGGAAGATGTTAGAAATCTCATTGCAGAGGAAGGAATCAGAAAACCCTCAGAGCCCATATCAGTGTCCTATTAGCAGCAGGCATCAAGGTCTTTTATTGATTTATTGATTTTTGTTGCAGTCAGGTTCCTTGTGCTTCTCAGGGTGAAGTTTCTAGCTATTGTGACTTAATCGTATGACTTTCTACCCCCAGAACCAGAAAGTTCCTTTTCTTACCACTTTACTCCCCAGTTCAAGCCCAATGTTCTTCCCTGGCACCCACCCTTGCCCTGCTCAGCCCCTGTGGTGATGCAGAGCAGTTCACTAAAGTGAGAGAAAGCTAATCCAATGCAATGAGTCTTTGCTCCCAAGTTAGATAAATCAGTTTACAGAGTGGCAACCACATGCCAAAATCTGTGCAGCCACGAGGATGGGGCTGCACAGCAGGAGTGAGGGGAATTGAAACAGGGGAGGCGTTTTCCTTCTGGCAGCAGTGAGACACGAAGTTGGCCCAGCTAACACCTAATCGCCCTGGGGGCTTTAACTCTGCAGTGCCATTCTTCAATAAGGCCAGACCAAAGCATGTAAAGTCATATATCACTTCCTCTAGCATGACCTAAAATCACACTCTAGGTTAAAAAATAAATATATTTTAAAATCATCCATTCTTTTACTGGCCTTCTGAGAATGTGCTTTTCATTCTACCAGTTTGTGTTTTGACATCAGGAATGAGGTAATAGAAACACAAAACAAAAGCAAGTTTTTCACAAGTCTTGAGAAACCAGAAGTTTTGTTGACTTTTTCTTTCTTTTTTTTCAGGATCAAGCTAAATATCATGAGACCAATGATAAAATAGTTTGCAAGAGTTCTCTTTCTGCCCTACATTGTTTTACATCAGATGAAGAAAGAAAAATGTTTGTGGTTTTTGGTTTTTTTTTTTTTATTTGCACTGGCATTATCCAATTACATCAGGCTAAAGAAAGTTTTACCTCCTTTTATCATCATTTTCCCAAGACAGATGCTTCTGTACAAAGAAATTTAGATGAGCAGGAATAAAGCCTTGGTTTTTTTTTTCTCTTTCTGGCTTTTCAGTTTTCATCTCTTCTGCACAGCCATTGTCATACAGGTCAAAACATATATCACTTCACTATTATGATGAGTATACAGTGGAATTGCTCCTGATTTATAGCAAACAAATTAAAATTATTTCTATATCTTTCAGGTGAAATCAAATACCAGTATGTTTTCCTTTTTAAATAATCTCTTTGTATAGCATAACCTCCAGATGGTGAATGACTGTTCCCAAGGGTAAACTCATGTTAGACATCCACACTACTTTTTAATTACATCTTTGAGCACACTGTATTGAAGTGGAGGAAATGTCTTACAGCTGAAATTTATTTATTGGATGAAGCATTTAGTATGAGACTGCAGACAATTACAGGAATGGCTGCTGCTCTACTGAAGCACAGAATTACTCCATTAGATCAGTGAAAGAGAGATGGTTTGAGAGGAAATACAGCAGCAGCTTTCTCCCACAGCACAATTTTTTTCTTTCATTAGTTAGATATAAAGCACAATTTAAGTGGGCTATCAGTGACTTTTACATTAGTGAACCCTTGGTACTAGCAGTTAAAAAACGATGCTACTAAACACAACACATTTTGTATTATAATTTGCTAGATATAAAATGTATTTCAGAGCCAAGGGTTTAATAACCTTGGATTTTCTAGGCTAAATTTCATGCAGACACTCAGATACCAAAATTGAAGTTCATGGCTTTTTATGGCCTTCTGCACAAGAAATCTAGTTTTTAAATTTCATATATTTGAATTTCTGTATTTTTAAGTTCTTGTGCTCCTCTAGTTCACAAAATTTGAGGCTGATGCAATGTTTAGGTTACAGAATACAAGATAATAAGGGATACCTGTAGCTGCAGACAGTAACATCATGCTACTTTGTTTGTACTGTTGTTAAAGCTTCACTTCAAAACTGTAACATAAATTATTTCCACTCCTTTTTGGGAGGCTATTTTAGATGTATATGTCTAAAATCAGACTTATTTCCTGGCCACATTTATTCACAGGCAGCTTACAATTTGCATAATTTAACATTTAAGATTTAGTTTCCTAGTTTCTTTTCATAAGTAGTGAAGGTGCGTCAGCACATGCACAAAGAAAATTTCAGTAGAACTAGAACAAAAACTTAAAAAATCAGAGGCAGTCCTTAAATAACAAAATATACACTCAAAGGTTCAATACACACAGCAAACATAAGGCATGAAGACAACCTGGCAAAAATTCAGTCATGAATTTCATTTTTTTTCCCCAGCTATTTGTAGCAGTTTTAAGAGTAAGAATAACTAAATAATCTTAGTTATTAGGGGAACCTCCATAAATAAGCATGAAGATGATCAAATTAAATTTCTTAATGAAAAACATAGTTTTGAAAATATTTCCATATATATACATATATAATTTTTTATGGGTACAAGATACATTTATTCAGAAGGGTGTTCCAAACAGACCAGATGCCACCTGACTCTTTTTGAATGCTGGGGGAGCAGGGTGGGTCTGGAGCAGTAGGTGTCCCTCCCCCTGAGTAGCTCACACAGCACATTTGCTCCCCTGTTGCCCTGTTCCCCATCCCACTGGAAAGGTGCTCCATCCAGCCCGGGGGAAAGGCCTTCGTGCTGGTGGGACGTGGGCCAAGCTTCTCTCAGCTGTCTTCTCCTCCAGAACAGACTGGGAAGGAGGGGATTAAGAATTTGTTTGCCACAACAAACTGGAAGCAGTATATCACTCCCTCCTTGGGCCGTGATGGAGGGGCTGTGCTGACCTTGCCGTGCGCACGCAGAGCGCGGCTGATCCCGGCTGATCCCGGCTGACCCCATCGGCCCCAGACACACACTCCCAGGGCATTGTGCAGGCCAGCACAGCGGGGTCAGTGCTCTCCTCCTTCCCCAGGGGCAGAGCTGTGCGTCCCTGACTTTTCTTTTTAACAGCAGGCTTCTCTCTCCGCTGCCCAGCAAAGGGGAAATCCTTTCCTTCAGCAGTTCATAGGATATCCTGAGCTGGAAGGGACCCAAAAGGACCGTCCAAGTGCAAGCAACCTGGGTGCAAAGTCAAGGTGGGCAAGATTTCATCACTTATTTTCTCATTTGGTAAGGCATCAAAAGGAGCACTTGTTCCCAATGTCCCTTCTTTAGCGAGTGTCAAGGGTTGCAGGTTCTTCACCTTTTCATCATTGTGCGTTTGAGAGGAGGAGACTGGATGACAAGCTGGGATGATAAGCAGGGATGTGGATCTTTATATGGTGCTATCAAAGAAAAAAGCAAACAAAAAATCAGACTAATGGAAAAAAAAGTGACAATTTTCTAAATTTTTGGGGTTTTTCCATCATTTCATGATACACTGATCCAGTTTGCCAAGCTCTGCTGGTATCCTTCCATTTCAGTGACTGTTCACAGAGATAATAGAGATGGAACTTCCATGTTTTAAAAGATCATAAATTAGTTAATTATAGAAGCTGCCATTTGAGCAAAGGAACTCCACTTTCCAAAGTGATTTTATAATACTTACCTATTTCAAACATCAATTTTAAGATGCCATTAAAACAAATACATTAGAAAAACAGGCACCAAAACAACAACAAAAAAATCCCAAATTGGGACTGAACTTTTTAATTTATATATGTTTCCTGATTAGATATGGCCACTTTCTGCTATCTACAAGCTGGTGATAATTCTGATGGGAAAAAAAACACAGAGCTCCAGCAAAAGTCTGGTCAGCAGGGAAATGTGTTACAACAAAGAAAGTACTTAACCATTTCCCTGTACTATGGACAAAGCAGGGTACCTTTCCACATGCTGGTGCTTGTTGCCTTCCTCCTGCTGACTCCAGGTCAGGAAATTTGACACAAATCCTTCCCTTACACTCTGGAAACTGGAGAGCTCCTAAGCATCATGCAGCAGTTCTACCTGTCAGTGTAACAAATCTGATTGGCAGTGTCCCTAGAATATTTGATCACTTTATTTCCGAATAATATATCTCTAACAGGTTTGGGAATTACTTTCTCATAGTTGTCACTGTGTATCTGTGCCAAACAATGTAACAATCCTATTTTATATCCCAGAGGATCATAAAACTATTGCCTTATATTAAAATTTGGAAAGTTTTACCTGCCACTGCTTTGTGCCATGTGAATGTGATTCTAAGGTTTATTTTAAAATCATAAAGGCTAACAACTTCCATCATCAAAACTAAATGCTGAGTTCCGGACATAAAATACCCCCATGGCTCTGGAAACAAATACAGCATGAAGAAAACCCACACTTAACACCCACAGATTAGTGAGTGTGGGACTCACTGCTGGAGTGACTCACTGAATAAATATTTCTGAGGTAACATTCACCATTCATTCCTTCTGGTGAGCTTCAGGTCACTTCTCTGTCTCGTTTTATCTGACTCCACCATGGCAAACACAGTCTGCAACTCCGATGAAAATCAATGAGGACAATTTCAATTGTCAGCAAGAGCATTTGGCACATCCTGGAGAAATCAAGTTGTGCAAAACCTTCTGCAGTGAGCTTGCAGTTTAACTGAGATGCAAGTGCAGTTTGTCAACATACAGAAAACACAGTAAACTTGAATATACTAGACATGATACAGGAACAATACTGTGGCTTTATTTTTTTTTTTTTTTTGCTATGATGCATGCAAAAATTAGTTAAAGAAGCTGCATGGTACATGACCCAGGATTATTAAAAATAATTTTAAAAATACAAAAGGATCTGCTTCTTCCTATGCCAGGCCTCACTGCATTTTCCAGCATCAGCTGGGGAGTTCTGTAGTATGTTAGAATGCCTGCAACCAGCCCTGTCAACAGATCTGTAGATTTCATGACTGTAACAAGGTGAAAAGGGGACAAAATGCAGATTTTTTTCCATTCTACTCAGTTTTTACATAAAACTAAAATGTGGAATGTTTTTTGCCTGTGCAGATGAAACTAGAATAACTCAGATAATTTCTTTTCCTGGTATCATATATATGAAAAAAAATCATTTTGCATGCATTTGCTTCTAAGAAGATTTTGACCTTACTCCAGTGTGTTTGGTATGGATATCTGAGTAAACTTTTGTGTGACAGATATGAATGTAGCTAATGAGATTTTAAAACATGCTTCCAAGTAATTCAGTAATTAAATTGCACTGGGTTAAAGTGACCTTTAAAGGCCACTCCCAAAAGATCCTTTACAATTACTCGGGAGCTATCTACCATTTAAAAAAGAGATAACCTTACACTTAATAACAGCAAGGAAAAATTGCCCTTGTCCCCTTGTTTGATGAATGTCACAGTAGGATTTCAGATTCCAGAATTCCCTATTAAAGGGAGAAAGCAAGGAGAGATTTTTCTACAGGTTTCCATTAATGGAGAACAAAAAGTTTGATACCAATATCTGCAGACAGACTTGGTAGGCTTTTCTTTCCTTAACATTTAGAAACAACTTTACTCTCAGGCTTAGAGTCTGAAATTTTCAAAATTACTGAGCAGGCAAGCCTAACAGCTTGCTTACTTAACTATGTTTAGTTCTATCATAATTTATGTTCAAGAGTGGGTCCAAAGTTAAAGCCTTTCTCTCATTGGAACCCTCAGCAACTTTCAGGCATGACAGGGAGCAGGTGTGCTGCCCTCCCACTCTTTTCAAACATACTGACATCCAGACTAGTGGAGATTACAATAGGTTCCCCGTCACCCTGCATCACAGGATACAGGAGAAAAATGTGAGAAATTACAAGATCAGAAAGATAATTTTTTAGTTGTTTTTTTTTTTTTTTGTATGGTTAAAAAGGTTCAAGGAGGACGCCCCAAACACCAGACTAAGTGTAAACTACTAAACGATAGATGACCAAGAAACCAGTTAAAGTGCTGCATGGTCCTTCCTACTGGTTATCATTGCAACAGAATTTTGTCCCATGACAATTAGCACTCACCAAGAGAAAGTTCAGGAAAGTTTTGGAGGGCATCATCCACAAGAGAACATTTCCAGTAGATGGTATGGACAAGACTGAGACAGGTGGCTGTTCCTCCAAAACAGTCCCCCACCATGGAGGGGGGTGGTGTGATGAATTGAGGGATGTCAGATTTCTCATTGATCTGCCTTGGCTTGGACTGCAACAGAGGTACATGGCAGTCTGGGCTCCTTTTACACTGATGCAGACTAACTTAATTGAATACTGCATAACCTTTAGAAATAATCTACTTGAAGTGACGAAGTTATTCATGGGGACTATTTTTCTCTCCAGGGCATCTGTTTTACTGAATACAATTAGTGGTGATGCTTCAGCACTTCCTTTCTACCACTTTCCTGCACATCTTTCATCAGCTGAACTTGAGACTTTCAGACAAATACACTGTGCATGTGTAGAACAGTGAATATGTCCAAGCAATTGAGCTACTGATCAGGTTGCCTTTCTTCTCTTGATAGCAGATGGGCAGATTCCACGTTTTTATGGCAGCATCATAGTGATATTTGGATCCTCCTACATCAGGACTGAATTTAATATGCAAAAATATATCTTCTGTGTTTGATTATCTGTTGATGATCTATTGACTCCAGCTGAATTCCTGTGCTGTATTTATTCTTTCCATGTGTGTTTTCTGTACGTCCTTCTCTTAGCAATTTCACAAGCATGCACTACTGAACAATTTGTATAGGTCTTCATTATCCTAATTTACTACAAATGGGGTATGTGGCTAACAGAATCAAGCCTGTCATAGATGTTTCATTTAGCCTCTTCATTAAAAAGAGCAGGGATGAGCAAGCAGAAGAGTTCATATCCTCTCAGAAATGCCTGACAACACACACAAAAATGGAGACTCTCAGGCCAAACAAATGAATCAGGAGAGAAATCCATCATTGTGGTTGTACTAAAAAAATAAATGTGACAGTATTTGACTTACCAGAAAAAAGATATTAAGCTCTCAGTTAAGTCAATGAAATAGATCATGTAATTACCCATCTACCAAAGGGAAAATTTCAGTTTACATAATTTCTCTTAGTCTACTGGCCATCTTGTGTGCTCTGGATCAGAGGTCCTGCATGTCTCCTCATCTCAACATGCTCTGATTCTTTGCCCTTTTTGTAATTTGTATTATTACTTGCTGTTCCATGTGGGACCTGAAGGGTGTTACTTTTTGCTCCTCTGCCTGAGGTAAAATGGAACTTTTTGGAGGGAACAAATGATGAGATTTAAAAAATTATGTATTTACCCTTCAGTAATAATACATTTATGTGCATAATTACCGACAAGGTTTCTTATTCTTAAAATGGTTTTGTTCATAACCTGTAATGCTGTCTGACATAAAATGTGAAAATCAAGGGTCATGTAATTTAGGCTACTTTAGAAAAGGATCAAAACTTTCTTATGGCTTAAAATAAACTAACCAATGTTAATCTAAAGCCAAAGAGAAAAGAAAAAAAATAAAAGAAGAAAAAAAAAGGTACTGTAAATATGGAAAGAAATTTGCAGCAAACCATTTTTTATGGAAATGGCCACCTATTTTGCAAGAAATGGTACTATTTATAGAAAAAGTTCATTTCTGTACTGCAAGAGCCTACTTTACTTTGAAGGAAATTAATTTTGCTGTCTTGGAAAAAATTTTCATCCCATATCTCCTGTGCCATTTTTCCTTCTGCATGGTGAAAAGAAGACCTTTGGGAGATTTTCATGGTCATGCCAGAAGTGCATCCAGCCAAATAAGGCAACAGATCTCTTGGATAACAACCTACCCATGAGTGCCCTCATCTGGCACTCAAAGAATGAAGAAATGGCTTTGCCTCTATCTCATGCTCCAGATTTCTATGTGCCTTCTAGAGCTGTTCATTAGCTATTCACTAAGAGACAGAACGCTTCAATATGCCAAAGGTCAATTTTCCTGCAACACTGGGTAACCAGATCTTTGTATTAAAAGTACTTGATAATTCAAATGCGGAAAGGAACAACAAAAAGAATGCTCTTACAGTTCCATAGCTCCTAAAAATATCATGTCTGTAGTTTCCATGCCCGACAAAAAAGCAGATTGAATTTCTGTCACTGGCAATCTAAATTAATATTGCAAGTGTTGCCTAGGAATGGGTACCAGGCACAGCATTTTCAACCAGAGATGCTGCTAGAGATCTGAGAGTTGTCAAAGAAGTTTAAGCACAATTTTAATGCCTTATCAGAAAATTACCGCAGCTTAGATAGAATTCCTGCTCCCAGCAGTTGAGAACTGTGAAGGCAAAAGAGACAAATTGAAATTTCATTGTCACCTAAAGGGCAAAATGAATTTTGCTTTTTTTTTCAAGAACTGCACCAAAGACTATTCTCACTAGGATAATCATGCTTCTCTCTTAAACTAGCTTTACTGTGATGTCACACTGTTAGCTACCAAGAGCACGTTCTTGCTTTAGGACTGATATAATGGGAATATCTGGTATTGCTTTAGGACTGATATAATGGGGAATATCTGGTATTGCCAGACTGCTAAATAAAGCTGGGAATAGATTTAAAACAAGAGATGATAAATTTTACAGAGCAGATGTGCAAAAATCTATCCCTCTTCCTTTACCTATTCATGCACACTCTGAATGCTTTCATCTGCTCAAAGGAGGTGATTTTCAGAAGTAACAGGACTTGCGTGGGTTCTCAACATAAATTATCAAAGAGGAAAAGACAAACCACCAAAACCACCACATTGTCCCCTATTTGATAATATTGTATCTGCTGAAATAAACAGAATAAGCAATCCCCCAATACTGCCATCATACAATCTACTCTGTCAAAAATACATCTGAGCTTCTGACAAAAATCATTAACAAGGCTCTCAGTCAGCTGTTAACATCTTCCTCAGATCAAATCCCAAACAGGGTTTTATGCCTGGACATGGGGCTACAGCAACATTTACTGATGTATTTCAGAGATTCTTACCTGTGCAGGTCACACTATGCAGTAAAATCATAAACACTATTCCTGGAAGAAAATCTCCTTCAAAGTTTGATTGCAATTTTTTGTAAGGAAATGTGGTGCACTGTATCACCACACAGCTTTGACCTTCCTCATTGTCACAGTTTGAATTACATGAATGTTAATGTTGGCTTTGATATGCTTCTTGATTTTCCTTTCAGAGTCAGTACAGAGTATGGAAAGCACAAAAAATATTGCTTCAAAGGTCTCACCAGTATGAAAAGACACAGAGAGGACTCTTTTTATAAAAATAACCCCCCCCCCAAAAAAAAAAAACCCAAACAAACAAAACCAACCAAAGAAACAAAACCCTGCCCAAAACCTGTCTGATTTTTTTTTTGCTACATATAGAGCCGTTGCGAGAGCTGACCGTAAATTACCAGATACAGCAAAATTGGAAATCTGCAAGGAGTAGAAATTCAAAAACTGGCTTCTAACACTCCACAGAAAGGCAGGAAGGAGAAAAGTGATATCTCCTTCCTTAGTTTGTGTGCTATGGCTTTTTCTTCTGTGCAGGCATGATCTGGCATCACACCAGTGTAAGCACCTACTTTTAAAATGTTGAGGTTTATACTTTCAGAAAAAGGTATATCACGCTGCATAAGGGTAATCCCTATGCCACTGAAAAATGCAGATGTCACCAGGCAGGCTTAGGCAGAAAGACAGTATTAAATGACACTATGAGCAAGCCCCTGAGGCTGTAAAGGGTCCACCCAGGAGCGCACATAAAACCTGTGTCAAAATGTTGTTGCAGCTGACACACGTATCTCCATCTCTTAGCCGGCCTAATCAGCTCCTCATTGGTGTCATACTCTGTCTCCAGACTGCTTCTCATTTCCAGCTTGGGCTATTTCCAACACCTCATATATCTCTGCTGAGTTATGGAGAGGCCTTCCGTGCTGTTCCAGTGGGGAAAGCAAACTGAGAAGAGAGGAAATTATCCCATGAGCAACCAAGGGTCAAATTCTTCCTAAATTGTTTACAGTCAGCTAACATCATGGATACATCTGTCACTCTTTCCATCCAAACTGTTTTTTATAATGTTGCTGACAAGCACGTCTAGCTGTTACATAATGAACCGTCTTTTCCATCACTAAAAAGAAAATTTAAAATCACAGCAAAGTTCCTTTCTGGATATGTTGTTATACAAGCACGCAGCTTATTTTTCAAATGTGAAGCGATAAACTAGATTACCCCTTTTATGCTTTTTAAAGTCACATGTTTATGAGGATAAGACTACTTAAAAGAAAGGAAACTTTGCAATATTTTGAGAAGCGCAGAGCACGCCGATGAGGAGCTAACTTTTTGAGCACAAGTTTGCCAAGGCACAGGCTGCAGTTACCAGAGAACACAAAACAAACTCCAAACAGAAAAAGCGCATTATTAATAGGAACAGCACTGGAATAGCAGGCAAAACCATGTGTAATGGAGGCTGTCACTTGGGAAGTCACAGCAGTTCCCACCAGAGATCTCTTCTGTTTTAAGGTATTATACCAGGGCAGCAGTCAAATGCAGTTTTGTAGAGACTTAGGATGATCTAATATTAGAATATAAGTTGTTTGCATTGCAGGGTATGTTTAAAGTGGAGACAGTTTATGTTCCTGTGCTCTAAATTGAATAGCTGTGATCTAGGCCTGTTCTGCTCTTCCAGGTCTGCTCCAAATGATGTACAGCCACATTACCAGCAACCATTCCTCAAGTAACATAACCCACTTGTTATGTGAAGCACATCCCTTCAAAGATCATTGTTTAATATGAGGAGGCAGATCTTGATCTTCTGAGGCACAGCTTCACACTTATGGACTGAAAGCATTACTTTCAAGTGTTCCTTTTGCTTGGTACACATGCTCTGGGTAGTTGTGTCTTTGACTTGGAGAATTTACAGTTGCCTTTTGCATTCACATGTTTGAAGACCTCAGTATAGTCAATGCAAATTAGATCCTTCTGAAAACATGGTAAGCTATTGCAGATTTATTTCTGTTTCTTTCCATGAATCTACTCATGTTCCATGAATTGATCATGGTCAGTAAAGATATTGCTAGATAGATAGAAGATATAAAGATATAATAACTTGCTGCTCCAACCCACCACTATTCACCTGAACCAAATTGTGTCTTGCTTTAGTGGTGAGATTATCAGTGGAAGCAGGAATGTGGCTGCAAACAGACTTGCTGGGGAACACCTCTGATGATCTGTAGTGGATTTTTTTTCTCTCCAAAACTCTGCCAGTGTTTCAATCTTTCTGACTTTCCTGGTTGACATTATTCAGAGCTGATTTTCCAGCAGTTTCACCAGACTATCCTGTCTTTGGTGTCTTTTCAGGGTTGATGTATAATTTTTCAGTTATTTCAAATGCTTTTCTTTCTCCTTTCATCTCCCTGAATTAGTAAATGTTTTGTTTTGACTAAACCCAAACTTCAAGTCCAAATTTATATGCATGTATTTTTATTAATTGCAGCCTTTCCAAAGACATGGGGTATTAGCACTTCGTTTTCTTCACTGTGCGTTCTGCTGTCCTTAACATTCCTCCATCTCATGACAAATCCTCTTTTACTTAATCTTCTCCTTCCTGTATTTATTGCCATCAGTGAAGTTTATAGAAGCAATCTGCCTGCTTCCACCATTTCTTTCACAACTCTTGTTTTCTGTGCCAGACTCAGTGCAGGATGACTGGTTTCTGGGCAGCATTGTTCACTGACTCCTTAATTTTTTACCGTATGCCAGGAGCTTTGCCTAAGAGCAGGAACTCCTGGAGGAATTCTGGTTAATCGGAATAAAACAAGTGTGGAGTTACAGAACTGAATGGTAAAACACTCTGCATAAAAGCAAAAGGTTGTAAACATATCCCCATTTAAGACAATGTAGATCTACACAACATGACGATTCCTTTTTCATTGATGGGAAGGAAAATAATTACATTTCCACAACGATGAACAGACTTTCTTGTCAGAATCACTACATAAGCACAGTGGGAACTACTTGATTTTTTCTTTCTATTATTTTGAACTATCTACCAGAGTTGAGTGCATGCTTAATATTTAGCTCATGTTCTGACTACCCTCACAATACGGATAAAAGATGATTTCCCAGCCATTCCACATTCCTAGCGTAACACTCCGTATAACGGAAGCTGCGGACCCTCTCTGTGGAAGAACTAAATCACCCCCTGTCTGAACAATCATGATTCACCTTTCCTTGCGTTTCCTCAGCGCACAAGCACTCTGGCCCCCAGGCTGAGTGCGGGCAGCAGGCAGAGCTCGCTCCGGTTCTGGCGCAGAAGGAACTGCCCGGGACAGCTGGCGAGTGACTGTGGAGTGGCGTCACCTCTGGGAGCCTGGGGACTCACCATGGTGCGGCTGGGGGCGTTCACAACCCTTCCCATCAACACTGTTATTCTTCTGACTACTAGAGCAAATCTTTGGGGCTTTGTCACTGAGGCTGTTCAAGCAATTTAATATACGAGCAGATATATTTTGAATTGGAAACTGGACCCATTCCAAGCCCATCTTTGCAAACCAGGGGTTAAAAAGACATGCCAAAGGTACATTTAAACACCTCGTGAGTGCCAGATGCAGATTAGGTAGAGCACGTGATGGTTTTGTCCTCACTCAAGTCATATAGCAGGGCTTCAAACACATCTCTCTTAAATATTTTTCATAAAACACAATGTAATGCCTTGCCCAGAGACAATGAATATGCAGCTTAGATTGTTAACTGCAAAATCCACATTGTGGCTGAAGGGTGAGAAGGTATTTCAGGCTCATCCCAGTTTTTAAATTTGCCAGGATAAATACATCACAGTGGGAAACCCATATGTGGTTTACACTGTATAGAACATATCTCTTCAGCTGAGAAGGACCACTCCAAAGATATAAGAAAGAAAAAACCTATTCAAGAAAAACCTATTCAAAATGGGCAGATTGCTATGATATTTTCATTGCTTTAAACTTTTTGTGTCTATCATATCAGGTATCTAGGTATCCAGCATCTATACTTTCAGAGCAGGGCAATGTGGCATTATTAAAAAAAATAGAAATTTTCACTTCTATGGCTATGATTTTATACTCAGAGAGATTCAAATAAGACCACTAATGAAAAACTTTCCTCTTTTTAAGCATGCTTTGTTTAATTGAACTCACTGGCATTAAGCCCTCTTTTGTAAAGGAATATTGCTCATATAGGCACAATAGCATCACTACAAAAGGCAATTGTAGTCACAAATCCGTGTTTTCTATTTGCTGTGAATGGGTCACCCTAAATCAAGGAAATATAAAGCACTGATGACTTTTCTTCCCCAAAATAAATTGACTCAATACAGCAAAGCATTCATATAGACAGACTCCAAAATGTTTAGGTTGAACAAATCCTTGTAAAGATAAAAACTGCATGGCTCTGCCACTGGGGTAGGATTACCCTGTGTGTTGATACAGGCTGCAAAGAATCAACCACACTCAAAACAAGATGGGGCCTGAACAAAGCCTTAACCAGACTGTGACTTTTCTATAGAAAATAAAAATAAAATAAAATACTTGCTGTCTGTGTCCCATCTTAGAGGTCTCTGTACTTTTTGTGCAGATGACAGAAAGAACAATAAGTGCCCACAAATGTTGCTGCACTGTTTCACCTCCCACAGTAATTAGATGGAATCTGTATTTTATAGGGTCCTTGTGCTTAGGGTTGATGAGTTTCAGATTCAATCTCTATAACAGAAAGACTGAATCAAGTATTTTCCCCTCCGTTACTGAGACTAATAAAAGATATGTCAGAGTGTCAGCTTTGCCAGGGCTTTCAAACTTCCTTCTCTTAACTGTACTAGTAATTCAACTGATTTCTCTGATTTGTCCTTGTCTTCCACACACATTTTAATATTCTAATCTCTACAATTAAAAATGACAAAGTTTAGCAAACTTTTCATTTTCGGTAAGCACTTCTGACTCAATTAAATTTTTTTGTCTTGGCCAAACACCTAGCTTGATTAATAATATCTTTGTATTTGACATGTTTTTCTATTAGTCTGAAGTTTTTCTGTTAGTCTGAAGTATTTCTATCATGACCAAAAAGAAAGAAAAATTCTATTACCACAAACCAAATAATGAGGTCCTTTCTTAATTGTTACCTGACAATGAGTGTGATTGAGTAGCAATTCACAAAAGTCCTTGGGAATTTAAAAGCTGTATTTATTTAAATGATAGATTGTAAGTTATTGTATAAGCTATTTTTAATGTGCAACACTGCATTTTATCTGTGCTTGCATTTTATCTCTGGCTGATACGCACGTAACAGTGTGGCAGAAGGTCAGGCTCATGTGATTATACTATGTACTTATTAGTCTTGATACTCAGTGATACAGATGGTGCAAAGAATGAACTTTTACTGCTTTGGAAAACTGAAAAAAATAAAATGGAATTTAGTTCCTGTTGCAACTATCTTATAGCATGCATTTATTTTTGTCCTTGCTTTTGTTGTCCCAATTCAGTGACTAATGTGTTCCTTTAGAGGAATATGCTTAAATAGTGCTTTCTTAATCTTTCTTTAAATAAAAGGGGGTATCAATACTTGCTATGCTTTTGAGACAAAATCTGTTGAGAGTTTATGATCTCCAGCTTGTAACAGAATTAAATGGTGTCTTGTCTTTCCATTTCTACTTTCAAGCCAAGATAAACTTGGAAAAGTAATGTATATACAGTCCATGTCCAGTAAGCCTACGGTTAGAAATACAGAAAGAACTACAGTTACAACTACAAACCCAGGAGCAATGCAATAAAATGCACCACCAATTTACATCCACATACAGATCTCCCTTTGATCTTCAAAGTACCTTGGTAAGACATTTGGTAAGACAGCATCGCCTGTCTTACACTGAAATACAGATTTACTACATTGGTCCCAAGCTACAGCCCAAGAGCTGAGCTAGGACACACCATGAATGACTCATCAGGTCTGTAGAGTTAGAAGATACCTTAACTTTTTTCCCCCATAAAATATTTTGAATTTTTTTCCATTTCATGCAGCTGAGTTTGGCCATTGCTGTTACACTTACAGACATGGATCACTCTTACACTTATTGACATGTGAGCCTGAGCCCTGGTCATATGACTTTGAGGAGCATTACCCACACAGGGTAATGTTTCTAGGGTTTGAATTTGTTGACATATTTTCTTACCTGGGGTATACCTTGGCAATAATTCCCAAATGGCGTTTTAGTAAAGCCCACGCCCACAAGATGTGATTTCTTAGGGGAGTCTGCTCTAAAACAGAATCTTCAACAACCAATCCAAATATTGAAGTTAAAGCTGTTTTAGCAATATGGCCACTGGCTCATAAAAGAGTTTCTGATCAGTGGTGGCACGTTTGGCATATCCATTCATGCTTTTGCATTTACCCCGTTTCCAGGATCACAGCACAAACAGTGCTGTGATCACCAGCGGACTGCAGGAGATTTGAATGGGACAGAAGCTTTAAAGGAAGTAATTTATGAGGGGGGGAAGCAAGGAAGCAGTGCCTTGCACATTTGATTTCCCAGCAGGAGACCAGGCCGGGTATTGAGGTACCTGTTAACTCAATCTCAGTAAACCTTCTCAGACTATAGGAACCCTTCTGCAGTGTGCCAGGCCCAGAGCACCCAGAGATACACAGGTGGGAGATGTACCCTTCGCTGGGAAGGCAGCAGTCAGCGGAGCAACTGCTTGGACATGCTGCTTCATACCAGCTACCAGAGAGCTCTGACATTCAAGATTCCTGCTTTGATGTCAGTCTCAGGAGTTTGGAGGTGAGCCCAGAGGTAAGAGCTGAAAACAACACACTATCCAGGCTTGCTGAACACAGCAGACAGTGAATGAATCCTTTTCTCTGCTAACATTCATGAAACCCTCTTCTCCTCCACAATGGTCCTCTCTTCTGAGTTAATTTAGGTTTTATACCTGCTATACAAGAATTATGTTTAAGCCTTTATGTGTTTTCCTGAAATTATATTTATAGCTGGGAGTAGCTGCATAAACCTTGTTTACTTTCCTCTCTACAATCATGCATATGTTCTGCAACTGCTGCTCTTCCTTTAATGCTCTTTTGTCCACCTGAAAGTGAGAAGACCAGAGACCTGGCCACAAGTAAGTTTACTCAGCTCAAACACAGGCAACTCACTCACTGCAGTGCATCTGCAGCTCCTGGGTGCCACAAGGCAAGACTGGAAGCAGCAGCATTCCAAGAGAGGCATCTGGTAGAAGCAGCAGCTCCCAAATCCCCAGAACAGTGGCTGTTTCAAACTGCAGTTTGTCAAAAGGAAAAGTAGCATCAACAGTATGGTCACCTGGATTGCTTGCCACACTGCCTCCCTCAGCTCCATACAACTCCTTATCAACTTTCAGCTCTATGTTATGAAAGGAAAATATAATCCAGGAACCCCCTGAGGCCTGGTGGCCATGCATTGCTCTCAGCGTGTGCTACCACTGACATCTTGCAGAAGCATAAACTTCATAACACTTCCAGATACATAAACTCAGCATTTTGATGCTTTTTATTATTGTTTGATGAGGGAAAGGTATTAAGATGATGGGGTTTGAGGGTCTGGGGGTAGAGCGGTTTTGGATGTTTTTAGTTTTTTTTAAGAATTTGAATTCATTCATTAAGACTTAATTTGTGGCAGAAGCATTCAGAAATGGTTGTTTGCAAGTCAGATATATGTATTTGGATTTCAGGTGCCCACAATGACTCATTTTTGAAACCTTCTAAAATACAGAAACTCCCTGAAAACCCCACTGTCTTGTTCTTTCTCTTTTTTTTTCCTTTTGGTTTTTAAAAATAAATTAGCAGCAGCCTAGAAAAACCACAGATTCAGCATGCTCATATTTAACGCTAAAAATCATTACCCTCAAGCAAGTTTAATTAAACTAACAGAAGAGTTTACAATGCAAAAGAAATAGGTCAGGAAGGAATACTATAAAACAAAATTACATCTTGAAAATAGTCCAGGAAAAGCAAGACAAGTCTGAACTCAGTAATTAATGATATCAGGGAGAAGATGGGATTCTGAAGGGTAGAAAGTCATGGGAAAAACAAGGGCATTTGTTATCTAAACATAGCTGCAAAACATTTCTGTTGGTTGTTTTGTGAGGAAAGTTGCTTTTCCAAAATGGGGTTTGTGGTAGAAAGATGCTAGGCTCTAGTCTTGGCCTTTTTGCATGTACTACTCATTGGTCAGTAACTTTCTGAACAGTACAAACTATCCATGCACTCTTTTAAAAGTTTGGCTTTCTGACACTTGAATCAGAAGTTCCAACATAGCTGCTTTGCAGTGCTGACCGCTCGTTCTGTATAACACAGAGGTATGATAATAATAATAATAATAATAATAATAATCTAATCGATTCTCACTGACTTACTGAGGTTGGCATCTAGAGCCATACATTGGTTATTTTCAATCACTTCTCTAGGGTCATTCTAAAACCAAGAACCCTACAACCAATTAGTTTTGTCTGGTCTAGTTACTCCCTTTTGATAATATTTTGAGAATTTTAGTTACATTGTAGCAAACTTCCAGCAATTTTATGTTGTCTCAGCGTCCAAATGCAGATTTTATTACAGTGTCCCATCTTACATAGCAAATATTCTGACAATCATTATTCTTATAATCAAACTACTTAAGATGCTGGCTCTTCAGTGCAATAACATTAAAACAAAAATTGATGGCTTCTGGGGCAACAAAATCATCCCCAAACTCTACAAGGGGAACTGGTTAAAGAAATACCCAAAAGAAAAAATCTGCTCAGCCTTTGAAGAGGGTCATTCAATCTCGCAAAGCACTTTCATCAATTCTGTGAACTCATGTGTCAATGACTACATCTTGGGTTCTATGGTTATAAATGTTTTCCATTCAAGTTATGTGGTAAATCTGTTCCCTCCGCAGCTAAACTTCCCTGTTCTAGGGCAGCTGAAAACTCCTCTGTATTTTGCAGTATGTGCATGAGTTCTGTTTTTGGCTGCCTGAGGTTTCTGTCCCTGCTGTGTGCTGTGAAACCTTTTCTGCTACTTCTCCTTCCCCGGCTTTTGCTGTGATTATTAAACCACTAATGGTATAGTTGTCAAATTATGAATGGCTATCTTGATTGCTTTACTCTTTGAACCTGCCCCATATTGTCCCACTTGCCTTCTGAGTTGTTTAAGCTTGAAATGATGGTTGTTTACAAAACAGACCCACTCAACATTTGCAGGCACTGATTCAGAGCTTTGCCACACATCTGCCTCTGTGTCAGCCTGAGCCCAAAGTCAGAGCAGACTCTGGAAACAAACCTTGTGGCCACCACAGACCTGCCAAAGACAGGCACAGCCTTCCTGTGGTACTTCAGCAACACAAGCAGAGAGCTGCAGGAATTCAAACATTTGAAGCAAAGCCCTCTAGGTTTCATAGAGGCATTTCCTCCTTCTCCTCCACAGAGATAAACAAGAAATTGCCATGAGGAAAATGCAATCCCAAGGTAGGACTGTATTTAAGAGGAATGAACAGCAAGCAGACAGCTGAAGTGCAGATAGAATGAGGGTAATCAGTGGAGACCAAATAATCCAATTTATTCTCAGAAGAATGAAGACCAAAAATGAGCCTATATGTAGCAGCCTGGGGAAGCCATGAGGCAGACAGTCTGTATTGAAACATCTGCCAGCTCTTGGAAGAGTGGACAGTTTTCTCACACTGGAATAGCCGACCTAAACTGTGCTCCCACTAACTTAGGTAAAAGAGAAATAACATTGCTGACATTTTTGTTTCCTGTGTTCTGTATAATTGTCACAAAATGAAGTCTTTCTCAGCAGCAAAATGGGTAGTTCATGAAATCTAAGTAAAAATTTATGCTCATAACTTGAGTCAGGTTGTTCTAGCCCCAGAACTGCCAAGAAAGCAGGTCTGTCTGTCTTTCTCAGACAGGGGACATTCATGACTGAAACCATACCATATCTTCTGAGATGCCTAGTGTGTCTCCAGGAAAATACTTATTATTTCAGTTTCTCTATGCTGTTCTCACACAGGAAAAAGTGACTATAGCAACTTTCCTTGCTGCATCCCTGGCAGACCTATTCGGGAGAAAACCCTGTCCTGCTGTGTGTTTGAATTTACTGTCTACGGTTCAGGGACAAGTGTAAAATAAGAAGAAACCCTTCCTTGCCACTGCACTATTACTTGGCCCCTGTGGAGACCTTGGGACCTACAGGCACATTCCAAATCCAAAGAAAAATAGTGTCTGTGGCTCCTTACATTTACCACCATTGCTGTTACTGCTATCAGGGAAATAGGTATCTGTTGCCTCTTCAGAGAATCACAGAATGGTTGAAATTATTCCTATGCACGGAGATCATCTGGTCCAGCCTCACGCTCTGGAAGGCACTCATTGAAGGCTGTCCAGGACCATGTCCAGATGACTCCTGAATGTTACCTCTTTTTCTGTCACTGGGGCTCACTGGAAAAAATCCTGTCTCTGTTGCCTTTGCACTTTCCCTTAATGTATTCATAAACATTGATAATATGTTCCCTGAGTGCAATGGCTGCATGCAGACAGTTTCTTCCTCTTCCAAAACCTCACCAGGTGTTGATATCAGTTTGCCCTAATGGCAGACTGTTTTTCCCCCTCATTAATTTTTCTCTCATATTCACTCACTGGAATTTTGAGGGAGTATATATTCCAGCTTTGTTTGTTTATCCCATTGACCTCCTTTAATCACTTATTAATAAAAAGACCATTCTGTCAGCCTTGCTTTCTTCAGTGAATAAAATTACCATGACATCATCTTATAAGAACTAAGAACAGAACATAAATTTCTTAAGTGTTTTTTCTCCTCAAGCTGTCACCTGAAACACCTCATGCCTGCAGCAACCTCTCCTCATGATTACAAGGGCCGACCCAACTGAAATATGACTCTACAGGTTCTTATTGTCCAAAATTGTCCAAAATCACCTTCTCATCCAGAGCTCCTAAGGACTGCTTCCTCTCTCAGACCCAGTAAAGAGTAACAGCAAGGAGAACAATGCAAGAAACTCCTGGAGCAGCAAAGAGATCACATGACATACTCAGATGGCAACGAGGTCAAGCCCCGTCACTGGGCCAGACGTGATTTTGAAAGTGCTCAGCTTCAAGTAACTGCAACTGTGCCAGAGCTAAGCCCAGAGGCACATGGATGGCCACATGTCACACAGACATTTAAAAACAGGGTGTACCAGGTGTCAGATACTTAAGCGGTGACACAAGCATTGGTGTTCATACATGACACAAGCATTGGTGACCCATACAGGTGTTCAACACCAGTACAGACAGCCTTCAAAGATACAGCAGCTTTCCTTCTGAGGTTGGTATTTGTATTCTTAAGAGGGCAGGATAAATGAGCATAATCGCTCCTATGGATTCTGCTTGTTTTAGGAATGAATCAGCTTCATAAATTTTCACAACTAGTGAGTGCTTACTTCATTTTGTGTAAGGTTTGAGTAGTCAGATCTGTTTATTTGTTGATTTGTTTGCTTTTGCTAGGTTCTTCCCAGCATGAACTATTTTTCTTGGAGTGCTGAAATACGGGTGAGCAAAGAAATAAAAAGTTACTCTCAGTCACTGGTGACTAAAACCTATGGCTTCTGGCAAAATTAATTTGGGCAGAAACTTGACAGCTACTCTTACTTCCCAACAAGTTTATGTCTGATGCTGTGGGAGACATAAAATAACAAATATTTATTATTCAGTATTGTTCATTTTCATCACTCTCATGTATGGTTGTTGAGGCTTTTTACAATTAGTAAAAATACCCTAGTAACTAAAATTGTTCCTGGGGTTTGCATAGGAAAGAATGTTCCTATTGTATCCTGTCCTTCAAATAGCTACATACAAACTTTTCTATTTGACTAAAGAAATAATGTATATAATAAATAGCTACCAGTAGAAATACAGCTTTGTTACATGTTTTTAAACTCTGCCCTAAAAATTAATTTAGAATGTGGTATTTATAGTAATTGAGGAACTGAGCTTCCCCACTTCTTCCTTTGGACCTTACTTCTCTCGGTTACCTCGTAAGGAGCAACGTCCATAAAGACATCTACTGACTTGGGGATGGCTTCCCTTCAGCTGAAGTGCTCAACATGAGAAGTCGTGTTTTGAATGGAATAAACGCTTGAAAAGTCTACTGGAGCACAGTTTTATAGTTACACAGATAATCGACAATAGAAAATTAAATCAAGCCTGACTTAGTGTTGTACATAGTACAAGTCATTATGCAGGTTACTCTTGCATGATATACAGCAACCATAGAAAAACACCACAAGTGAACACTATTGAAATCTGATCTTTTGCACAGTACATTTCTTATATTTAATCAAGTTTTCAGTCTTGTTGTTTGCCCTCCTCCAAGGATATCTAATCTTGATTGCCAAAGGTACACCAGCACCACTGGCAAGGTCTTCCAATGATTACTTAGCCTCAAAAGGCTAAGTAATCTTTGGATTACAAAACACATTTTTATCTCTTTAAATGTCAAGATACTACTTCCACCTCTTGAATTTTGTGTCTAATGGAATGAAAACCTGTCTTTTACCAAATTCATGTTCCAGAATCAAATACTTATTTATGTATACTAGTCCATTATTCATTCTTCAACATTTATTAATAGATAAGGGACAGAATGACTTCAACATTTCCATAGGAAATGTGTTTTCCAATTCCATCATTATTAGGGTGGCTTTTCTTTGTTGATTAATAGTCTCTTACGCTGATACTAAAACTGGACACAACATTAAAAAATTACAACAGATAAATACAGAAGAAATATCTACAGCATACATGCTTCCTGTTCCTACCTTTCAGGACCATATTTTTCCAACTGATTACAGCTTTTTTTGAAGGGAGAAGTCACATTCAGCTGAATAGTCATTAGAATATCCAGGTTCCTCTCATATGTCACAGTTTTCCAAAATCAGACCCTTCTTCTTATTTTGTACTGCCCAAGCCTCTTCCACTTAATTTTAAAATTTGACATAGAAGATACTTAGAGCTAGAAAACTAGCTCTATCCACATTAGATTAAGGTCACCTTGCACAGATAAATCTTTATTGGTACTAATTTAGTGTTTTATTCTAGTACTGTAGGCACTTCAGACAATAAAAATAGCAAGAGTCATTCCATGAATAAGTGGAAGGATTGTAGTGGAAGGATTGTAGTGGGTCCTTCTACCTAAACATTCATCCATTGCTGTCCAGACACTCAAACACCTTTAGAAATCTGTTTCATCACTGAATTCATTCTGAACACCAGCACAGTCAGAAACAGATTTATTATCAAGAATAAACGCAAGTTAATGTAAAGAGAGGGAAACTTTTTTGATGTCTCTCTAGACCTAATTTTAGACTAATAAGTACACCATTCTATCAAGCTAGCATTAATTATCAAAGGATCTGTAAAAATAAGGCCATAGAAATAAGAAATTAATACAGTTTCTCCTGTATTTGTTAAATTGTCATACTTGGTACTTGAACAAGGGTTGATTTTGAACTCACAGAAAAAAAAATATACCTAAATAAAATTATTCCTGTGCATAAATGTGTAAACATATTTTAAAATGTTTTACAGGACAAGGAAGAGAACAACATTTAGGACAAATTTATCTTGAATTTACATGAAGTTTTTTCTGCCATTAATCTCTTGCTTACTACATATTCCTTGAGACTCATTCTTCTGCCTCCCATCCAACTGTTCTAAGATCAGGGCCTGTAAAGTCATCTTGCCCAGAACCTAGCAAAAGAGTGAAGATGCTGATTCAGTAACTAATTTTATATTTGTTAGCAGTGTACCTGGACACATGCTACTGAAAGTGCAAGTCTGAAGCAGAAATCATGGGAGCACTCATATTGAGACAGAAAGTTGTCTCAATCCTGATCAGATATCACAGAAAGTTTGCACATTAATTAACATTGCAGTGGAATGGCTATTATGTGATTTCTATAATCTTCTTTCTGTCTCCCACCCCCACTCCTCTTTTATCTTGTCTATCCAGTCTTTCATCTGCACTATCCCTGTGCCTCAATACCCTGTCTTGGCCACCTAGCAAATAAATGAAATGTTTACTGCTGGTGTTTACAGTGCTTCCAGCTGTCTCAAAGGACAACAATGCTAATTGTAAATGATGAATCAGAGATCAGATATTAGTCAGCAAATTTTCCTGCTATTTGCACAGCAATATCGGTCTGAAGTCTAACCTGTTCATTTCCTGCCTGGTGGTAATGAAGCATCTGAACCCTGGATGAACCTTAGGCTCACCTCCAGTGGGCTGTTTGTAGAAGGATGATCTTCCCAAGTACATCTGAAATTCACAGGCTAGAATATGTTAAAAATAAATCTTCTGGAAGCCAGTATTCTCAAATCATATTGAAAATATGTAATTTTCTCTGAAGTAATTTAGTGACAGGTACAATAAAGGCAAATTAAATAGCATTTACAAAAGGGGTTTTTTGTTTACTTGTTAGGAATTGACAAAAATCATGTTTCTAAACCACAGCCCAAGGAGTCAATGTCAACTTTCTCTTTCTTACAGAACATAAGGTCCCCAAAAAACACTTAGGTTTGTTGGTGTTGGATAAGGCAAGCATGCTATGAATACAGCAATGAAAAATCCAATAGGAAAACATTTGCATGTCTTCTGTGAAAGCCATAACTACATTATGGCAGGATGGATCTGTAAAGTCCAGGACAATATGATAGTTGGTGACTTTCATGCCATAATATACACATACATCACAATAATGACACAACACCTCTACTACTGCAACTACACAACACTACATCCTCTGTGACACTATTTCAAAACACATTACCTCGTAAGAAGATACTGCAAACCCATTTGACAACTTCTCCTTAAAATATTGCCAGTAAGACTTTTTAGTAGGATTATATTGGAGGCAATATTCCATAGGCGTTTGAGTTTTAGACATGTAACTATACTTTCTTTGAAATTAAACAGAAATTTTTAAAAAATGCTGTAAACAAATATATTTTGGTTTCAAAATTTCAGGCTGCCACAGAGCTCTTGAGGAGTTTTCAAATGTGCATCATAATACAGATTTGGAAAAAAACTAACCAAGGGGAAAAAAAATCTGTCTAAACTAAAAATATTTTATTCTGAGTTTTTTTTTCTTGCCTCAACAAAATCTAAACATTATGATAAACTTCAATCAATTTCAAAAATATTTTTGTTTAATCTGAAATATGCGATGACATACTATATAGCTATTATAAAAATCTCTGATCTAATGAAATTTCATCTTCATGGATTATCTATTCCAAAAATGTTAGAGGGATTCTCTGCTTTTTTCTTAATTTCTCTACTTTCTCCTTAATTTTTTTATACCTAACTGCAGATGGTGCCTAGATATCTTTAGTTATAAATATTTATATTTAGGTTTAAAGGAACAACAATTACTTCATTTAGAGTGAGTTAATTTTTCTGGTTGTCATGGAAGCCTGCAGACTAAGTTCCTTACAGCTGCCTACATTAGCACAGTACAATGCTACATTTTAGTGATTTATTTCAAAACTGGTGTTACCTAAACTATTCATTATTCTAATGAGACAATATAGAGAAACATGTGATTAGCCATAAAAGACTATGATATTTTAAAGTTGAAAGAAGGAGATGGAAATAACAGCTTTCTAGAAAACTGAGAATAAGCAGAGCAAACCAAAATGGTATGCTAGGTGGTAAGATGGTCTGAGCAGGATTACAATGCTGCAGAGCTGACAGGGCAGTCAGGTGAGAATGCAGCAGAGCTGAGTTCCTCTACACATGAAAGTAGAAAACCAGTCTGACAGATCACACGTCGGCTTAGAAATCATTCACCATGAGGTCTCACCTTAGCAATTCTGGGTAAGTTTTGTGTTTGTTTGCATTTTTTTCTGAAGTTGTTGCCCCCAGAACTAATTGTTCTAAAGCAAACACACCAGATATTGAGATTTGGAGATATGGACACATCAAGTGCTCAGATATAAGTAATGACAGTCCTTTCAATCAAACATATCAGACTGATTATAAAATATGTGGATGAATCACCAACCAAAACACCAAATGGTTGTTATTTTGGATAGAGAAAAAAAAGCTCATAAAGTAATTGATGTTACCCATGTTTTTATAAAGTTTATGGCTGATGTTTCATTACAGAAAACCATTGAAAGTCAATTTGGCGGCTATACCTCTAAAATATTTAGCAGTTACAAAAAGCTTAATAAAGCCTCTATTTGTTTATAATATGAACAAACGTATCTTCCAGAAAACAGCCAGATGCTTTATCCCTGGCTCTCATATCTTGTAGCTGTGTTGCTCCAGATGTCCTTTGTCAGTGTGATGTGACACCAAATTATTTACTCTTCCAGAGAGACAAAGGAACAAGCATATGTGGTCATCACATTTGTGTCCCTTGTGTGAGGGAAGAGGATAGTGAACACAGCACTTTACTTAGTCTGTTTTAGGGATGTTTTGAAATGCTATTTTTAAATTCTGTTTATTTCAAATATATTCTTGCCCAGGAAAAAACTACAGAAAAACAGCAAAAACATACCCTATCCTTATCTTCATCCAGTTTAAGTACAGCAGAGGAAGGAAATAATCTAGCAATCTTCAAAGTCATATATGTGGAAATCCAAGGTATTTTTATCACCTTCTATAAGAAGGGGTCAATTAAAGAAATGCTAAGAGTCTCACACAACCCCAGGGAGCTGCATGAGAGAAAGCATGGACCAGCTTGAAAACATCCATGGCACGAAGTCTTCATGTTTCTCTCCCGTAAAAGTGAGCAGAATGGCAGCTACACTGGAAAGTCCTGCTGCCATCTGGGAGAGACTTAAAGAGCTTGAGAAATAGGCTGATGGAAGCCTCACAGAGCTTAAGAAGAGGAAGTGCAAAGCCCTGCACCAGGAGTCATGGCCTGGGAAGGAAATAAGAACTGATACTCTGGAAAGCAAGTCTGCAGAAAAAGAGCTGGAAAGGAAGAGGAAAGGAACTAATAAAAGTAAGGGGCTTCCTCCAAAACCAGATATTCCCACCTAGCTGAACATCCCTACCCAGAATGGCAGGCTGCACACGGGAAGAACAGTCATGACTAACTGGAGCAGCCCAACCATTTATTCTATGAATAAAGAAATCAACAACTAACTCAATGAGTTATTCTACTTTAAGAGGTACAGAGGCAGTCATCTTTCAAAGATGTGTGTTTCAAGGGAGGTGTGTTCTGGCAGTCCAGATGAGAGATGTCACCGAGGAGATGCCAAGCCTAATTGATCCCACTGATTATTACCCACTATTATTGTTCCGTGTGGGTGCCAGTGATAGAGAGCAGCAATCTGGGAGCTGCACATGTTATGGTGAGAAAACAAGAGGAACTAGAGACGTGCACACACCTGCATGGGTATGGTATCACTGGCATCACAGAGACATGGTGGGGTGGCACCTATGACTAGAGCATTGGAATGGAAGGTTTTAGGCTTTTTAGGAAAGACAGGCTAGGGGGAGGTGAGGAGGGGATATAGGCCTCTATGTCAATGACAAGTTGGAGAGTATGGAACTGTGCCTGGGAAAGGGTGACGAGCCAGCCCACAGATTGTGAGTCAAGATTAAGGGGAGGGCAGGGACATGGTATGTTAAGATGGGGATCTGCTGCACCCAAGCAGGTGGATGAAGCTGATGAACCCCTCTGTTGGCCGACAGGAGCTGCCTCACAAGCCCTGATCCTCATGGGGGATTTCAACCACCCCAATGTCTGCTGGAGGGACAACACAGTAGAGCACAAACAATCCTCGTGTTTCCTTGAATGTGTCAACTACAACTTCCTCAGAGAAGTGATAGAGGATCCAGCAAGGACAGGTGCCACCAACAGACAGAGCTGGTGGGAAATGCAGTATTCCAAGGCAGCCTTGGCTGCAGTTACCACAAGGTGGTGGAACTGGAGATCCTCAAGGCAGTGAACAGGGCACACAGCAAACTCACCACACTGGACCTCAGGAGAGGAGACTGACCTTTTTAAAGACCTGCTTTGTAGAGTCCCAGGGGGCAGAGAGGACCAAGAATGATGGCTGAATTTGAAGGATCACTCCTCCAAGCTCAGGAGCAACACATCCCAACAAGGAGGAAACTGGAGAAAAGTGCCAGGAGGCCTCTATAGATGACTAAAAAATTGATGAGTAAACTCAGAGCAAAAAATGAATCAGAAGCTGGAAAGGAGTACAGGTAGCCTGTGAGGAATACAGGGAAATTTAATGGGAAACAAGGGATAATTCTAAGGAAGCCAAGGCTAGAATTGAGTCTGGTTAGGAATATCAATCATAACAGGGATCCACAGGGATCTTGACAGGCCTGAGAGAGCCACCATGCCAACCTCATGAAATTCAGCAAGGCTAAGTGCAAGATCCTATTGCTGGATCACGGCAATCCCAGACACATCCCCAGGCTGGGCAGAGAAGTGATTGAGAGCAGCCCTGAGGGGAGGGACTTGGGGGTGATGGCTGATGGAAACTCACCATGAGCCAGCAGTGAGTGCTCCCAGCCCAGAAAACCAAGGGAGTCCTGGGCTGCACCAAAAGGATTATGGCCAGCAGGTCGGGGAGGGGATTCTGCCCCTCTACTCTGTTTTTGTGAGATCCCACTGGGAGCACCACATCAAACCTCAGTGTTCCCAGCACATGAGGGACATGGGACTGTTGGAACAAGTTCAGAGGAGGCCACAAAGCTGATGAGAGGACTGGAGCACCTCCTCTATGAACACAGGCTGAGAAAGTTGCGGCTGTTCAGCCTGGAGAAGACAAGGTTGTGTGGAGACCTCACAGCAACCTGCTGGTATCTGAAGGGGGAAAACAGGAGAAGATCTTTTCACCAGGAAATGTAGCAATAGGACGAGAAGTAATAGATACATACTGGAAGAAGGGAAATTTAGGCTAGATATAAGGAATAAATTGTTTACTATGAGAGTGGTGAAACAGGGAGGCTGTGGATTTCCAACCCTGTGAGAGTTCAAGGCCAGGTTGGACAAGGCCCTTGAGCAGCCTGGTCTGGTGGGATATGTCCCTGCACATGGAAAAGTAGGCTGGGACTAGATGATCTTTTAAGTCCATTCCAAGCCTTAACATTCTATGATTCTGTGAAATAAAAATATTCACAACTATTGTGTTAGTCTGCCTTCTACCTCTGATATGGAAGGACGTAATTGAGATCATGCATTCTTGCTAAACTTTTCCTTTAAAGTAAAAAAAGAATTATCCAAGTTCCAAAGAGACTCAGAAAAGGAGTTCCCACTGCTTTCAGCAAAGGATAACTCTGGCTGCAAAATTGGCAACTGCTTTCCCTTTACCTTTCATGAGCAAAATCAGGTGAAAATACAGTGAACTATCAGAGATAAATATATTTGACCTGGTTCATATGTCCTGAAATTCCATAATTTATGACTGCACTACATTAAGGATGAGCTTGAATTTCAGGAGACTTGTTGAAATGCTGATTGTTAACAAACCAATAACAAAATTCTTTACATTAGCTTGAAGATTTTCTTCTTTCATGCAACATAGTGCAACTGTGCTATCAACAGCCTTGATCTCCTCTTGAGAATTTCCAGTATTTTACAACTCAGAACATATAAATCAGCTTCACCCTAGATTAGTTGTTCTGCCTAATATCAACAGCGTATTTATTTACCCACAACTCTTTAACCTTGACATGACAGATATAGTTTAAAAAAAGAACACACAAGAAACCTCACTGTTCACTTGAGAACTTAGAGAAAATATTAATCAGTAGAAAGATGACCTGTGGTAATGACATTTGGTTAGACATGTCTTTCTGGATACAGATAAAGTAAGAATTTGAGTCATTTATCATAGCAGTGATTGCATCGACAGCCCAAAACACAGGAGTTTCCCACATGAGTTCTTTGAGTTACTTCAACCTTCTCTCCCACACTCTGCCCATGCATCATGTAAGAAGCAAGTCTTTAGGAAGCATCATACTTTTCCTAGTATTTATCACTTTCTACACAGAGGGTGACTATTTCTGTGTTTCCCAAAAGGTCTGCCTAAAGGTTAAGTAACTTTTTGAGGATAACTGCACCCCAGAGAAGAGTTTACAGTTTTCGTACTCAAATAGTTCCACTAGGAAAACCAGTGGCTACTCAGTAATTTCCTCCCAAGAGCCACTGTACTTTTCATGGTTGGGTAATTTACTTAAAGACAAATTAAGGATTTCAAAAGCTGCTAAGCATATCTGTACTAGCACCTAAAGATGTTTTTCAAGATTCAAAAGTCCTGCTTTAAGATCACTAATCAGCACACTTCATATTAAAAGGAGTCCACAAAAGTTACAGATTCCCACTTATATTTCATCTGTACTTTTGTGGCCTTCCTGTTGACTTTGTGCCTGGGCATTTGGGTGAAGGCTGTAACTAACAGAGCAGAGTGTGGAAAGTGGGAACTGAGGGCAATGGAGTATTGGTGACACCCAGCAATCACATCAGGCTGAGTTATTGGGTTCTGATGAATATAAGAGGGAGGTAAAGGGTAGAAGTCCTTCCATATGAAATACAGGGAGACTAGGTATGTGTCAGGTACTTGACAGCAAATAAAGATCTGTCAAGATTTGAACCATTCTGTCCTGTCCAGAAGCAGACCCTCAATCCCCCAGAAAATTTGTCATGGAAAAAATGTAGGAATTTCAGGACTCCAGATGCCTCCTGGGTTAGATTCATGTTGCAAGTAGTTCAGAAGATCTGGAATCTGGGCTTTGATGCCCCCAGGTCTCATATATTAAGTGTCTGAGGCTTTTAGTCCCATCAAATTGTCTTAGTATTAACTGTGTCTGATTATCTTGTCTCAGTGATGAACGCAGTCTGACCTTGAAAAAGATACTTACTGGAACTTTTCTTTTTTGCGTGACTGAAAACTTGGAATGCAGCTCTTCACAGTACAGTACACTTGTAGCAAGTTTAGACACTCTAAAGCTCCTACAGCTGGCCTCATGGTTTCCCAAAACCAACAAAAAAGAGACAACAAGAAAAACATTAAGGAAGGTATTAGCCTTATTTTGACAAAACTGTTTGTTGTAAAAGACAACCTGCTGGCTATTTACATTTAGCTGAGGGGCCTTGGTTTGGGTTTACATTATGTATCATGTGATGCCTTTATTTCTTCATCCTCTGAGCTCTCATTCCTCTAAGGAATGCTACAGAAAGCACTTCCCCCTTCCTTCAGGAAGAGATTTATTGTTGGAGATTATGTGCTTGAATATCAATAATGAAGTTAAAAAATTAAATCTTTTATTACATTATCATAGTACACAAAAGTTCTGTCTTTTCAAGTCCTGTCTTTCCCAAGCAAAGGAAAAAGAAGTCAACATTATTAAAAAATTACACAAACAGTTGAATAAACTTGGACATACACAAAAAATTTCCCATCCTTCACTTAAATTGCAGCTGACCTGGAAGAACGCACTCAAAACTTTCTAAATCCGCGTTACTAAGATCACACCTAAATAATCTGTTGGTTTTGTTGTTGTCTTGTTTAGGCAGGCATGCTAATGTTGCATGGCAGATGTAGTATGCTGCTTGTCTTAGCAAATTTAGCAATTACATAACCTCCAAAAGCCATACAGTATCTAGAAGTAAACCCCTTCATTGTTGGTTTGTACAACACTTGATAATTTAACCTTGCTACAGGAATTTGCCATTGGTGATCCCAAGACCAGTTAAAAAAAAATATATATAAGCTTTTTTACTTAGAACTTGCTTCCCAAAGTTAAGTGATTTCTCAACTTATAAAGAAAAAAGCTAAACCCAATATGGTGCCTGAAAGTGGTATGCACAGGGAAAAAAAATTGAAAAAAGCAGCCTCTACTGCTGACTTTAGATTACATTTTGTCAGTTTACAGAGAATTCTATAACCTACTTTCTTATCAGTCAGTGTAGCAGAGTTATCCATGGTTTAGAATTGTTGTTGCTATCTTGACAGAGTTACAATACACTCATATGGAAGTGAGTGTCCTTTGATTAACTTTAAAAATGAAGGGGATAAAATGGGTATTTCCTAAATTTACCATGATAGAAAAAGCAGAGTGAAATAAATTTTAACAAAACAAAACAACTAAACAAAACCAAACAGCAAAGAGATGGAAGCTTTGGAACGGGTTGTGGGGAAGTTTATTGAGTCTGTCTTCGGAGGTCTTTAAGGACATCTCTCAGCAATAATTTTTGTACAGTTGATCCTGCCTTGTGGCAGATGGATAATCTAATGAAGTCCTGAAGTCCCCTCTAGCCCTGATTTTTGTGATTAGCAAATTTCCCCTACATACTCCCATCTTATTGTGGAGACCACATCATATTGTGGAACTCTATCCAGTGAATAATTTTTGTAATGTCACTTTTATACAGGTTTTGCAAAAAGTCCTTTGTAAATAATGTAGTTTATAAAATATCAATTACAAAATCTAAATTCACCCCTAATTTATTTTTCTCTGTCACGCAGGGAAATATAAGAATTCTGAAGGCAATTAACAAAGAGTTGACAACAAAAGACAGATGTCAGTCTTTTTGACATAATTTACTCTCAACTTTCCAAACCTAAATTTACTTTTATAAGAGAGGTCTTTTACTCTTTTGTATTTGAATTGCAATTAAACCAGCTTTAACAAAACTAGACTATTTTTGATGTCTAACAAGTTTTCTTAAGTTTTATAATTTAGTCTGTTACTTATCAGACCTATAGTCTTACTAAACATCAGCTTTGAGGAAATCCTTCACTTCAGAACATGCATAGCAGGCCACCTTTTTACTTCTCCACTTTGCCCATAACTTTTTTTTGATTCCTTGGAAACATTAAAGCAAAAGGACAGTAGAAATTGGTTTATATAAATACTGCGGCAGTAATTTCATAAATCAAGTAGTATGGGACCAACAGCAGTCATAATCAGATTGCTAACCCTTTCAGACAGTATGGTAATAAACTAACAGTTTCCAGAAGTTAATCGCAAGAACATTCTCAAACCTGATCACGATTATGAAAAGACCAGAGGAAAGCAATTTTTTATGAATGACTATTTAACTAATACTAGCTTTTCTTCCCAGATTTCAAGTGAGTATGTTTATAAGTTAACACATATGAATTCCATACAAGAAACTATCTGCTTCAAATTTAGTGATTTTGAAGACGTTGATAGTGCTTTGTGCCAGTTTTGGAGATTGAGAAACCTGGCAAAACTATCCTGGGAACCAAATGCAAGCAATATGTTCTCTAGGGATAGATGTTCCTGGTTTGACCCCAGCTTTTGAGCAAGTAGCAGTTGGATTTTCTGCCAAGAAATGAAAAACTGCCATGCACGTATTGAAGTTTCTTTATTCCATCCCAACTTGTATTTTTCTTCTGTATGAACATAAATGTGACCTTGGGATATGCTTCAAAAAGTGTGTTGTTCCCATCCACATTTATGATCCTTTAGCTGCACGTTTATTATCATTGCTTAAAAACAAATCTATTTTCCCATTATTAAAAATAGGAAAGGACTCATTGCCCGTAAAAATGAATTATAGCTTAGCAAACAAAAACATTTTAAATAAGTTGATTTCACTTTTAGCTGATCTACCCTGGCCTGGAAACTCATTGCAACTTGACTAAGAATAAATTTTGTGCCATGAGAAATGTTTTTGAAAAACTCTACTATCTTAATATTTATGGTAAGCAACTTGCTCTGCCAATATTAGTTGGCCATTACTGAAGACCTCAATGAAATTTCAAATCAGATAAGCCATTTGATTCTACAGAAGAGAGAGAACATTTAAAATCAAAAAGATGAATAAAACTGAGCCTCAAAAGAACACCTCTCAAATATATTAAGAGAATGTTGTGTTGGTGAATCACAAACGAGTGTGCAAACACACAGAAATAAACTTTTAGAGTCTTCATCTTAAAGGATAGGAAGGTTCCCAATCAAGACAACATTTTCACTGTTTAAAATCTGAGAATACGCTGTGCAGTCCACAAATTTTTGTATCTGGATCTCTGACCACTTTTGGATCTTTCTGTTCCCACACCACAATTGATTTACCAGAAGTTATCTGACTTTGTCTGTCCAGTTATTTGCAAACCTAATCCTCTCCAGTGAATGTTTTAGGCTGCTGGAAGTTACCAACCTTGGCCTGCTTTCTATGTTCCCATTCAGAGACAATCAGACTTGAACAGACAAACTCCCTAACAATATATGGGTTTTGGAACAGGGATAGAAGAAAGTCAGTCCTCTTAAATAATTCTTCCTTTCACTGCTATTGCATAATTCTCTTCTTTCCTAGAGGAAGGTAAACCAAGGAAAGGTGAGCAGTTGTTTCCATGTTTCAAAGAAAAATAAAGAATTATTCATCTCCAAATCTCATCCAATAGAAATTTCTGAAAATTGAGCTGTCACCTCAGTAATCTCTCATTACTACCTTCCACTTAATTCAACTAGAAAAAGTGCATCAGTCACAACTAACTTCATGTGGACATTTCATGCATTTTCCAAGTCACTGGATAGCCCCCTTCCCATGTTTGACTCCATGACACATTTTTATGGCCATTTCCTGATGAGGGACAACACCAGGTTCTCCCCTTCCATATCTGTTGGATCCTGAGCAGTAAGTATACCGAATTTAGTTTAAATTAATTACAATGAAGAAAATAATATATTCAAAATTTATTCTTCTACTTTCCTTTAAAAGTAAAAGCCTCTATATCTCCCACTGAGTTCAGCAGAAGTTAAGCATCTAAATAACTTTGACATTCTGGCCTTACACATGTCAAAAATCAAGAAAAATGTAAAGCAGAAGCTCACAGATATACACAAGAATCATGGAAGTGTGGGCTGGAAGGGACCCTTGGAACCCATCCAGGACAAGCTGCTTGAAGTCAGCCCATGAAAAATACCAGACTGGAGGTTTTTGAAACTTGGCTGCACAAAGCCATGACAAACTCAAGAGTGGAATTTCCACGGCCCTTTGCACAACTCCCTCCAGAGATGCACCATCCCACTTTTTCCTAGCAGCCAACCTCCCAAGGAATTTGTGGTCTCTGTCCTTTTTTATTCTGTCTGTCCCTTCTCAGAAGACTCCAGTTCCATCAATTTTATGACACTTCCTCAAGTTGGCTGCTATAATATTGTTCCTTACCCTCTCACCCTGACAAATTAAAACCATGCCAGGTTCCCTCAGACTGTCCTCAATGCTGGTGTTCTTTAGTCCGCTCAAGGAAATTCTGTATACTTTCTTCTAAAACGTCTCATCTGAATTAGAATCCGAACCATTTCTTCAAATCAAGAACTTCAGGTGTGCATTTCTTCTTTGTATTTGCAGACAAATTGTATAAGCACAGTAAGCAGTTGCATCTAAACAAGCATTTTCAGTGTACAAATGGTATTTATGTAAAGCAACTTCTTATAGGAGAAAGTAAAATTGTACCTATAGCCTGACAATAATGGTAATTAAAAAAAAGGGGGGGGGGGGCAGAGAGCAGGTAGAAAAAATATCTGGACCAAATATTCACAAGTGACCATGTTTATCAGTGTCAGCAAGAAGACTAGGTGGGATTTCAAACCTGTCTTGGGTGCAAGAGTTTCAGAAGCCCTACTCCCTGCACCCTGGACAAACACTTCAGAATCACCATGGCCATGAGACATTACCATATCTGAGCAAAACAGTCACTTTCCTGAGGGTCTCCCAAACATGATCAAAGTTTTAAGAATGCAATTTTAAGAAGCTTTGGACAACAACCCCTGAAACAGAATAATATATCTGCTTATCCTGGTTTGAGAGGAAGTGAGTTTTTTGGGATGTTGTGGTCAAACCAGTAGGTGCTCAGATTTGAATATTGGCAGCTGGTGTGGCCACTGAGGACATGGATACGTCTCTGAGAGAACTCCCAGGAAAAGCTTGCAGGCTGGGCGGGGAGGGGAAGCCGGGTGTGGTCGGCCAGGCCGCTGAGGATGGAAGGGTGGAGGACCACTGAGAGAGAGAGAGAGAGAGAGAGAGAGAGACAGAGACAGAGACAGAGACAGAGACAGAGACAGAGAAAGAGAGAGAGAGAGGGAGAGGGAGAGGGAGAGGGAGAGGGAGAGAGGGAGAGAGGGAGAGAGGGAGAGAGGGAGAGAGGGAGAGAGAGTCTGTCTGTGATGGAAACCTTACAAATGCTGATCCTCCTGGAGCTGAATGAAAAGAGAGATAGAAATATGAAATAAGAGGAAATGGGCCACAAGAGAAGTGGAGAAGACTCTTGGGTGGGCGGAGATGATGGAGTGGCCTTTGGCTGGACTTTTCTTGTATAGCCATGGACAGAACCGTTTTTTCCTGTGACACTGAGACTGCATTTAGGGGGCAGGCAATGGCTTGGAGCCAAGACAGTTCAGTGTTTTTATGTGAAGGAGTGTGTGGACAGAGATGATGGGTGAGGAGGGTGGTGGTGCCCTCGATCTTCAGTGAAGGAGAAGATCTCTGTTCTTGAGACCCCTCGGCCCCAGGGGCTGAAATGTGGGAGGGACAATTGTCCCGAAAGTGAGAGACTGTGCTTTTTTTGGAACTGGGCAAAGCATCCTTAAAAGGAGAACCCTAGAAGCAGCTCTGGTCTATGCACAGTGGTGAGAGCACTGGGCATGGAAGGAAGATGTCAGGATGGCAAATGATCTCCGGGCGGTGCCACGAGTGATCCGGAAACACAAGAGGTTTCAGCTGTGTTTCCAGGGGACGCCTATGGCACAAGAGGGACTCCTCACCCCTTGATGAACTGAGAATTGATAATGTAAAGGGTGGTGATGGACTGAGAGTTGGTGATCTGAGGGATGGATGTATTGGAAATTTGGTGGGGGGAGGAGGAATGTTTTTGGAAGGTTTTCATTCTTTCTGTGTGTTTCTTTTTACATATAGTTGTGGGAATACTTAGGAATAAAGTTTTCTCTTTATTCCTAAGTGGGAGCCTGCTTTGCTCTATTCCTGGTCACATCTCACAGCAGACAGCAGGGAGAATGTACTTTCATGGGCACACTGGCATTGCGCCAGTGTCAAACCATGACACTGCTACACCAGCAGAACTGCAGTACAAAGTTTTTTACTCCTGTCCTGGCACGCTGTCATGTAAACAAAAAATAATGCTTCTTCCTTTTTACTTAATTGTGTACAGAACATTCCATTTCTAAGTCTTCTGAAAATTAATTTCATGTAGCAAGGAAAACCCATTAAGGTAGAGCTCAGCACTCAAAATTTAAAGTGACATGAGTAAATGCCCTTGTAAATAATCAAAACATTTGTTTTACTTAGTCAGTAAACACTTAAAACTAGAAAAGACAAGGAGGGAGCTACCAGCAGTCCTGTGAGGCAGTGATGAGCAGAATCTACAGGCACAATGCCTGGGATGCTGAAAGAGACAGGAAATATATAATGAAAATAAGGCATAATTGAAGTCACCTCAAACTCCTGCATGTAAGCAAGGAAGTGCCTGCAAGACACAATCATGGGGAAGCTTCAGAGACTTTAAAGGATATCAGCAGCCAGAGCATCTCTCTCAAGAAATTGTATGCTGATGTATGCAGTCTGGGGGATAAACAGGAGGAATTGGAGATCTGTGTGATATTGCAGAAATGGTGGTATGACTCTCCCATGACGAGTGCTGCAATGGCAAGGTGCAGGCTCTTGGATGGACAGCCTGGAAAGGTGAGCCAGGGGAGTTCTCTTTTTGTGAGAGAACAGCAGGAGAGCACCGAGCGCTGGGTGGGCATTCATGACCCAACATACATGGGTTAGGATTAAAGAACAGACATGTATGAGCAATGTCACGTGCGGTGTCTGCTGTAGGCTGCCTGCTCAGGACAATCATGGATGCAATCTTCCACAGACAGCTGGAAGTAGCCTCACATTCACAAGCCCTTGTCTTCATGGGGAGATCCAACCACACCATTATTGACTGGAGGGACAGCACAGTGTGGCATAAGCAATTCAGGAGGCTCCTGAAGGTCATCTGTGACCACTTCCTGACTCAAATGGTGGAAAAACTAATGAGGAGAGGGATTCCACTGGAATTCATAAAAGGAAAGGCTCACTAGGGTATGCGAATGCTGAAGTGACCATGAGATAGTGAACAGGAAAGCGAAGGATCACAGTCCTGAATTCAGGAGAGTAGATTTTGGCTGCTTCAAAGATCTGCTTGGATGGGGCACATAGAGTAAGGCCCTAGAGGGAGGCAGGGACAGGAAAGCTGGATAATATTCTGGAATCTCTTCCTGAACATAAAGGAAAAACATGTTGTTGTTCGTTGGGGTTTTTTTGTTTGTTTGGTTGTTTTTTTTAAAATAGGAATCATGGAATCTCCCTTTTTTTTGGTCTTCAAAAGGCATCTCAATACTGTTCTGGGCAACCTGCTTCAGCAGAGGCACTCAGCTGAGATGAACTCCAGAGTTCCCTCCAACCTTAGTTGTTCCATTATCACATCCCATACTCAACCCAGATGAGTTGTGGACAGCAAATAAAAGAGAGCTCTGTAACTCAGTGGTGCTCTCAGAAACGGTACACAGACTCAGAAATCAGTTTTGAGAAACTGTTTTCAGAAATCATCTTGAAAGTGGCAAAAGCAAAATGTTGACTGCAAAATATTTTAATTTAATCCCTCTTGCACTTAGGCTTGTAGTTCAGGAAAAGAACAGTTTCTTGGAGTGTCTTAGAAGCTTTCTTCCTTTGCATTCTTTCCTGGGATTTCAGTGCCGTTTTTATTTGCATATGCTGACTTTCTCACAAATCACTCACAAAGATTATTATTTTTAACCTGTTTCCATCTTGATATTGTCTATCTTGTTTCAACAAATTCTTTTTAGTCTTTATGTCCACCTCCTCTGAAATAATTTTCTCCCCTTTGCTCACCTTGTATGCACAAAAAAAACTGAGTTGAAATGTTGCTGTGTGGGCAGGCAATTTCTAAGTACGCAAAGTAGTATAGTGAAACTCTGCATGCAGAGCAGTCAAAACTGTGACAGACTGTCACTTAAGTTGATTTTAGCTGCCTAGTGCCAAAAGGTAAAATTTCTGCACATGTAAATTCAGAGTTTCCAAAATACTATGTAAAAAATTTTCATAGGAATGGGAAGACACACTTTTCTGAGAGAAAGGACACAGTACTCAGAAAAGATTTCAAATCTTTTCTCCAAAGTATGGAGAGTACATATTCACTCAAATAAAAGATTGCCAGGGGTGTTTTAACATTGCAACACAATGTATTTTCTCCATCATTTTCTTGGAAATGGCTAAACTGTTTTGGCTGAAACATTTTGGAAAAAGAAATTAAGTGAGCCCAGTGTCACCTCATGGCAAATTGAGCATAAGATGCTAATAGCTGGCCAAGTTGCCAGTAAGCTAAGATGAATGTGTTGTAACAAAGAGGTTTTGATAGATCTCAATAACAGTCAATGCTGGCAACATCAGCAAAATGCAGTCCTATATGAAGGCCAGAGAACAAATGATCATGAATAACACTGAGGAACTCCAGCCAAGATGCCAAATTGGGCAGTAATGGAAATAGGCACAAACCCTTACATTTGAAACAAGACAAAGAGCTGGTCAGTTTTAGATATCTCTTATGTCACTGCACTAGCCTATGTAAAGTAATGTTCTCTACTATATGTACATATAGACAGATACATTAAGTTTTCAGCTGACACCTCTTTCCAACAGATGTAGTTATTTCAGTCCTGATGCATCAATCAATAAACTGAGATCAAGAAAAAAACACAGATTTGGTAACCATGAGATGCGAGTTAACATACCAGAGAAGTTGCTGCTGTTTGCTTTTGTAATTATAAAGGTTTATTTAATAGCAATACATTAAAAATTTTGCCCAAAGTCATATGGCATTAGGCCAATAAGTAATTCCTTACTCAGTTTATGAACTATTTTAAAAGGACCAAATAAACAAAAAAAGCAGCAAGCGCAAGGTTTAGCATATCAGGTCATTAATTCCGCTAGTTAAGAGTGAAATTGCAATGAAGAAAAACATGTGTTTTATTTTAAAATAAAACCACAAAACAGCTTCTTGGGAATATTAAACTGTAAAAACCTGGAATAAATAATTTTACGGGTTATTGTGGTATGAGCTTCTCAGGCAATCATACCTCATCTGAATTAATCAACTCATAATAAATAACACTACTAATATTAACTTAATTATAACCAATGTAATATAATAAATCATGAAAGAATCAATAGATTTTAGTAATTTTTTACTTGGAAATCATAAATATGCTAATGTATACTTCAGTGTCTGAGCCATCACGAGTACATATTTTACCCGTTTCTTGCCCCAAAACGACACCTAAATTTCACAGCTTTGGGTATAAAGCTCTTCCAAATGGATGGAAGCAAAGATGCTTTTGCTATGCAAGATGCCAGGTTAGTTGGCCTAACAGTCATTTCTGATCACTGGATTTACTCCATTAGACACTTAACTGGGACAGAGCACCATTTACAAAGGTATATCCTATTCCTGGAGTTCAAAGTGCTTGAAAGTGCCCACAGGGAAGGTAAATGCCAGGAATACTGTGTCTGCTGCACACAAGAAATGTAAACTGATCCCCATTCAAGCACTGCTTCAGAATTACATTAACTAAAAGGTTTTGAGTCTGCAGCTGGCTCTCTTTGGAGTGCCAAGAGAGAGGCCCATATTCAGGGATCACTGTTCCATGACTGACCAGTGCTGCTGCATGTGTGTGACACTCTTGGGCAGCCAGGTGCATAGCATGGCTCAGTACAGGTGCAGCACCCACCACCCATGTGCATCCGTCAGGACAGGCTCTGCATCCAAAGTGCAGAAAGAGTGGAGATGCTGTGTGGAGTAACCCATTCTCAAGCAGTAAATCCAGTCTGTTGGACCTGTAGATGGTTGGGTGCTGTTGCCAGGACCTCACAGCCTCTTAATCAAAAGCAGACTTTATGATACTGGAAAACAAGCAGTAAAGTTCAAAACAGGCCTTTATTTATAAATGTCAAATAGTCAAGAAACCCTAGTTAGGGAGGCTAGACATGCAGCTGGACTTTGGTGCCCAAACACCTCTCTGAATGCCTATGATAGGCATCTATTAAGCAATGGCAGTCTCAAAAACCATCTAACTTCACAGACATAACTTTCTTTAGTAAAAGTTCTGGAATAATTTTGGTAAAAATGGAGACTTGGAATCATCTAATTGAACCCCCATATCAAACTATCTTCAAAGGTAGATGAAGTTGCTTTAACTCCTGTTGCATTTAAAAAGTCTCAAAAAGTTAACGTCTCATAGCCTTTGTGGGAGCCTAGTAGGCATCTGTGAGGAAAGAATTTTTCCTATATATCCATATGGGATGCCCTTGTTTCAATTTATGACTATTTCTTCTTGGCCAATAGCTGTGCACGTGGAAGTTTCAGCTCCATCTTTTCATGTAGTCAATCAGGCACTCAAACAGAGAAGATCACTCCTGCTCTGACCAAGCCCTCTGTCTTCCAGGCTAAGCAGACCTTTGCTCCCTGACTTTCTCCCTGTACATCGTGCTCCAAACCCTGGTGACTATCTACTAGATTTTCTCCAGATTGTCAACAAATTTTCTTGTACTCACTGGCTAAAACTTTGTGTAATACTCCATATGTGGCCTTGGGACTGCTGAATGAATGGGAATAATCACCTCACAATATGCTGGCTACACTCTTACAAACACAGTCAAATATGTAATTAGCTTTCACAGCTGAAAAGGAGCATTGGTGACATTTGGCCGCATTCCCCCACTTTCTGCTGCTGTCTGGTGCACACACGATGAAGTATTAATGAATTCTAAACAGATAGGTCTCTAGCTTGGCCACAAATTTTGATACAGTTAGACAAAATGAGAATTAATCTGCTTATTTGGTGCTGGGAGAGTTGGTCTGGCAAACCTGTTTGATGCAACACAACATAAACCAACAGGTTAAGGAGGAACACCTTGTGCATAAAATGCCTTGGTGGTTACGTGATTCACATGCTTTGGAGACCCAGGTTTGTGTCTCTCGTGTATATCAGGGATTTTGAACTTGTGCACCTTGACAGCAGAGCACCTCACCTCTTGCCTCCGTCAGACCTTAACATAGGGACATGCACTAAATATTTTGCCTTAAGCAAGATTTTTGAAGAAATAGAAAGTGAAAAAAAAGTTTTAACATAGGTAATATCTGATCACCACTCTAAAGTTGCACCCATTTTCTCTCTCAAATGAAAAATATAATTGAGAAGTGAGAAATATCCACAAAACTCGAGGGGAAGTAAGAGAAGTTACAAATTTTCCATCTCTCCATGCTCTGGTGTGAAAGTATAGAACATAAGTGCTCCATGCTAAAAGTGATTACACTTCTCATCAATTTAAGGATTCCATACCCAACCCTGACTTGGGGTGGCTGGGGGGCATGGGGGGATAGTAATGGTGAGTAAATAAAGCCCCAAAACCCTAAAAAATTGCTTTAGTTTGTAGATATGAAAGCGTACATGAAAAGGAAAGCTCCAGAAGATAATTCTATTTTTTGAGATTTTTGAGGACACAGGTAATTTACTGTGAATTTGAAGAAAATCAAATACCCTCTTTGAAAAATTTTTTCTTCTCTTCGAGAAGAAAATCTAAAATCCACTTTTATTTGAGAAAGTCAAGAAAGCAAAGTAAATGTTAGTTCTTTGAAATTTTACTCATCAAAAGATGATGTAAGAAAATATTATTAATTAAGTGGAGAAACAGTTGTAAAATATCACCAAATCCCCTCATTTAATTTCTGTTTAAATTCTGACCAGAGTCTGACAGTACTTTTGACTACAGTGTGATCAAAACAAGAGGGATTTGAGAGAAAGTCTTCCTTCAAAGAAACAGAGGAAAAATCTTTTACGTATTCTGCTAATTTTTCAATTCATTTTGGTGGAAAATTTCCAAGAAAAGTTTAAAGTAAGCAAACACAGAGAAACTAAGAAAAATAATTGAACTATGGATCAGAATACAGGAAGGGCAAGGGCAGCAAGGAATAGCAGAAGGAAGGTTTATCAAGCATTTAACTTCATGTAGGTCACTCAAAAAATGTCAGCCGTGTACCAGTTCATTCTATGGAATCTAGTCCAAAATAATGAAGAAAACAGATGTTAATCTTGGCAGCACATGCCCCCTGACATAAAGTCTGGCTCCAGAGATAATTATTTGACAGTGGCAAAGCAGGGCTCCAACATCCCCTGAGGACTTGCAGCCTCAGCTGAAGTCAGCAGTAGTTTGCAGAGGCTCTCAATCTCACCCTGGCTAATCCTGGTTACCTGTAGGGAAGGGAGCCTCTCCAAGCCACACACATCTCCACCCTTGACCTGCAAAATTTACAACAGACGAGGTAACTCCAACACATATTTGGATATCAATTTCAAGCCATGTGCTGTGCATATTGCTTTTATATAGGCTTCTAGAATAGCTGTTGGTCTCTACAGTGTCTGAATTACTACTCCCATTAGTACTAGTAATAACAATAGCTATGCAATTGATGTGAAAACTATTATTACTTCTCTATGGAATCCTAAATGAGGAACTATCCTAATCCTAAATGAAAAGTTCCAAGAAGCCACCAGTAAGATTTACCAGGCATTTCCAGAATTTCTTATAGCTCATTTAGGGGGTTTTTTGCTTAGTGAAAAAAAGTGCTTTACTTGCATTGCACAAAAATTGAAATATTTGCTCCATCCTCCCAAGGGTTTGCTACCAGTGCCATGTTTAGAGAACTCAGAGAGGTGTCAAGAGATTGCCATCTAAATAACTCTTCCAGCCCTTTCACTAAATATTTGGCTGTAGACTGATAGACTCAGTCATCCAGGATGACAACTGCTCTATGCAAAAAAAAGATAGTGCTTCAGTGAGAAAATCTAAGAAAATGCCAGAATATCCAGCAGGTCAGTACTCAAAGCTCCTCAGTAAGAAATGCAGACAGAGGGCAGCTTCGACTTACAGGGAGACATTCCAGCTCCTTGTCTTTTGAAGGAAAGGGGTTGCTGGCTATGACGTGGTTAAGATATTTCCTGCACACCCAAGACACAAGTTCCCCTGGAGCTAAGCACCAAATTAGTTCAGCATTTTGTCACTAGCTCATTTAGGTGGGTCCTTACTCAACAAATGGATCCTAAGGAGTTAAGCCCTTTCTGTGTGCTGAGGATTAACAGAACAAAGTTCACCCTGTGGGCTCCTAAGGTAGCAGGAAGTGTGAGAGCTGAACCAAACCCTTTTTTGTGTGTCCTCTCCAGCTCTCAGCTTGGGACAAGGAGCTGCCAATGGCTTCTCTGCTTATCATGAACTGTAAAACTGTCAGGGGCAGTAGTGGTCTCCTGAGAGATACTGATCATCTCTGCATCTGGCCTGGTCAAAAGAAAATCTCCCACTAAGAGGCAACCAACAGTGAGTTTGGCAGACACTGTGACATGAAGAAAGACATGGAAAAAGATCAAGCTACACTAACAAAATATAGAGAGAAGTGGAGGGGGCGAGGGGATTGAAAATTCACTATGTACTTGAAAAAGCCATTGGTAAGTTGCACTAGAATTATGTGTTCATTACCTTCGCAGTTTCTACAGCAATTGGCATAACATCAATATACTGGATATACTGATCTTCAGATGCGGGGTGGATGGTAGAGCTCTCATCTCAGTGTGAAAGGAATACTATGCCATGAGCACCCAGCTCTAAATGCCAATGCATCCTGCTGTGCATTGCAATGGCTATTGCTGTGAGGAGACAGCTAAAGCCCTGGGTAAATCCATTGCTGCCTGCATCTGGGAACTCGAAATAAGCTGCCAAGATATCTTCTAGGCTTTTGGGTCTGGGCCTTAAAACATCACGATTTATGGTTTGACTTGAAGGCAGATGCATTTCCATGTCTGGACTATGTCTGACATGCTGATTGTGCTCATCTAGAAACAGTATTTTTAGGAAAATATTGTTCCAGACATTTGGAATAAGGTCTTCTGCCTGAATTTTCAACAGCTTATTAGTAGGTTTTCAAGCTTTTGCAATGGAACATATTCCCATCAGTAAAGCATGTCTCAGAATTTGCCATGCTTCAGAGATTTTTTTTTTTAGATGGCCATTTTTACCCATGGCAAACAGCATTTTCTAGAAAGCCAGACATTGACTAAATTAATCTGAGTCAAATAGATTGAGGTTACAGATGTATTTGGTTGCTGTAGTCAAATAACAAACATCAGAAGCTGGCGTACTTGGGAGTTTTAGAGGAATTTTTTAGGATATCTGTGTGTGCAGGCAGTGCATGGATCATCTGAATTCCTTTGCCAGGCGAAGGTGCCAACATCAGCCAATGTTCTAATTTAGCTGGTCTGGAGACACCAGTTATAAGAATAAGCAATCAGTCCAGATTCCTAATCATTCAATAAACAGCACCAGTTGTCATCTGCAATTCTGCTGGAAACTGAAGGGAGGAAAAAGAAGAGACTATAAAAATTATTTGGCAGAAGACAAAGGAAATTGTTGAAAAAGAAAAATAAAAAGACCCCAGAAACTGAATACAAAGAAGTAAAATACTTGTACATACAAAACAAGGCATATATAAGCATGATGAAAATAACAATTGTTGAAATTACTGAGAGGCTCAATTAGTTGTATACATTTTTCTCTGCTAGAAGCACTTACCTGAGACTCATGCTTAACTTTATCCATCAAGAGAATTTCTAACCCTACAGTTTTCAGTTTGCTCGATGTGCCAGTTTTCAGCAGAAGCGTTTGGAGTCTTTAGCTGGGATAGTATTTTGACCAGGAGCATTTGCTGTTCAAGTTCTTACAGCATTCTGGTCCGTCCTGGACCAGTTATGAGGTGTGCTTTTGAACAAAGAGATGGAGAAGAGGAGGGAGGAAGTCTGGAATACCTTCAGCATTTGATGGGTTTTTGATTAATTCCTATCACTGTACCAAGAAAAAAAAAAAAATAGAATGTTGTGATTATGCCATCTCTCATAACAAAATGCAAGATTTGAGCCTACAGAAAAACATGTATAGAACCATGACAGGTTAATTTCAAACTTACAAGAAAAGTACAACTTACCTTAATACTTCTCAATTTGTGACTCCTGCATGGGAAGTCATTGAGTTCCTTACCTCCCTGAACAGTTTGCCAAAGGACTTTTCACAAATAAATAATTCAAGTTTTCTAAAATTAACTTGTAAGAAGCTATTTTAGTTCCCACAGCCACATCACCATATAAACTGTCTTGTACTATAAGCAAAGGAATGCTATTCATGCAAGCAAGGCATGTTAGAAATTAAGTTTGAAAAGCAAAATATAAGATTTATAAAATAATTCCTGGGAAGACTGGGAGTTTCACGTTTCTTTGCTGTATTAGCCTTCAATTCTGTCTTGATCTTTTAACCTGTCCAATATGTTGGGCAAGAGCAGAATTCTTTCTTTTCCCTTATAAAGCTGCATTAAGCAAAAACTAAACAAGAAAGTAATTGCATTGTTTGTATTTTTTCATAAGACATCTTTCTGCTTTTGCTATAAGTTAGAATCTAGTAAAAGTGTTAGAAGCTACTAGTGTAGCTAGTAGATTTAAGTGTCTTGAATATGATGAGACGGGTTTAGCCACCATTGCATCTGCACCAAATGCAGATCCTACACCAGGGATTGCATTGATTTGCTTTGTCACACCAGGTCTTTGACCAGACCGCCCTGTTCAGCCTTTTAAATTCAAGCCTTCAGCTGTGTGTGAATATCTCCCATATCTCCCTTGTCCCTGGAGGCCAACAGAGCCTACCACCCCTGCACCCAGCTGGGGGAAGGGAGGGAAAGGCTTGTTTTGTTGTTGTTCTATGAAACAAAATAATCTGTGAGAACAGTGTGGTATGAAGTTATCAGCTCAGATCTGCTTCTAACATGGCTAAAGGTTCCCCACTCCCTCATAAACCATTTACATAAGAACTGTTTATGACTTCTCAGCATAGCACATAAACCACTTCAAGCCACAGCTCAGCCATTAGACCTTACCTCAGCTCAGCAGGTCTCGTCAAAACAGCACTTGGCAATGGGTTTCTAGGGAAAATGGAGCCTCTGTAAGACACTGTGGTAATTTGGTTGTTTCATTTAGGTTTAGTGCTGGCTTCCTCCCACAGGACAGCACAATAGGGTGCTGTGCTAATTCAGGTGCACAGGTAGGAAATAAAAACCACACTTTCATCATGAGTGAACACGAAAAACCCTGTGACTCTCCCCCTTCCTTGCAGTCTCCCATTCAGCACAGCAAAGGGGGTTGTTTCCAGAAATCAAGCAGCATTTAATTTCTAAAACTTCCATTTTCTTGAAGCCTATGTGTGTGTATGCACACATGAATCTCTCCTTGAGGGTAAACTATAAGTCTCAGACTTCAAAAACTTCAATAGTAGTAGCAAAACTTCAATAATTTTCAATAATTTTTAATAACCTTTGTCAAACCTAAACCTGAGAGACTGGTTGGTGCCTGTAAACAGCAAATGCAACAAACAACTCAGTGATGAGCAGATCTGCAGCACTATCTGACAGGAACAATATTGCCCCTCTCATGCAGCCCAGGAGAGGAACCAGAAAGAAGCCAAAAAGGAAGGTCCATACCCAGTAGGAAGATCACATTCCCTCATAAGCATGAGATTCAAAAAAGGCTTTCTGCAGTTTCTCTCTGTGGCACGCTGAAGCCAGGCCTGTGTCCCTTGCACTGTGCAGAACAGCTTCACAGCCTCTCTGCTTTCCTCTGCGCTGGATGTGCACAGCCAGGAGAGTGCTATCACTTCCCAGCCCATAAATCCTGTGACCACAGGGCAGATAAGGCCCTGCTGGCTGGTGCATCACTGACCCCTGAATTCAAGAGGGCATGGATTCCATCCTCCTATCCAGCACTTCACACAGCAAATCCTCATGGACATCATGGTGCCGAAGGAGAACTAACACACAGATCCTGCAGAGAGCTTGTCATCAGTAAGAGGAGGGAGAGAGATGGTCCAAGGAGGTTTTCCCACCCCTGTGTAAGAAAAAGTGCAGCAATTGCTCTGGTACCTCTCTATGGGATGGCACACTGTGGAATACCATCCAGAGCCCAGCCAGGATCTCGGAAACAACAGCATAGTCTGTGGAGACCTTTGCAGAAACACTGTGTTGTGTAGTCCTTAATCTGGTTCATTTCAGGGTTCCTCCAGAATTTTCTCCAGAAGGTTTTTTTTCCAGCACTAGCCGGGTGCCTAATTTTCCTGGAGTTTTCCTTTACATTTCAAGGAAAATGAGTGGCCGTGTATGGTCACAGTAGGTTGTACAAGTGCAAGTTCAAGTCTTGCTTTGGACATGAACAAAGTGTATCCTGGGCCAGGCCTGGCATGACTCTTTATTAGGCTGCTGACCTTATTTGCCTTAATGTATTCATTTATCCAAAGAGCCTGCTCCTAGCCAGGGTTAAAGAGTCAGGCCCTGACACGTATCTGCTGTAATTGTTAGCAGAGCTCTTGACACAATTTTGGCCTAAGCTGGCCAGCATTGTCACAGCACTTTAGGGAATGGCAGAAGTTTTCTTCTTGTGCTGACAGGCAGTACAGACAAGGATGCTGTGGTTTTCTGGTGCAATGTGCATGGACAGGGACTGCATGTACTCATATTCTTACACCCAAGATGGAGTTCTAGACCATTGGATTTATTGCTGAGGATGTAAGAGGTAAAATGAGTAAGAGGTAGAAGGAGTGACTTGTCTTTTCTCTGATTTTTCCTTCCCTCATCTCCCATAAGTCCATATTTTCCTCTACCTCCTCCTAAAATTTTTGTCTGTTTTCAAATTTCTCTCCCTAGTAGGTTTCAACATTAAAAAAAGTTTATGCTCCTCATAAAAGCAAAATAAAATAAGTCATTTTCCTTCTGGGTTTTGTCTTTGAACTGAGTGCTTGACCTGATGTCACCTGATCCTCTCTATTCTACAATTAGTTACTAACATCATTATCTTCCTTATTGTTTGTTTGGTAGGGCTAAATTCACCAGCAACTGGGTTATCATGATTTTCTTTCCTGTGGACCTGTCCGTGTAAGACTGTCAACATTCTCTCACTTTTGAGAAAATGCACACTTTCCTGGGATGCAATGCAAGGATTTCTTTCCTCCCCTGTCAATCCTGTTCTTTGACATTCATCTTACAACTTTTGTATGTAGTCAGTCCTTGGATAGTAGTACAAAATCTTTCCTGAAGAAATGGTATAAATTTTATGGTTGATGAGGTAGATTCTTCTAAGCTGTATCTTAAACAATATCCTCATGCCTACCAGCAGAATGTCCTACCTGCAGCTTCTGTTCACCTCTGTTTCATTTCAGCACAGATGGCCTTTTTCAGTACTGGCAGAAATTTGCTGGATCTGACATGCAATGGAACAACAGTGACATCCATTGGCTAAAGTAAATACATGCTTGAAGTCTTCATTACGCAAGAATTATTTCAGTGGAAAGTGTGTTTGACATAAGTTATCCTTTTACATTTTTATGTGATCAATAGTCATCATCAATGTTTTAGGAGTATCACAGAAGTTAAGTTTCATATTTTTCCCTTGGGTATTTCCTGAGAAGAGATCAGTAATCTTTTCTTGCCTGGGAAAAACACCCACTGACTGCCAGACCTCTGTAAGTTAAGAGAGAACTCTTTACTGGATATTGCAACACTGAAACCTTAAAAGCTCAAGCAAATACCAAAGATATCTGAAATTATCTGTGAGGTGCATATAAAATTATTTGTGGTCTTTCTAACTTGGTAGGTGCTGTCCAAAGTTAGACCCACACTTTTTTTTTTTCTCTTTTCCTTGTTTTTTTTTTCTCTTGCTTTCACGAGAAGACACTTTCCTTAGTAGCTTCAGTAACTTTTATTTTTCAATCAGTTATTTATCAGCCTACAACACCCTCCACCATCTATCTTCTTCTTCCTCATGCCTCAACCTTGATGTCATCAGCCACTTTTGTCAGTAGCAACAGCAGCAACATCTGTTGTCCCCTATAGGATATTAATATACCACAGGGTTAAAATATGAAATGAAATTGTGACTTCTCACTGAGTCATAGTCAAGTGATAAAATCAATTAAAATCCAATTCTTAATCAACCTACACTAAGAAACTAGGAAACAGCAAGCATAAGTAAATGTTGCAGACTACTGTACCAGATTCTTTTCAGAGGTTCAGTGTCACATCTTTGTTATTGATGAAGGTCCCCACTAAAGCAGAAAAAATTACATTTGTTTTGCACTGATTGGTGGAGTGACATCATTCTTTTTTTGTTTTCTAAGGCTCCATTACTCTACATGTTATCTTGTAGGCTCAAATTATCCTAGCTGGCCTGTTAACCAGTCCCAGGGTTTGACACAACACTTTTTTATTCCCCTTCTTTGGAGATTCTATGATTTACAGAAAATTAAGAATTTAAGTGTAACATCTCACAGAGTTTTCTGGGCGGTTTTTATCAATTCCTTCTATACAATTGTATTTCCCATAGAAATACTTTTTTTTTTTCCTATTTATTGCTTTTTATTTTTTAAACATTTTACCTTTTTTTTTTTTAATAGGAGAGAAAACTTTAATAGGAGAGAAAAAGTGTAGTAGCCTCACTTCAGTATTCTACAAATAAAAAATTTAAAAAATCTTAAATAAAAGTTATACCATCAGCCATACAGAAAATTAATACTGTTTCTTCATTTTTCCTCCAGCTGCAGAATATCTCACTGGATAGACCTTTCAATCTTGCTTAAAATAATTCTAGTTTCTGAACAGATCAGACTATCACAGAGCACGTCTTTCCCTCCATTGTTTGCTCCCTGGTTAATGATCATGATTCTTGAGCACAGTTTATTGTACAGTTTTGAGCAGGCAGATCATGCCCAAGTACTGCAAAACTTCTGGGAGAAGGAGAACCTGTGTCATTCAAGTTCTTTACCAGGATACTCTGAGTTTGATCTGTTTCAGGAGTATCTTTATAGAAATCTATGATGACAGCGGCATGATAGAGACAATAAATCACCTGAAAACACTGTTATTAGAATTTTTAGGGGCAATATAGTGTATAAAATGACAAAACAAATTCTCTTTGCAACTTTCCCTTTTAGTATGTTTTCAATTTCAAAGTTTATGGGTTTATAATGATTTTGCTATTTATCCTTGATAATCCTTTGACAGACAAGTTTTCCTACTAATACCTTGTAGCAGTGAAGGTAAAGGAAATGCAAAACTATTCTTGCAGCTATTCCAGCTTCTGTTCCAGTGCTGGTCTTACTCCCCACAGTGGAACACAGGGATTGAGTCGCTAACTGCTAAAAAAAAATCATTGTAGTACTTATTTTTGCTAAGTCATTGCTGGATTCTACTGCTTTAGCTTTTATATTCATAAGAAATTTTACGGCTTCTTTCCTTGTGTTTTTTTAGAAAGTGATACCTGCTTTATCTTGCAATCACTTTTTTTCTTTTTTCCCTCAATATACAAAATTAAATGATACCTTATTTATAATGCTACTACTCAAGTGTAGTATTGGTTTGCCTTAAAAGTGGCAATAGCAACTGAGGTTTGTGTGGGACTCCATCACTCAATAAATAGCACAACATATCTGTTTGAAGTATGAGAGCTGGTGTAAGACTTGCTGAGAAACACAAGCTGAACAAAAAATTTGGCTATTATTTATAAAAGCATCTAGAACACTCTTGTTTTTAACGCAGGATTTTAGAATTTTTTTATCTTGTATTTGATTCTAACACCATGCTGTGAGTTTCAAGCAGACAATTAAGATTTCCCACTTGAATCCTGTCAACAGCTCGTGTGTAGTCAGCAAGTTCAGCTAAATTAAGAAAAGTGGAAATCAGGCTGTGTGAAATGCTCCATTATGCCAAAATGACCTCCTAGAGGATATGAAATAAACATTCTATTCACTCAATTCACACAGATGAGACTGAAGGGCTTACATTATTAAGCTTATTAAGCATTATTAAGCTCCATTATTAAGGAGGCTTGAAGTAAGTGATAAAGAAGAAGTACAGAAACAAATTAAAATTTAAAGACTTACTGCTTTCATTTTGGAAATATTTTTTCTTTTCTAGAGAACTGTATTAAAGTGTGTGTTGCTTTTAAAGGAAATCTGGAAATTTAAAACAAATACTTAGATGTCTGTAGAGACAGGCTGAAGCATTTTGAAATGTAGCTTAGGAGTTCAAAACCTACGGGAGCAGTTTAATGAATCCCACCTACTCCTTCGGAAAATACTGACAGCTATTCAAAACAAGATGTTATAGCCTGTTCTGCCCAAACCTGTTTGTTTAGATCTACAAGTATCCTGGCTAGTATCAGTTAGGAGTGTAGCAGAAACAGTAAAAGAAAACTTGCAAACTTTCCTGCTGACATTTTTGCTCAACAGACACACCAAAGAAATCTATGACCTGCACTATTTGTATGACTGTCTTCCTTATGAAGTGGACTGCAGTGAGTGTTGATTTAAAACTGTCAGTGAGGGTATTACTCTGAGAGGGGTAAATGATGAGCAATGTCCTCGTGCTGACCACATGCAAACTGCCCTGATGACACTTGAACCTGGTGTGAACCTGGATGTGGCTGGGGAGGTTTACAAAGTACAAACATACTGGAAGGGAAATCACTGTCATAGTACCTCCTCTGGAACTTAATTAATTGGCTCCAGAAATCAGCAGGCTGCTTGATTAAGGAAATAATATTCCAATCAAAGGTCATCCTTCAGATAAATCTTCTAATCAGTCTGATCAAAGCTGAATCATTCTAGCTTTGCATCTTCACTTGAGAATGCACATTAGTAACGCACCTAAGGCATGTTGCAGTGAAAGATAAGTGGTGTGGGCAATAAGAGCTCTGTGGGTCTACTTGCACAAAGTTTTTCCCCATGTTCAATAAAACATGCAGAGACCCAGCAGGCAGAACATTTTTGTGTAGTCCTGTGCTGTACCCTCCTTTGCAAGTGCAGACAAAGACTACCCCAGACTCCAGCACCATCAGATTCAAGAGGAGATAAGTGTGTCCTTAAGAACTTGAGCAGGAATGCTTTCCTGAATCAGAGCCAGAGAGAGAAGCCAATATCTCTAAGGAATCTGAGAAAACTCTCCTAGTTAAGAGAAATGTGTTTTAAGTGATTTTTAATTTCCCTGATGCTTTCTTTCACTCATCTATTTTCTACTTAGCAGGATATCAGACTGAGAACAAGGTTTTTATTTAATGTGCTCATCTGATCCCTCTGATTTCTCAGACTGCATCACTAATCTCTGGTATGAGGAAAAACAATAACTTTTGCAGCAACTGAATGTGCAATTAAAGATAAGCTCCTGCAACAGGGCAAGAGAAAAATACAGATGTTTTCTCAACTGCATGCCTAAAAGATGGGAAAAAGCATCCTGATCAATATACAAAAGTAATGTTTTATCATCTGTCTTTAACTGCAGCAATTATAGCAAGCGTTTAACACTCCCTGTAGCTACACATTTAAAAACTTATCTTCAATACATGACATTGATTTACTTTTTCTGCCCTTTTTACATAGGAGGATGCTAAAAGCAGGATCTCTATTTTTTCTGTACACCTCCTTTTGCCCTATCTTTGCAATGCTCTCTAAAACATGAGGAAGTGCCTTTACTAGAATAATGAAACCCAACATCTTAATCTGTTTAATGGCTATATATATACCACTGAGGGAAAAAAATGGCTGAGAATTGTGAAGCAATTAATGGAACAAAAATCTGGTACACAATAAACTTCCGAAACTAGGAACTAAGCAATATTATCTCATTGTTATTCTGTACCAGTATATCTATGAACACAGAACCTCTCTGAGAGCTCATGAGCTCAACAAAAAAGTTTATTGAAGGGATCAGCAAATAATGAACCAGGCTTTTGGGCACTGGTAAGGCCAAACAGAACAAAGCATCTATGACTGTCTTCAGTCCAGATTCTCAAACAGCAGCTAGGAACAAAATTCCTAACAGATCCCTGTGGGAATTCTGATCCAAGGCACAGATCATTTAATCTGTCAGGGAAGACATGAGGACTTACTTCAGGAAATCCAAATGCACAGAGCCTGCAGGACAGGCTATCTAGTGGTCTGAGCTTTCAGCTGCAGAAGGCACAAACAAGAATCGCCCTTACCTCAAGGGCACACTTTTCATTCTCCACTGTTTATCACTTTGCTAGTTCTTCATCACCAGTTACTTGTCTTTGGAGAACCTGGGAACTATTATTATGAGGCTCTGAAAGAGGCCAGAGCTGTTTCATTTCATCTGGTGAAAGAGGGAGTAAGTACTTCAAGAAAAAAAAAAAAAAAAAGAAAATTACAAGGAAAAGTACTCCTGTATATCCTCCAGCTTTGCAGCAATTTATGACCAAGAGAAATCTGTACCCATGACTTCAGGGAAGGAAGGTACATTAATATGAGTAATTTGTTTAAACACTGATTCTTTTGCTTTCAAAACCTTCTGACTTGTGAAGCCCTGCAGTGTACTCATATGTGTGATGTAAAGTGCATTTCTTTGTTGTTGCCATATCTGAAGACTATTCTTGAAGTGTGAGAAGCAGCAAGAAGATGCAAGGAGCAGCATGAATAAGGTGAATTGGCTTCACTACCTCCACCATCTTCTTCATTAGCTATGATGGATGCAGTCCTGTTTGAGCTAATGATGCTTTGGTCCAGGCTGATGTTCAGCAAGAAGGCTAGAACAATATCAATCTTATTTTGTAAGGTCATCAACCAAAAAAAAAAAAGAAAAAAAAGTTTTATCGGAGATTGGACTGATAAGAGAATGAAATGGCATTAACACAGCAGAAAATCTTACTACAAATTAAGTACTTTATGCCATAAATGCCTGCACCATGAGGCCCTGTTGACCTGCCTGCATGGCAGTGATCTCCCCATGAGCAGGGACACCACTCATGGTTATGTCCCAAGGCTGAGATCCCTTACATGACACCAGACTTCAATGGGTTGGTAAGTGACGTTTTTGTGAATGTATATCACATTTTAAATGTGTAGAGTAAACATATATTATAATATTTTAATCCCAAATTTAAAACATGGTGAATAGTAGAGTATTGACCACCAAAAACCCTGTACTTATTAAATATTTTGTACACCTACATTTACTGATTTGAGTGTACTAAAATGACTACTAAGTCACATCTGAGTGATCTTTTGCTCCTCTTCAACATTTGCTGCCCTAAAGGAGACACTTAGACTCCCTATTGTGTCACTACTGTCTCCATAGCACAGATCTCAGCTCAGCAGTTTTGTTAATCACACCTCAGATACTTATTTCTAGAAGGCTTCTTGAAGGTCCACTCCTGAAGAACTTGAAGAAATAAAACCCTGCCATGTGCTGCCCTGCCCTCTGCTCCTGAGCAAAGGCTGTCACTGCCATCCAGCAGCCAAAATGCAACTGCAGCTTCGGCACACTCAGTGCCAGCCACCAATTAACAAACAGACACAGAGCTGAGCACATCTTCCACCTAACTCAGCTTTAGATAAACCCAAGCCTTACACCCAGCATGGCATTTGACAAGAGGTATCAGGTACTCCTCCTGTCAAATGCCACTTCCTTGAGCTTTCTGTCCCCACTGACAGGTTCTGGTTGTGAGCATGCCAGGACAAACACCATTCGCTGTAAGCAGGGACCAGCATCATTCACACTGACTGAACAGAGATCAAAGTGCTGCCTTCCCACCCACTACCAAAGCAGAAATATGGTGTGGTTTATTTCGTCTGGTGTCAAGGCTTTGGAGTCAATTAGAGTCATTGCTGTTTACAGATGTCAGAAAAAAAAAAATAAAGGCTCAATGAGGATGTTTGACACGGTCATAGGAAAGTAGATAATTTTCATACTGATATGCCTATGAAGAAGTATGTCTTTATTCCACAACGAAAGCCCTGTCAGCACCGTGATGGCTGAAATGATGAAGATGCAGATGTTGCTGATGATTACAGAATGGTGTGACCACAAAGATGGAAAGAAGGAAGGTCAATTACACAAACCTAAGGGAGTTCAAAAAGGGCAAGGAATTGAAAGCACTTTGTGCATGTTTACTCATACAGGACATTTTTAAGGAAAAAGTCATTCTACAGCAGATAAACTACAAATTCTGTTAGTGGAAGGCTGTTTTTTTTTTCCAAGCCTGCTTCTCCTGCTACCCCAGCTGCACAACTAGCTATGGTAGAAAGGTTTTAGGAGATTGGCATTAGGGCTTCATAGAGTAAGTGAGAAAAGTTCTTCCATTGATATCAGAGGTTAAAGATTAAGTTCACAGGGTGATAGTAGTACTGGCCAGCTTCTTTGCCCTTGCAACTTCACCAACAGGCCTTCATGTGCCTGTCCATGCTGTGAGCTCCCATCCTCTGCTCATGTGAATTCTTTAACCCACACACTGAGTGGAGGAGCTGATTAACACATCCATTCAGCAATAAATGTTTTTCTGGCTATTTCTCAGTTTGTGATTTGATGGAAAGCACCTCAGCCCTCAGCACCATAAGGGTTAAATCTTACACAACTGTAAAGGTTTCCTTTAGGGGAAGCATCTCACTTTAACTTCAACCTAACAAACTTCAGCCTCGTTATGTGAAGTGTTGGAGAAGACTAATGACTAAAAGTTACATTGTGGGAAGCCTAAGTATCAAGAAATCAAGTTCCAGTCAGGCTTTCACTAAATGTTAAGCAGAAAACTGTTCTTCAACTTCCTAGAAAAAACCTAAAGGGGGGAACTGTGATCACTATCCATCCTGTTTCTACAGAGTAAAGGTGATGATTCTCTCAGCTCAGAGTCACCAAAGTGAGTACTTTTGCTATAAAATCATTGAGACTGGCACACAGAACAGAGCCTGTTGAAGCTTCCCACTTCTGTTGAAGCAGAACTTAAGCTCAAAGTAGGAACACATATCAGTCTGGACTCAATCAATAGTGAGGAAAAAAAATCTTCCTATGAACTTTGGGGGTACAATGCATGGGAAGAAGAGGGAAAAGTTATGAAGGCATGTCAACTTTATTAGCAGCCAAAGGCAAATATCATCTGTACAATGAAAACAGAAACACACCAAGAGTCTGAAATACTGGTGAAAGGTGTCTATGTTTCTTTAGATGCTATTGATTTTGGACTAGGATATTTTTTAATTTATTTATTTTAATTATCTCACAGACATCTCTCTCTCTCTTCTTCAAGAAGAACAGTAGGACTCAAAAATATCTAAAAGAACAAAACTGCCCTTGACAAGACGACTAACATTGGATGTTTCATACAAGAGTTATTTGAAAGGGAAACTTACAGACATGAAGCACACGAGGTCTGAACTCAGCACAAGCCAGACAAGCATGGGGACATTCAGTCATTGAGACAACCAGTTTCCCCATAAGAAATATTTTTGTTATTTCTTACTGGAATTTGCTCCTCACCCCACTAGCCCAGTAAATCCCGTTATTACTTGAACATTAGGGCATGTTGCCAGGCCAACTTTCCCAGGCTTTTTCCTAAAAGAGTTCCTGCTCTCTTTGTGTGTTAACAAGCAAAAGATAAAGTGTTTCTGATTAAAATAATTAATAACAAGGTGTTTTTATTATTATTGTTCTAAAGCTTAAACCTATCAAAGCAAAGTCAGGAGTGGATTTATTTCTTTTAATTTAGGAAAGCTTTACTTAAACAGATGCTGAGGAATGTTGTTCTCCATAGAGTTTACACAAGAGGTCAGACTACATGACAGTCAACCATCTTGACTTCTGCTTTTACAAACCACAAAGAGCCATATCAAACTTACTGCTAACACCCGTGGTGGACAGAGTAGAGAGTTACTGCCCAAATGCTTGATTACAAGCACATAAATTACCTTGAAAACAGGTGCTTTGCTGCTCCCACCCTACCCCATTCCTAGTTAGATTGTAGTCATCTGATTATTAACTACGTAAATTATTCCATTGTGAGCTCCCATAAGTTATTCTAGTGTATTACCCATGACAGGGCCATGTAACTCAACAGGAAAATTGTTAACACTGACAAATGAAATATGTTATTTATTCAAACACACAAAACCCCTCAATAAACAAACAGACAAAAGAACCCCATAAGTCCCCCAGTAATTTTTTTTTTAGTTTTATGCTTAGAAAACTGATTAAATGGGTACCTGTTCCATTATTTTGTGCACCAACAGAAACTAGAGAATATATATTAGCAAAAAGAAATCTTGCTGTCAGTCCCTGGAATAAAATCCCACCTTAATGAGATGTGTTACCTTCAGGGCCAGACTTCAGAATAGCAGAGTCCATTATTTTTTTTGGCAGTTAACAGCAGATTTTGTAATTCATCTATTATATACAAACTAAACTCTGATCTAGAGAGAAAATGGACCTGAGAGAAACAACAATTCCTGGGAACTCCCATCTGAAATACATTAGTAGTATGACTTAAATAGTCTATCTTCACTGGATTCTAGCATTTCTAGATGCACTGCTATCAGCTCAGACTGCTGTGAAACTGTGAAACTTGCCATGCTGATATAATCACCTTGCTACTCTGTGATCTGTTGAAGATGTTGCATCATCTCTCACTGCCCTTTGAAGGCATGCAATGTAGCAAGATCTTTCAGGAACCCTTCCAAACATATTCTACTGACTCAGATCTGCAGAGCTGACCATTAAGTAACCATCCAGGTTACAGATAAAGAGCAGTAGCTGCCTGTAGAATCACTGGATTTTTCTTTCCACAAAATCAATTTCAGAAGCTGAAGGTGCTTAAATATTTGTTGGTTTTGGTAATTGTGCCCTTTTTTAATAGTATTTCAATATAGAAGTTTATAAACTTGTTAAGGGTTCTAAATAAAATACTTTGTTACAATTAAGATTAGAAATTGTCTTTTCTCTTTTAGCCTATCCTCCAAAGGGCCATGTAAAACACTGAATTTTGCAGAAAGTTTTAAATTTGAAAGACTTTTGAAAGCAACTATCATCTCAAGTATGACTTTGGATGAAATGTTAAAATACATTGTGTCCAAATAGAAATTTACTAGAATTGTCTGTGGCAAACTCTTGTATCTCACCTGAATTATTTCTTTTCCAGACTAGGCTTCTGGAAGCAGCCATTATTTTGCCTGTAATTTTATAAAAGTTCAAGTGAATAACATGTATTACAATTTAATTACAAAGAGTACTACTCCCTGTGGCCCATGCTGAAATTCTCTCTCTTGGGCTATTTCACATTGCTGGAAAGCAAACTACAGAAATTCTTAGAGTTTATTCTCATTACAATCTTTTGGCTTAAAGACCTGAGGTCTGCAGTTTCACACTAGAAATTATTCCCAGTTCTCAAGCATGCTGACTCACTGATTCATACTGAATCATATCCAGTGGTTCCAACCAGTCTTTGTATTTTGTATACATGGTCTTTGAGACCTTTTTCAAACATTCTATACAAAGAAACCATCAACTAATATATGATAACATGGCCTAGATGCAAACTTGCCTTACCTGTCAGCATTTATTTCATTTCTGGAAAGCAGGCTGATTTGAACGCATGAAAAATTTTGCATCTCAGTTCTGATACAAGAAAATATGTCCTATCCTTTTCCTTCCCCCTTTTGTTTTTTAAACTCTATCCCATCAACTGTGCAGAAAAAACACTGTGGGGTGTTTTCACCTTTTGTGAAAAAAGCTTGGAGGTTGGATGTTTATACAAAGAGTGGCTTTAGCAACAAACAGAACGAGACAAGACTTTCTGCAGAGCATCATTACCCAAGCAATCAACTCCCCAGTCTCTCCACTTGTCTTCCCAAGTAGGTCCTGCCAGCTATGCCAAACTGTGAAGAATGAGGAATCTATATTTTTTGGAAGCTTACAGCAGAGGTAACAAAAGGGTAAAAAACATACTTCCCAAAGTTTTACAGCCTCAGCCTCATGGGATCATGGTTACAAGGCTCTCCATGTTCTGTACTTTTTTCTTTTGCTCCAAATGAGTGCAGGAGAAAGTCTGTGGGACAAAAAGATCACACTGTTAATAACATTGGCTTTTGTGGACATTTTCTAATGGTGGGATGTTCAATGCTCATGACAGAACCACCTTTTTTGTTCTGCCAATGAATTCAGCTGGAAATGTTGAAGAGTCTAAGCTGCAGCAGGTGACATGAGCAAGTTTGTCTAGATATCAGGAGATCCGAATTTCGTTCCTTTCTTGCATTGGAGAGAAAAAAGAGCTTGCTGTTTCTGATGACATTGTAAGCTATCTACCTTGGAAAAGAAAGAATTTCCTTTGAGATTTGCTTTTTCAGTGTATTGCCCAGTTCTCTTCTGGCCAACATTAACCCTATTGCACCAAACACAGTATTTACAGCACCACATGACTCTCTGATGTCGTGTTTTACATCACCATTGCTCACTTCAATGCTGTTTATCAAAGTCATAGTAAAGGAAGGGACAAGGGCTAAACCATGAGGACCAGACAGAACACATATAGAGCTGAATGGAAAGGTACCACTAAGGCACCAGACTGAGTAATTCCCTTTCCTGTCTACCTACCACTACATGAAAATCCACAGGTTTCCAGCACAGTAGTTTTATCTGTCTAAATTCTTGGCACACATACATTCACAGAGAGATGGAAAACACAAAGAGGAGTCTCTCATGTTACCAAGGGATGGGAAGTTTAGAACCATCTTCCCAGTCTTAGAGGCATATCAATAAAGCTGATTTTCACATGGATTTGTGCCAAAATATATCATTACAGTCAATTAGTTAACTATTTCAGGGAAAATTCATGTCTTTTCATTCTTCTCTTTCCTTCACAGAGATACCTCTTCAATAACTATTTTCCCCTTCTAGCATGGAAATCTATTCCCAGGGAATTAAGAGAAACAAATTACTGCCTATTATGATGTTGCAACTTCTAACCACAGGGTTCAGCATCAAGAAGGAAAGAACAATTATTGGAACATTAGGGCTTAACTAAACATTTCAGTATTTGGCAGGGCATACTCTGAACCAACAAGGAGAGACAGCCATGCATATGTGTGCTCAGATTGGGTAGCTGTAAAATGTAATTGGAAGCAATGCTTTAGGAATTTGAATTTTAGTAACATTATACAGATTTTTAGCATAGGTGCTGTGATACTAAAATTAAGCAATTCAACATTTTAAAATCATTTGCTGTTGTTAAAGCATGTAGTAGTATAGAGTTAATGCTTTGCATGGGTCTTCACAAGGGTTCTTGAGATTTTTTGATGAAGCAGATCTTTATAATTTGCCCTGAAAACCATGGTCATTGAAAAACAGAAATGCCGACCCAGAGACCACCTGATATCTCTGCATTGAACACAGCAGCTAAAACCTAAAATATTGAAACTATGCAATCCATTTGCAACATTTGGAGGTCAGCCTGCACTCTTGGTCACCTTGGTCATCCCAGAAATGCTAAGCTTCAGAAGGTAATTCAAGTTTTTTCAAGAGAAGGGGAGAGAATTTCTGATGGAATGAGAAGTTTGGTGCCTCTTAAAAAGATGGAATGAGTGTCCTTTTGGATACAAAGGGTCAGGACTCTCAGAAAATAAATAAATTTTGAAACCGTAGACATAAAGATTACACAAAACATGGAGTTATCAAAATAGAAGGGCAATTAATTGACATGTACAGTGGAACATTTCCAACACTGAAAAATATGTAAATGTGGAAACCTTGTGTAAAATACAACAGTTAAAATCTCATTCCCATTACCATACTTTTCATGTGTTATCAAGTTTCCCACCTTTTTAAATTTAACCATCCATGTGATTGCCACAGAGATCATTAACCAGCAGCCACTGTGTTTTGGATGTGAAGAGCAGATGACATTTCTCAGAAGGAGTCACTGGCCCTGCAGCACTGTCACCCTCTTGGGAGACACAATCCTCTTTCTGCAGCCTGACTCCATGACATGGAAGATATTTCTAATACCCCCCTGCCTTCTTACTATGAAAAACAGACCTTCAGGGCTGCTCAGCTCCTGCTTCTCTGACATGGTGTCACAGACAGACTATCACTTAGTCACCACAAACCCAAGGCAGAGCAAACACTACAGTCACACTCCATGCCAAAACCTTTCCTAAGTTGCCCATTCAGCAATGGCAAGAGACAGGGTTGAAATCTCACAGACGAGGCATTTCTGTGCTGACCACAGCTCACCTTCCTCCTTGGAGAAGGTGTACCACAGCAGCAGAGCTCCAGAGTCCTACCTGCAGCCTCAGCCTCGTGCCCTGACCTGGCACACCGGCTGCTCTTTTCTTCCTGACCAGGATCCTGTAGGGACAAACCAAAGCAGCATTTCTGGTTTGCCCCACCATGTCTTCTTGTCTAAACTGAATACAAAAATTACTGTAGCTTCCCTTTTCTGACCTGCAAAGCGTCATCTTGCATCCCAAGCTGAGTTGAACAGAGCAGCCCATCTTCACCACCTACCAACATGATCCTGCTTTTAGATTAGATATCAGGAAGAAATTCTTCACTGATAGGGTGAGGGTGGTGAGGAACTGGAACAGGTTGCCCAGAGAAGGTGTGAATGCTCCATCACTGGAAACATCCAAGATCAGTCTGGACAGGGCTCTGAAAACCCTGATTGTTGAAGAAGTCCTAGCTAATTGTAGGGCTGTTGGACCAGATGACCAATTCAATATCCCTTGCAACCCAAACTGTTCTATGATTTTTTATAATCAGCAGGTGCATTAAATCAACCAGCCTTAAGTAACACTGACACATCTCTAATATGTGATCAGAATTTTTTGGTGTCTACGGCAGCAAGTGATTAATTGATCATAAACCTCTCAAAACAGAGTGTTTTCAATTAGAATAATTAAAAAACAAACAAAATAACAAAAGTATTCAATAAATAACAGCAAGCAATCACCGACATTGGTTTGCTGTCCCAGCTTTATTTGAAGACTGAATATTCTATTTCTCCCACGCTGCTTCCAGCAGAGATGGTTTACGCTGGCAAAAGGGTTAGTTAAACCAATTCCCAGGAAAGGCATAACTCTCTGCAATTTTTGCCATCAGAAAAATATTCCCAAGAAGCAAAGTTTTAAGCACAGACTACACGTTCCACCAGTTTCATTACTAACATAGGTGATACTGGAAGACAATCAGATTTACGTGGCTTCAGCTAGCTGCAAACTCCAGAGTCCACCGGTTTTTCCAAATCAGTTCCTACCTAGTTCATTGCTCTTGAAGATGAAGGATTTAATTTATTCCAGCACTGTCTTTACCCAGGCCCCCCTTGCATGCCATCGCTGGTTGTCACTGGGCAGTTCTAAGTGGTCTAAGTGCAGGTACTAAAAGCACTCCTGAGAGCCTGAGACTCTGACCATGGTTTGGGGTGAGTACAGCACAAAGCAGCTCGTTGCTTTCTGGCCTTTCACAAAGCAGCAGGTAAGCCATCTTAATTTAGCATGAGGTCTTCTGGAGAAACCCTATCACTAGCTTTGGTTTGCCTCAAAATACCTCCCTGCAATTTGCAAATGAGAACACACAACTCAACATACATTAAGGCTGAGCTGACCCTTCAAGGATGCAATTTCACCAGTCTCTTCAAGGTATCTCCACAGATGAATCAGAGCACTAATCCAATCTTTTAGAAAGCTGTTCAGAAACACATAGTTTGTTTGAAGAGTTAGATAAGCAAAGCTTGCAGCAGTCCCTGATGTTTGTCCCTAACATATCTGACCCATTGTCACCCACAACCTAGAATTTATGTTTCCTGACATTCAAATTACTATCCTTTAAATGGTACTTCTCTCTAAAAATGTTTGTTTTTCCTTCTTCTAGTTTGTTTATGATAAACTTACTATAGTAATTCTCACTTCGCCCACTTCTTTTTTCTTTTGGGTAACTCAGACTTCTTTTAACACTATAAAATTCAGCATTTAAGGAGACCTTTTAAGGGGATTCCAATACATTCAAAAGATCTCCTAAGACCTCCTGCCAGCTCAATTATTCTGTGATTTTATTTCTTTTTGTTCATGGTCATTTCCATGTCATCTGAGTGTTTTTACTCATGCACTAAGCAACATGACTACCATCTGTCACATATTGTTTGTTTTCCTCTCTTTCCCCAGGGGAAGAAGGAGGGGAGGGTCTGGTGTTGGCAAAGTGGTTTTCATTTGTTTATTTGTTTGTTTAGCATGCATGTTTGCTATGTGTTTACAACAGAAAACACAAGGTCAGAGTAATGCTTCATGGAATCAGAGTGGGAGCTGGAATGTGTTTAGAGGTCCTCAGGAATCAGAGGAATCCCTCAGACTGCCAGGTAAGCCCTTGCCTCTTTCTTTGTGCAACAGGTGCACAGATGGATATGATTTTCACCCCTAAACTTCTTTGTCTCAGGCTTGGGAAGGCTTTGAATGAGAACACACAGACCTTAAGCCTGATTCAGAATTCAGCAGGGATTCGTGCAGAGTAAGGGCAGAGTAAAGCCATGGGATTCATGCAGCATTCATGCAGAGTAAGGGCATGTCTGGCATGGTTGTGGTAACACCTGGCTGGGAAGAGCACCCTTGTGTCCTGAAGGTGCCTGACCACTGATGGTTTCACACACCTTTCCAAGGCCAACCAGGATGAGAAAAGGAAAACGTTCAAAAATTGAACATGAGACAGTATATGGCAAATGGAAATACTCTTCCACTAAGACAAAGGAAGGAAAAAAGACTGTCTATTGCAAGTTGTTCACAGTGATTTTGTCTGTCTAACATCCTGATCACTTACTGGCTCAAGGACAGCTTCAGGAAGTTGTTTTTGCTAATCTCTTATGAGATTAGAATTGTCTGAGTCTTCCTTTTTCTAGTAAAAATTGGTTTTAGTTCCTTATACACTTGCAAAACTTCACCCTGGGGTCTGAAATTTCCCATATCTATGATAAATATTTTTGCAAAATTTCAGTCACAAAACATTGAATGAGACAAGAAAGGATATGTTTTGCCCTTGCTAGAAAGTTGGGCAGCTCATCTGTAAAAAATCCTTGGAACTCTAGAAAGATTGCTAAGGACATTGCTAGATGTTATTTGAGAGAGAGTTGCTTGTTCTCTGAAAGCACATGGATATTTGAGAAATTGCAACCCGCTGAAGAATCTCAATTCACATAAACACAGTTACAATAAGGTTTCTCATCTAGCCTTGCATTCTTGTCCCACCAGAACACGTATTCACCCTTGCCAAAAGCCAGGAGTACAAGGCTCCTCCCGGCTTATTTGGGCAAAGAAAAAGAGGCAAGGTTCTTTTGTGCACGGAAGAAACTGCCTTCTTCAGTCCTCCTTTCTATAAAAATGTATGAAGGTGCTAATTCAGATGCCTAAGTAGCACTTAAAGATGCTAAAATATAAAAAACTGCAGAATTCTTGGGCTTTTACATGGAGACAAGGAGAGAGAGGCTGAGAGACACGCAACCTGGCTGAAACTCAGAAAAGCATGAAATGTCCTTGATTCCAGATGACTAACACAGAATTTACCTTTATGAGAAAAGACATTCTTAATAGGTCTTCATTATCAGGCAATTGTTTTTATACGCTATTTGCCTAAACTTATAAAAATTCTGGAGAGATTTTTGAATGATGATTTTAAGGTTGCTTTCATATTCTTGGTGGAATTGTTGAACGTGACTGAATTCACATCATACCACACTGAATCCTTTCATAAATAGAAGTCTTTGATGAGGTGACATATCCACACATTCCTGGAGATGGTCATTTTGACAATTGTTAATCAATTTATTGTGTGCCTGATTAATACTCAACAGAACTTTAAAAAATTGTCATACATTCAATAAATCTGTATCCACACCAAAAGAAAATTAGGGATTCCATGGGAAAAAAATCTTAATTCTGGGTTTTTCTCTTATTTTTCTTATTTCATTTTGAAGTAATTCTTCATTGTTATTATTATTACAGTTGCCATGCTGTATTAAGCAACAATAGGGAAGTTATTATCTTTCATTTCCTTTCAATAGAGAGAGAATCCCTTAAAATCCTATCTTTGCCTTTTTCTTCTGCTGGTTTCTCAATAAGCACAGAAGAAAACAAATAGATCAGATTTTTTATCTCTTAAGATTATGGTTCTCACAAGTGCATGTCATTGTCAGTCTTTACCTTGGTAGAAAGGCTATGACATCTTTGTTGAGTTTAATTTATGGTTGACAAAAGAAATGCCTTGTTTTTACTGCTACAAATCCATAATTTAATCCATAATTAAACAATTTCTTGTTCTGCCGTGCATGTAACTGTTTGACTTGAAAAATTATGAAAAGTGCTTTGAGAATAGCATAGGCCAAAATACTCCTTAAACACCCTCAACCAGTGTAATGAAGAGTTTGGATTAAGAAAAGCAAGGAAAACCAGAGTTTTCTCATGTTGCCTGACAAATTTTCACTTCTTTTTCTGTAGACCATCTTCAGATAGAACATTAACAACATTTTAAAGACTAAATAGAGGAAGAGAAGGGAAGTGTCATTTGGAAAGGAAGTGTGTCTTGGGATTCAGGAAGGGGCAGGTAAGTTATACAAAGACAGGAGGGGTGAAGGATCTGCTGGATCTCATGATGAACAGCAAGTGGAGAGATATAAAATAAAGAGCAAGCAGTCAGGAGGTCAGAAGGAAATCCAAGAAGAGCCTGCTGTAGTTCTGACAATCCAAGAAGAGCCTGTTGTAGGCTTAGTTTAGAGGCCTCCAGGAATTTAGAACAGGGCTGATGAGATCCCAACAGCTGGACCTACTCTACTCCTTCAATTTAACAAATACAGCATTGGTAGGAATGACAGAAAATGACAGACATAGTGATTAAAGGTGTGAATTCAATAGAGGTAAAAATAAAAATAATCCAAATTTAAGAACAGAGGATGATCCTGAATAAGCAGATGTGGTTATGAATGGACTGGGTTAAGAATGTCTATGGTAGCACTTGAAAGGCTTCAATTGTTCTCTAAGGCAGTACTGAAATTGTGATTATAGCTAAAGTTCTCATTTCCAAATCTACAAAATGAATATACACACTGGCAAGAGCCATACCGCATGGACCCAAACTGTATCACGTGGCTTAGCCACACTGTTTATTTCTATGGCTGCTTCCCACTCATTCACTATTTAGGAAAATTTGGGGTCTATCATCACTCCAAAATGATTTTCTGAAGAGTCATAGTAGGAATTACTTGTAAAGTGACCATTTATCTGTTTCATGACCTGTTCCAGCATCCAATTACATGAAATACCCAAAGAAAATGAAGTACAGGCATTCCAAGGTTAGCTTTCACAGCCTAGGCTATGGTATGAACTACCAATGCCCTTTGGATGAGAATCATCTGGATCTCCATTCTAAGGAGAACCATGTCATAGGCTATCAAATCACACTGACTTGATGATTCAAAAATTATCAATCAAAAATGAGAAGATATTTTTCCTGGCATTTCCCTGAGTTATTTCCATCCTTAAAAATTCGTAAGATCATTGGCCACATTTAAACTACATCACATTTAAAATTATAAAAGTAATTAGCAAATGTGTTATCTATGGAAATTTTGGAATGTTATTTTTGTCATGTACTTTACCTGCATGGCACATAACAAAAGGATGCTAGTTTTTATCACATATTTGTCCCAAAAAAAGTCTAGAAAAGTCTAGTATTTTGCATGATACTTCAAAACAAACAAATTTTCTCACTTCTAAAGATTTAGAAAATATAGAATTATTACTATTTATTATACTAATAATAATAATTAAAGAACATTTAGGTACAGTTTTCTGATATCTCAGCCTTTAACAAAAGTTACTGAGTGAAATGCATTATTTGAAATCCATCTTCAAGAGCAATGGAAAATTAGTAACCTGATTAAGAAAAAAAAATACATAATTTGTACAACTGAAATAGAGGAAGTACAGGTGTAATACCTCCTTATAGGAGGGTGAAAAGAATGAGAAACTTTCCACCATGTTGCACTTACTTTGACTACTGGCTGACATGCTGTACAGTGTATTAGATAAAAAAATATGATGAATAACAGCTCCATGCATTGTGCATGTCTGCACTGATTTTGTACTTTTCAAAGGCCATTTTAAATAAGAATTTTCAAAGCTGAAAAACTGCCAAACATTGGTGGAACGTGAATAAAACTGCAATCAGTGGAGTCACTAGGGTTTCTTGCATCAGAAATACAGGGGTTTGGAAGAGTAGCTGCAGCAGAAGAGGTCTTGTTAAACTTGATTTGATATGAAATGCTGCCAAGGACCCAGCTCTGTGTTCCGTCTTGCTTTAATTGTAGGTCACGCTTCTGAAAAGACGCAAATAGTCAGCAAACCAAAGTGCTCTCATTGGCACACTTCACAGGCACGTTTTCTTTTCAGTTCAGGAACTACTTAAAAGAGACCATAGAGATGTAGGACATCCACAACAAATATTATTTTAAAATATTTATGGTTTGTACATTCAGATCTCAGGGTGATATTTTAGCTGCATGCAGAGACAGGTGATGATTTTAGGATTATTACGATGACAGCAGTATGTTAAAATAGCCATGTTTGTATTGTTTCTTACTCCAAAGTAATCTAGCCTTTATTTCCCAATCTGCTTAGAAAGCACAGCCTAAAAATACATTGAACATTCTGTCTCTCCTCTGATCTGTATAAATTGCTTCTGTACAAACAGCCACACCTAAACCCATGCTTCTCAGTTATCACTGCCATGCTTAAATGTCATGGTAGCGCAAAACACATCTTGTGGCAAACATCAGAAATATTGTTGCTTTCTTTTGCTTAAACTCAAGTAATTGCTTTTGATCTGCTTGTTTTTTTCAGAATGGGAGTGGTCCTATTCATTCCCAAGTGGGACCTCAGTGTGTAAATTCTTGGAGATCCATGGTAATTAAAAATGCTGAGAAATACTGGTAAGAAAATTGTAACTAAACACGTATACTCTTCATTGTTTCTATTGGCCTAATATGAAAGAAATCACACTGCAGTTGGAATGACTGTTTCTTTGGCTGAGAAGTTAGAAAGCTTGTTCATACAAAAGAAAAAAGTAATCCTTCCCGTTCTTATATTGAATAGAACAAAAGACACCAAAATACATTATAATAGCAACCCTTATTTTTAAGTGACATAATCAGATATGGGCCTGTCTGGAAAAATGGGTTCTGTAACAGAGCTGAAACTTCATTTTAACTCCAGCAATACTGCAAAATTGTGTGAAGTACAATCAAATGAAAGACATACATTCATAAAACCAAAAGCTCTTCTCTCACCAGCAAGACTGTGGCATTACACAGAATTAAATTACAAGCATTTTTTTGACTAAATGAAAATTTCTTTCTAGTCTAGGGATTATTAGAACATTTTTCAAAATCATTCATCATTACTAATATCCTGTGGAAATAATTTTGAGGTTTTAATAGTATGTTCATTAGTCCTACCTGAATAGGACTTAGAGGATGACTATTACAATACAGTCGTATTTCACTGAATAAAAATATTGTAAAAGTTATCATGTTAAATCTTTACCTTATAATGAAGACCTGAGACTTTCTCCTAAAATTATAAATACTTGGTTTGGTGCGCTGATAACTTTATTAAAGTCTGCAATGTAATTATCAGCAATGTAAACTACAATGTTGGATTAAATACGTCTGTCTAACTGTATCATCTGTTGCACACATATCAAAATATTGATCTATATGTTATTTTAAATTTGACGTTTAATTTAACATGCTTTACATAATATCTCCAGCCTTTTACTTTGCAAACTTTGAATTCCATTGGATGTACACAGAAATGTTATATTTTGACAGAGCCTTTTGTCCCAAAAGACATTATTTAAGTACTATCTTCTTCTGAGTTACTGACTCTGTGGATATTTATTCTCTTATGAATGCCAGTGAAACACTAATGGCTATGCCAAAGAAATGAACATGAATGAAGTTTTGGCTTCTTTCACACTGTTGTCTCACTATATATATATTAATTCACCATATTTACAAAAATCACAACCAAAACTGGGTTGTGATCATCCTGACCTCTTTAACGCCGTCAGCTAAGATACCATGGGACTGTCACAGAGCTTGAAATTCTGTAGAAACACAAAACTCTGCTGGCTTGGGATGATGGTGAGGCCAAGCTGTGGCTATGCATACTGAGAAGAAATTCCTTTTTAGTCCTTTCCAAACTGAATCCTGGATACCAAATGGATCTGGACATGTGGATGTACATGTCTGAATAAAGCATCAGTATGCCCTGAACCAGTGAAGATAACACCATTTTGATGATATTTTTCCCTTTTTATTCAGTTGCAGTAAAGTAGTGACACATTTCTATCAGCTCAAGGCCAGGTTCAGGCTCCTTCTCCTGATGGACAAATCTATCCAGTTTAAAATGGAACACACCTGCTGTAGGTGCTGCTTCATGCAGCCTCTTCAGCATGCCTCTTCAGAGAGCAATGTCTTTCCTGAACCCTTTTGCAATGGGATTTATGTCATCAGTTAATGAAAAACTGTCACTCTCTCTAACTAAACTAACTAAAGTAAAGACTAACTAAAGTAGCATCATGTTATGTGCCTAATGATCTGGACATGCATTCACTTTGCACTCTACTTGCAATGCAAACATCAAACAGCCATCCAGACCCATACTTTTAAACAGGCATTTATCAAAATTAATCTTAAGCAGAGATTAAATGTTATTTATTTCAGCCTTATTAGATACTGCCTGCTTTCTTATTTCTGTTGTTTCTTAGCTCCTAGACAAAACAATATGACCTCTAAGTTAATGGGCAAATGAGTAAGTGGTAAGTGGATTTAAAAATAATAGGAAGTACCTGGAGAAAGGGAAAACACTATAACTCAGACATTACTTAATGAGACTAAAAGACATGTAATCTACTTGAACCAAAGTTTACAACTCAGATGGCTTTTAAAAAAGGAAGAGACAAACAGAAACACAGTTCTGGGGCAGTTATGACACCTCTATTGAAGTAAAAGAGTCAGCACACCAGGGAATAAACAGACTGATTCAGTGGCTTGTCATGACACCCAGAACATGCTGATTAAAGCCCCTGAAGTTATTGGAAGAAGTCTTCCAGGTGTGATGCCCATCAGCTATTGCTCAAGATGGGAATTAGTTAACAGTGTGCTGAAATGCTCTTTTCAATCTCATCAAATATTCACCTTCATGAAGTTCACTTGCTCCCACCATCTGTGCTTATGTAAGCAGAAAATTCTCGTTCAGCTATCCCATTGTGAGGGTTTCCACTATTCCTATTTCCTAGTTTAGATAAACAGGCTTTTCATCCTCAGTGTCACACATTCAGCAGCACTAATGCCACATGGGTTATGCCAGCTTTAAGCTTTAAGAGCCAGAACCATCTGTCTTCCCTATCTGTAGGTCTCAAACAGACCTCCCTATACTAACTTAGTGTTAATGGCCTTGTTTCAGTGGCAAGTGACACAATAAGGTGACAATTCGGGCATTGTATCTGCCATTCTATTTGCATGCATTGAATCTGCTATTCTATTTGCACGCATTCAGAAACATCAGGTTGGTTTATTGCTGTAGATATGTGGGAGTTGTTTCAGAAAATCAATCATTGCTTTAGACAATTTCGGCTTCTTTAGCAGAGTGAGTTGGCATTGCAGTGAGTAAGCAATCGTTCAGTTTCCATCTTTGTCAAATCATAATTATTGCACAGGCATACATAGCTTTGACCCAGGGACATTGAAGCAGAAATAGCTACATTAAAAGCTCTTAACAAGAAAAAAGTTGGGAACACATGTGTTGCCAAGTCTCAGACCCGAAATTACTACTGCAGTGGAGGTATTGTACAAAAGTACTTGTATCAGGACCTACTCAAGTGTCCCAGAGTCATAGCTAGACCTGTCGTGGAGCTAATGAAATGCCAGCAGAACTTATAAACAGGAATCCATAATAAAATTTTCCACAAAATTTTCTTAGTACCTCACTAAAAATCTAATTTTAGTCCATAGTGGTATCAGCAATGCCAAAGATTGTTTTCTGCACTCCAAGTAAGGCCTTTGCATATTCACTTGCACCCTACTCATACTGAAGAGCTTCCCAACACACACAGTTTTGCAGGGCACTTCATTTCATGTCTCAAGCTGCTTGTTTCATGTTGTGCCAGATCAGATGAACAACAGAAACTGCCCAAGCAGATAGCTGTTTGTGCAAGACACTGAGCTGGAACAGAGACCTTAAGGCTGGGATTCATCCTGATTTGAGATGTCTGCAGCATAGATTAATGACTTCTGAGATAGCTGCCACAGCTCCCAGGTGGGGTGATTCAGCTGACCTATTTCTAGACATCTGCTTTAGGATAGCATGACTTCAGCGCCAGGGGTGTTATCTATCCCTCAACTGAGTATAAAGGAAGCATGTGGTGACTAACCCAGAGGGAGATGTTGACATTATCAGATGTTTTCTCTGACTTCTGAACTCAGGTCTTTCACTCCCATTTAATAAAACACGTTATAATGGGAATTCGCTTGTAATTTCTTTCCCTCCTCTTTCTAGAGCAAGACACATCTACATTCAGTTATTCTTGAGCATAGCCAGCTCTCCCAGGCTAAAACATATCTCCAGAAAGAGTTGGCTAATCTCTTTTATTGTTCTAAGGTATTCAGAATTATTTTTATTGAGCAGTATCTTCCACCACTACCACAGGTTCATTGCTTTTGGAAAATTTCATCTCCTTTTCCAGTTAGGAAATTCACACAGTGATAGGTAAGGAAACTATGAATGCCATCTTCCCCCTGTCTCCAGTAAAGTAAACTTACACAGACCTTGAGGAAGACTACTTTTGTCCTAAAAATCTGCCTGACATATTTACATTCCATGTTTTCACTGGTGGGTTCTCCATTGACAGAACAGCAGCCAATATTGGTGATCAGCATCACTGATCACCAATATTCTACTGTTTAAGCATGTATCCATCTGAAAGACACAAGAGGAATCAAGTTAATATACTGTTACTGATCTCATTAAGATTTCCCTGTGGTGTTAAGAGACAATGGAGTAGTTTGGAATATTTTGGTTGAAAAAGGATGTAAAATTTTTAGATATATATGGGTCCCTGAGCAACTTCAGTGAAAGCTGTCTCTGCCCATGGCAGGGAGGATAGAAGTGCATTCATCTGTAAGGTCTTTTCCAAACTCAGCATCCTGTTTCTATGATTCTGTGATTCTATGGCAACAGACAAACAGCCATGAGAGCCCAGCAGTCCTGGCTCTTGCATTAATTAATGCAGTGCTAGCTCTTGCATTAATTCCCTTCTCTGGAACTTGCCATGACTACTAGCTATAAATTATTCAACTCAGGTATAGATAGCAGGAAAGGCAGATGTATAGAGACTCAGAAGAACACAGACTATACTGCTTGGGCTAGGAACATACAGGCCTGGACAGGACACGCTGGGACATCAAGTTCAGTTTCTTGGAAATTTAGGCAATCATGATATATAATCCCCCTGTTACACCAGAACGTGCTCGTTAGGCTGTTTCAAGACTGAAAGCAAGGCAAAGCTGAAAGCCCCAAGAATTCCTCAATTTTCAGAAACAATCCCCACCTGCACTGATCACATCGGCCTAAAAAAAAACCAAATAGATCTTCATTTCCATAAGCCAGTTGCTCAAAACACTTATTTCAGTACATATTCTGCCAGCTGTCACACTCTATCCTAATCTTGACGTGATTTAATCTGTTCATACAGAGGCTGGTATAAGCAGACACAAAAAAGACGCAGCCAAACCCTGCCAAATCCCAGCACAAAATAACTGGATCATGCTTTGGAGTTGGCAACATGAAATATACTGCAGGGCATGATTTTTAATGATAGCAGTTCATTACATGAGGCAAAACATGCTCCAGTTTCGATAGTCGTTATACTGTCTGTATTTCTTTATTTTAGAAAAGCTTGAAACTAAATGAAGGCTAACAGCTCATAAATCTAGAAAGAAAGTTATGTTTCCTGCATGCAGAAATAGCAATTTATGTTGTTTTCAATAACTACTTCCTGTTTGGTTTATATTATCACTATTTTCCAATAATTTATAAGCAAAATCCATTTTAAAAGTTTTAATTTTTTAACTAAAATACATGACATAAAATGGCAGATAAGGAAAAGAGGACAGATACCTGACTTATGCCATTGAACTTCACATGCATTTGAAGGGAATTAATTACATTTGGAAGTTATTATGTTGATAAAGATGAAAACATAAAGCTACAGGTGAGAGAGACATTAAGGGCATGATCCTTCTGACTGCTACTGATACAAGATCTTACTCAAGACTATATTTCTCATACAAGTGAAAGGTGGAAAAACACGAGACAGACATCACTTGTAGAGACAAAAACATAATTCAGACCTCACCCAAATGAAACCTAAAATTTGGAGGTGTTGTAAGCAATTACAGGAATGCTGGCATAGCACCGGGGGAATTCTGTTTCAGAGTTCTATTGTCTTGTTTGAGGAAAAGTCTAGGTACCTGTCTTTCTCACCATGCTACATAGCCTTCTCATCTGCTTCAGTGGGCTGTCTGTGATCTTTCATATTCATTAATTAAAAATTTGAAATTGCAGTTCTTTGTGAAGCTAATACTTGCCTGAAATGTACCTCACAAATATGCCGGGAAAAGGACGCCTAAATATTGTCTTGTGAACACATCCACCTCCCAGACTTCCAATCTTAAGAGTGCTGGTACTACAATAATTTGGAAAAAAGCTGTTACAAGAAACATCTGTACTCTACTTTGACACTTGGAAGGAAGAGAAAAGTCACCACAACACAAGAAGTACAATGTAAGAAGGAAGTTTTATAATTAGTCTTAAGTTGTGGTTTAGATTTTAGATAATATATTATTTTCAGTTTATAATTCAACAGCTAATTTTGTAGTGAAAGAAATGCCAGAACATGCCAGAGTACTAATCTATCTGACTGAAAACAGATACACTATTCTGGGCCCCTCCTGATACAAAATGAATTCTCCTTATACCAGTTATGAGTCATCAACAAGACTGGTTTTAGTTCAGATCTTTAGCTGGGTAATAGAACCCACAAACCTGAGATTTTTAAGAATGCATGTGCAAGGATGGATTATTTTTTATTGAATCTAATATTTAATTTTAATTAATTACAGTATGATACTGAGGACAAAATGTTGTATTATGGATTTTATATTATGTAAATTCAATCTCTGTTTCAATTAATATCAAACTTTTTTTTTAATTTTAGTTCAAAATTATGATCCAGAACATCAGAGGACCTCATAGGGTACCAGCTCCTATGCCTACATACCCAGCCAGCTCTTAATAATATACTCCTGGCTCATTTCTGGGAGTGGGAAAAATCATCAGTAAAGATGACCATTGAAAGGAGGAGACAAGAAATAACATGAAACAAGGAAGAAAACAGAAAGGAGACAACTAAAATCAAGTGAAAAGATCTGACAATTGTGCAATAAAAATCATGGATCTGAGAAAGAAAAGAGGGATTGGTTAAGCATTAGCAGCACAGTCTGAAGTTAAGCAAACTTTGTAGATACCAATATTCCAGGCACTACCCAGCTTCTCCTCTGTGCCACTCCTCATTCCTAGAGCAATCTCATCCAAAATCATTACAGATAAAGAACAGCTCTGGAGTAAAGCAGATAAAGCATGAGAACATGATGAAAAGTCAAACAATAGTAAACACAGACTCATCTATTTTGCCAATATGACACACTTCAGTAATCTCTAACTGAACTCACAGACACTTTAATTTTCAGCTGGTAAACTAAGACATAAAAACCTGCTGGAGAGGGTTTTTGACTTCACAAATTTTCCCAAGTGTTTTTAAATTTGGGACCATTTTCTCATCATCTTACATGGTCATGATTCTTTATAATGGGGGTAGCAGAGTCCTGTTCTCAAAGTCACGGCTACTACAAGAGGTTGTAAAATGTGACTAGAAGTCACATTTCACATTTATGTCGAACCATCAGGTCTGTAGAGCAGATGCTGGATTTCCAAACTGAAACAGATGCATTGCCACTCTCATTGCCACACACCAAATCCTGCAAACAGCTGTACTGGATCAAACTGGACAGCCTCCAGAAGCAGATTTCTAGAGAATACATAATAAAAAAGAAAAAACACATTATTAATACTTTCCCATGCACTTATATATATACTGCTGCTAGTGCTCCTATCAACCGGGCAGTTTCTTACTGAACACTGTTTAGGGCACTGATGGTTGGAAAAGTGTATGTCAGCTTCAGATTAACCATATTTGGTTATTCCCAATTTTCAGCCTGTTACTTTTAGAGCAAACACAAACATCCTGTGTTTTTAAGTGTCTCCCTATCAATTAAGGAACTGATTTATATATGTACATGACCAACTTTGTTCATATGAGGAAGAACACTTAATGAAAGATAGGTAATATTATTTATTATGTGTTTTTATGCCTTAAATATGCTGACAAGAAAAGATAATTTTCTCTTTGTTTTCCTGTACGTTCTTATTGCCACAGTTTTCAGCAGTCAACTCAATCTTATTGTTGAATGTAAGTTGCAGTAGATAACATACTCACATTTACTATGCTAACAGTGGTCCTGTGAATGCAATAGAACTAAGAATTTTATTAGGTAAAATTATCACCAGATTCTGACAGGGAAGCTACCTAAAAAACCAAATAAAAAACCACTTTATTCCTTACTCCTTACTATTGTTTGATCTTCAACTTCATTAATTTCTTTTCCAAACTTCCTCTATTAACACACCTGCCCTGATCATAGGGTCTCCTTTTGACCTGCCCTGTTCCCCATCATCTATGAAAAGGATTTGACCAGTGTGTCTTCTGACAATGCACTGGCTGTCAGTGGTGTTTGATAGTGTACAGCAGGAGAGGGTGCCTGTGTAAGAATGGAAACCTCCACACACTACTTAACAACTTGCCAAGCCTATACTTACAGCCAGGTGAGACTCTGGGTAAAAAATTATTACTTCTTAGGGGAAGCAACCAGAAAACAGGAAAAGACATTAGCAAAGCTGGACAATGAAGAAAAATTAAAGGCACTGAGTTTTCCTTCCACCCATGTGATCCAAAAAAGATCCCAAAAGGGTTAGTGCTGGAAAAGAGAAGGGAAGGAAATTCTACACTCCATCTGCTCTAATAATTCCTTGACTAGGGAAGATAGCACTCATGATGATTAACGTATTTGTCCCAAATGTTCCAAAAACCGTCTTTCAGTCAAGACCTGACATTGATCTCTTCAGTCTGAAGCCAGTAGTCTATACATTAGGCCACACTACACCAGCTTAGTCCACTAGGACAGTTTTTGATCTGATCCAAAATACTGGAAGACAACAAGAGTCATTTTCTTGCTGTAAGTGGCCGCTAGGTGCTCAGCCCTATGGTCATAGAATTACACAGTGGCAGAAAAAAGGTGTTACATAATTAAATAAAGGCAAATATTTCCTTATTTGGAGGCAAGTGTGAGCAGTCCCATTAACCAGGAAATATGGAAGTTCTGTTAATACCTTTGAAGCGCAGAGGTGTCCCCATTTATACAAGCACAAAGAGAAAAAGAGGCTACTCTCATCCAGGACTTCTCTCATCCTGGGCACAGGTTATTGGACATATCAAATTTGTTTCAGACTGTTTGAAAAGCTCTTCTGCAGTCATCAAGCCTAGGTCAAACCAAAGCAGCCTTTTACAACAATCTCCACACGTGCTGTGGATGTTTCTGAGAGTTTTAAGTGCTCTTTTCTTCCTCATTGCTGCTGTTACTTTTAGGAGTTCCTGTTCTTTTCTCTAGTAATCTATAAACTGTTGTGCTCTCAGTCCATGTTTGACACATTCCCTCTGGCTGTGCAGTAGGGACGGCAACTTGTCATTAATGGACAGATTATTTAGGAAATTAGTGGGTACCTTTAAGATGAAAGAAAATACATACCTCATTCTTGCAACATTTTCATAGACGAATGTGTCTTTGAGGTTTGGAATTGAGCTAATTTTCTTTTATTAAACAGAGGAGTGATATTTATACTTGGTAAAATGCAAAAAAATTGGAACCAGAAGGTGCTGGAGGGCTTTGGAAGCAAGTACTTGCACACAACCAGCTCCTCCTTCAATGCCTACACACTCCTATCTTGTGCAGGGAGTAACTGCAAGAGGAAAAGAGGATAAAGAACTCATGTTAATGCAGGTTTGCACTCTGATGTCACTGGAGAATTACCAGCTTTATGGTTTTTTTGGCGGTCCTTTCCATCACTATAAAAGTTAGCATGAATATCACAACAGAAGCAAAATGGCCCAGTTCAGATCAAAGCCAAAACCATATAAAACTGGAACAAACCTGTGCCAGATGATGTTCATCTACTGTAAGCAGATTATGTTTTATTTACTCCATTACTCTTTAGACATGATGAATTTTGTCTGCATTTAAACTGATGAAAATGAAATAATGAATTACCCTTAATGTGAATTTTACAGGAAAAAAGTCTATTTCCTTCTGTAAAATATTCTTCTTTTATTTTTTCTTCTATATTCTGCTTTTATAATTTTCTAATTTTCTTTTCTTTTTTTTTTTTTTTGGTTATCAGCTGAAACAGGCAAAGCTAACAAAAACCACAAGAATATAATTTAAAATTATAATTTTTTATTGATATTTATTTGGAATGTACTAAAACTAGTGCTTTTTTCCTTTACTACATTGTGCACACTCATCACTGAAATTACTGCTCTGTACAAAACTCTTTCCTTGTAAAAATCTATTTTTTTAGAATATAGAAAATGGTGCTGATGTGCTATTAGAACATGTTTTTAGCAATTGAGTACTAGGGCTGCAATTTAAAACAGTAAATGGGGTCACAGGTGACCTGATGTAATCTAATCCTTTAGAGGCAATTCTGTTCCCTTTGTCTCCTGAATGTGTTTTACGCAACACAAGCCCAGGGACTCTTTACCTTTGATGGTTAATGCTAGTGTCACCTTGTGACAGCTGGAATACCTTCATTCAATTCTAGAGTGAGCACAGTTTTAACTCTGTTAGTTCTTCAAAGCTGAAGGAGCCTGTGATACAAACAGCGTAAGAGAGATTGCTGCTGCCAAAGACATGTAAGTTCTTGTTCTCCACCTTGTGATGGCATGAGTATGGAATATACACTCTGCGTGAGCACAGCAGCAGGAGTGTTAAAATTTTCTTGGGCTTGGGGATGAATAAAAATAACACACTGCCAGTTTTGCTGGAGTAACAGGAAAATATTGCTTGTTACAGAAGAACGTTCTTGCACCATGAAGGGATTTCCTAGGAGATGCACTGCACTCACACCATAAGGCTACAGCAGTATTGGTGTAGTTTATTTCCAGCAGTATGCAACAGGGGCAGCATTGCTGTCTGTCTGGGCAGTTTGAAGGACTAGAAGCAAATGGATGTCTGATTCACCATGTGGAATGCATGCAGAATATCATTTTAAAGGCATTTAAATGGCATTTGCAGGTTTTGGTGATGGAATTATGTTATAATGCGGCTTTGTTTAAGCTTTAAACTTAGAAAATCTAAGGCTAAGCAGAGGTCACTGACCTGAATAAAAGCCTTTCATTAGGAGAATAAGTTCTTTATTTCCATGGTAAAGACTGCTTTGATATGTATGCTGAAGGCATTACCACTTTTTTGATTCTATAAAAAACTCAGGCAATTCAGTGTGCTTACAGGGAGCAGCCCAGAGATGCTGTCTAGGAAATAGCAGATGATATGCATCACTGATTTGGGATTTGGTGTGCTGAACTCTGAGGAGGAAGAGAACAACTCTGCTGCAGAGTGTGTTTGGGGTTACACAACTTGGTTGGAGAGAGGCGGATGCAGCTTAGATCCCTACTACTCAAATAAGTTAGGATCCAGTGCTCCCATATCAACATGATTTTTGTAAACCTGGACTATAGATATACATATGTCAAAAAACCAAAAGAAAATTCTACCAAGAGAATATAGATAAAAATAGCCCAGAAGCAGGTCTTACAGATTCTTAAAGAAAAAAAAAAAAGTCTAAATAGGGTGAGTTTAGGGCATCTTGTATTTTAAACATTTTAAAAAATCTATGAAACATGTAATAATCCCTTTATTAGTTCAATTAACATTCTTGGTACTGAGCTAAGGAATATGTTGAAACCTGTAGGTACTCTGGCTGTAAGATGAGCTCTAAAAACCACTGACCCAGGATAATAATAAAATAGAAACATACCTTAACTAGATGTTCTGTTTGAAATAGTACATTCCCTGAGGATATTTCATTAACATAATTATGTCTGGTTGTACCCAAAAACAAAAAATCACACTACATGGAGGTGAAAACACTACTCTGCCAACTTGAAGAAGAGTGTGTTCACACTAAAAACATGGAACATCTGATATTTATGTTTGTATACAGTATAATGAGCTCTGGAGACAGATGATCTGATTTTGTTCAGGGTGCTGGACTTCAGGGAGGTATAAATATAGATACAATAAATGCCAGGAAAACAAAATAATATCAAAAAAGTCTTCAGCAGCATATTTTCTTCTACGTAAAAGCCAAACTGGGAGGTAAAGAAGCCTCAAAGAGAGAATTTCTTAATGTAAAGAATTTTTGCATTTGGAACTAGTCTAAATTAAATATCTGTTATGAGCTGGTTTTCATGAATTATAAGTATATGCAGGCACAAAAGTAATCAATTAATGCTATGGCTTTCAAAATGAAGAGATAAGGAAGGAGAAGTTTCAGTTCTAATAGGTGCCCAATTTTCCCCCTCCAGTCAGCCAAGCCCAGCTTTTTCATGTCTTGACACACTATATCTCTATATGTCTCCTCATAATGATAGTATATTTTCTCATGTAACTGCAACTGTCAGTTGCAGGTTTTTTTACCCTCAAAGAGGGTAAAAAAAAAATAAAAGGCATTTTTGAAAAATCATGACACTAGACATTTAATGCTTTTCCAGTTTAAGCTTATATAATTCCTGTACAAACTGTGTTTTCAAAACCCTCTAAAACAAGGTTTTGTTTTAATGATACTCTAGTCACAGCTGTAAAAAAATATTTTTGATTCAAAGTGTAAATTTTTTAAAAGAGCAAACTTTGACTTGCTCTTTGGACTGTTACACATTCTTGAAAAGTCAGAGAAGAGATTTTGATCTCAGATCAAGAAAGAACTTTTGACGTGGTGTGACAACAGCGTACTGCATTTTCCATGTGTGTTAGTATTTTCTGCCCTGAAAACTATCATTTCAACTTCTGGAGTGCTTTTTCCCACAGGGATAAGGCAAATTTGATCTTAAAGAAGTTGCTAAACTGTGTAAATTTATATTATTTGATATTCGGGTTATTTGGTACCAACTGCTTCCCTTTTTATTTTGTTCAGCTTTCTTTATTATGTGAATCTGCAATAGTTTTTGCCAAAAACTAGGTCTTTTCAAGGAACTTTATTTCCTTGTGACTTTTAGCGGTGGTCAGAACAGAATAAACATTGCTGTAACACACTGTTGTCATGTCAATATTTCATGGATGCATTTTTCAGTAGAGGACAAAAGCCAAGACCATTTCTCATCATGATAAACTGAAGAAGTGTAGGATTAAAGCTGACCATCTCGGGAAGTCTTTACTCTAGACCATAACTCTCACTTCCTAAAACTTCCTTTCCTTGTAAGAAATGTCTTGAAAGTACTCATGAGAAGCCACATTTTTTGTGCATTTCAGTGTGAAGCTGATTTCAGAAGAGATGGAAGGCTTGGTGCTGCACTGTCCTTCACCCACAAAATTGGTCTGATTTTCTGTTTTTTCAGGCAGTGTTCAGCTCTCCAAACCTACTATTCACTCTTTTACCTTATTCGCAGTTTTACCCCAGCATTGCTTGTTGCATTGACTTCTAGAAGAGGAAAGGATATTTCTACTCCTTCAGCTGATTCTGCAGAAGGGTAAAATTTCATGGTGAAGCTCTTCATTAACAGTACCATCTTTAAATAAGACTTTCAGAAAAGTATGATCTGAATGTTTTACCTTGAAAGGTAACTAGCAATTTTTTTTTTCCCAAATATAAGGGAAACATAAACTTCCAGAGAAATTTTGTTGTGCTATGTTAAAACTTCCACAAACCATGGTATGTGATAGTGTGGCATTAGTCTAAACCATGGTATGTAATAGTATGGCATTAGTCTAAACCAAATTAAGTTTCAGAATTGTAATTAAAATGGCCCATATTTTGGCCATAAGGATAAAGATTCACCTTTTTCTCTACTAAAGCTGAAATTTTTATCATTCCCATTTTTCGAAGTAGTTAAAAAACCATTTTATACTATGCTAAACAATTCCACTGTAGAGATGATATGGTCAAGGAATTCCTACTTATATTACAGACAGCAGATAAGCTCCACTTCTTTCCATATTTAAACAAATAATTTTGAGGCCAGAATAATTGTCTCTTTGATTCCTGGCTGGGTGAGAAGAGTGGGAACAGTTGTTTATTCCAAAGGTGTTCAGACATCATGAAATTCAGTTTACAGTGGAAACTAAAGTACTGACTTTGATACAGGGTAATAGTTGCAAGTCTACAATTTTCAAAAATTGTTTTGTAACGATCAGACATATAAAATACTTCAGACCTAGCCCATCTAGGAGATCCGTGTGATTCGTAGTTGTCCATGGTCCCAAAATTATCTTTAGTGTTGCTTTTGCACATGTGGATGATAACAAAGAGAGTAGTGTGAGTACTTTGCTGCCTTTTTTGTCCAGAATTCACCAGAAGATCCCTCACTTCCAGTTCTACTGTTCCTCTGCCTATTTGCAGTGCTATTATTAAATAAAAAATATTTCCAGAGGGAACAATTGGAAATCATACTTAAGAAGAATTAAACATTTGTCTTCAAAGTAAAGTTTTCATAACCTAGAATAAAACTAGACTGAGACTGGCGTTTCATTCACAGATGCAAGAACAAAATACATAATTATTTGTTGTTAAATTAATAAATGTGGATTTTGCTTGTGCTAAAACTGGAAAGGCATGGAGTTCAAGACCACTGCAGTGCAGTTAAAATTTCACTGCCATTTTTATGTGTTAGCAGTATTATCAGGCTTCATCATTGTGTTGAGGATTTATTTAAGAAATTGAGCTTTTTATCTCATTTGTCACAGTAAGAGAACAGTAAATTTTCACCTAAATTACAAAACATAATTTATAGTAAAACTGCAGCAATATAAAACAAATCTGAACTTTCTGATCAAGTGGCTAAATCAGCACTTACCAGGTGTAAAAGATGGAAAAAGGTTAATCCACATCAGTGGAGAAGGTTGAGGGTTAATTTAATGTAAAACTTCTGTTCATTTTGTTGCCAGAAACTGAGTGATTGGGTCTACATCCAATAGAAGGCCTCAAGAAGATACACAAGAGCTTTTAACGCAGTGGAAATTTTGAGTAAATGTTAAAATAACATGAACTATGTTTAATAAATAAATTTGGTTTATGCTGAGAGCTATTTCAGACCCTTGACACTATTGCTGATGTGGAAAAATAGCATTTATGGCTACAAATAGATGCATTTTTTAGTCTGTGCAATTCTTTTGAATATGAGGGCGTCCCTGACCTAGCTTTTGATGTCAATACACTATAAAGAACTCAGAGTTACAAGAACAATCTGAGTGGAAACAGAGAAAAGAGAAATCAAGCCTACATAGATGGCTGGCAGTTTTTCACATCTAGGTCATTCAGGAGTGAACAAACATGTCAATGTGCAACTGACATAGAAATTGTCCAGCTTATCTCTAAATAAATTGCTCAGGTTTGCTTTTTTTTGATGATGCCTAGGAGACCTTTTCTGGCTCCTGATCTGAAGTAAAGAGAATGAAGATATCGGAAAAATTGTAAAAGACTTTTGTGCAGATGCTTAGGTAAGGATAGATTAAGATGTTTCTAAGGATAGATTTCAAATTTGCGTAAGTTTAGGGAAAGTCTTGAAAATATGATTCACTAGTACCCTCAAGTTAAAATAAAGACCAACCAACGAATCAAATAAATAAAAAAAAATATTAAACCAAATTTAGCTACACAAATAGCTACTTTTAAACATTACTGAGAATTTTGGGGATTGGTCTTAGGATCTGGAGGACTTAATAAAATGCTTGGGGTAAGCTATTACTAGGCCCTGACTACCAGCTAGGAGATTAAATGGAAGCAGGAATGTACGACAGAAGCAGATCTTAAAGCTGGATGTGGATGTACCCCTGGCAAGTGTAACACCTAACTGCAAGTTGATTTCAAACGTAGATTTGAATTAGATGTTACTGTCCCATTTAGAAATGCTTCCATGGAAATACAAGGAAGCGGCTCTGTTCCCTCCATCCATGCTTATCTCATCTGGCCAGAGCAGTGAAATCAGAAAACAGGCAGGGATTTGTTAACTAGAAACTAGGTCGTAAGCACTACCGAGAGAGAGGAAGACAGCCTGTAGACTGATGATTTGTTCTGTTTACAGACCATAAAGTTTCTGGAGGAAAAATTGAAGGAGGTACACTCTTCCTGCTTGTTTTTGTTTTGGCTGAAGCTGAATAAAAATCTCTGTGAATAAACCTGAAATTCTGGGAGGACAATGTTCTCTGCTGAATATGAGGCTCCCACTGAGTTTATGTCTAGCTGAGTGGCCCTGACTCACACAGAAAAACTTTTAAGACCTCCCCATCTGCATTAAAAAGTCCCAATACCTGATAAGGCAAGAAGAGCCAAACATCCACCACTGGCAGCTTACCAAGAGCCAGAGGGCTACATATAATAGCAAAACAAAAAGGATGATCCAGCTCTCCTTTTCCATCCAGAGTCTCTTCTCTGAAGAGATCAGGACTGTAATGCTGGGAAAAGAACTGTGAGTCACCAAGAAGAAACTTGTGGCATTGCACAGCTTCACAGGAGGCCCTGACTAGAAATGGGCAGCACAACCTGCCAGCTGACAAATCCTGCACTAAAGAAGGCAACAGAACATCACCAGAGTTAAACTGATATTCTGACAGGAAAATTGGATAGTGAAAGGACCCATACAAGAAAAATTATTCATTTAGCTTTCATTTGATAAAGTAGTACTCCTAAATCTGATCAACCAGACTGAGCAAATCACTGTGTTGTTCTTTGTTGATGAATTCTTCCAGGAAAATCAATTTTTATTTGCACCCAGTTTTCCAAGGTTTCCTAATCTTATAAGGTAATGATCAGAACACTTTTGGTAACTCAATCTAGGAGCTAAATCTCACCATTTATCCTTGTTTTCCTTTTACACCCAATTGCAATTTGATAGATAAAATTCTATTATTTAAGTCTATGTTTTATCCTGTTAGTGCCAATCTTCAACTGGAAACCACTAGCAAAAGGGAAAGTAGTAATAACACCTATGAATACATTATTTGGACGTACCATACACCAGGAGGCTCAGGCACCTAGAGATGAAACAACATAGCTTCTGTCAATTAAAAGGATACAAAAATGTAAATACTAAAGCAGAAAGTTTAAAACAAAGTTCATTTCAAGGACAAGAAGAGCCTTAAAACATCTAGATTAAAAATTTCATGGCCTCTTTTATGTTTTGAGTGCCAAAGAGGAGATAGGACAGCAAACATTCAGGTGATGGCGTTGACCAGAGGTGCTACGAAACTGACATTTGGAGAGACACACAGTCACTCACTGTGAGTTCCTGTTTGTTCCAAAGTACTTCTTTCTGGGGTGCATCTACTCCATAATGGCAAACAGGTAAGTACAATGTATGACATGAATCCATGAAAACATTGATGACCTTCACGCCTGAATTTTCATCCCAGCTCTTTTTTCTTCATATGAAGAGTTGAAACACAAAATCTAGCTTGAAACTTGATTGGATTCCAGCCTAAGTGTAATAGACTACTTAGATAAAGAAAAACTCAGAAGTCAGAAATCAAATGCCTAAAGAAGAATGCCTGAAGAAAAATAATAAAACTGAGTAACAATTGAAGGCATGTGTTTCAAAATGAAATGAAAGAGAATGAAGGGAAAAAAGTATTGTCCTCTCATAGGAAAAAAAATCAGGAAATTGAAAGAAGAAATTAGAACTGAAACAAGGAGTACATAGCGCTGACAATTCAGGAGGAGTGATAATGCAGGAGAAATGTTCCAAAGCTCAAAAATCAAGTGTAAAACCCTAACTCAGAGGGATAAAAAGCAGGTGAAAAATTCCTTGTGGGGGGGGAAAGTATTAGTAGTAGTAGTAGTAGTAACAGTTCAGTACACTGAGCGGGAATTATATATAAAAAGGCAGAACTGCTGGTATTTATTCTGTGGATTTTTTGTGTCTTTGTATGTTTAAAAAGCAGCAGTGTACAGGAAAGAAAATAAAGTCCTGTCCACCTCATGTGTTATTAAGGAGGATGCTGCATCCAGCATCATCTTTGCAGATAAATTTTTTAATCATGAGGACTTCCATTCAAGAATCCTAAAAGAGATAGACAAGAATATCACAACAATACTACTTTTATGTATACCTTAGAAAACTAGGGATAGGTTGAGAGTTACCAATTATTGACAACAGCAGGGAAACGACCTAAATACTTATCACTCAATCAATCCAGGTGAAGCCAGAGATGAGTTAACATGGAATGCAAGAGATAAAAGATGAAAGGATGGGAATATAATTAATACTTGTTAACATCATGTTATAGAAATTGGATCTTGTCAAATGAAACTGCTTTTGCCAATCAGACTGCATGTTTGGTGGAGGTATAACAGAGAGGCAACTTGCCTGCAGTTACAATAAGCTGTTTGACTTGGTGCTGCATAACATTCTGGTTAAAAATAACACTATGCAATATCCTTAACATGCCAAACAAGCAGTTTCATAAAGCTGACTGATAGACATCAAAGTATATGCCACTGACAAGTAAATATGGAATGGGGATGTTTTTAAGTGGCTACAGGGACTGTGGCTCTCCAATGATAATCATACTTTTATTAATAGCCTGGATGTAAATAAAAAATGCTTCTGCCAATAAAAGCATGTCTTCCTAAAGATGGGTGCACTGGTAATAATGTTAGCTACAACCCAGTAACGCTTTTCTCTACTTGCCAAAGTGCAAACCACTGTGCCGCCCTGAGACCACAAACATAAGGAGTCTTGGAATGAGAATAACAGGATACAGGTCAGAAGAATTCATTCTGCAGCTCTGCAAGTTTGCTCTGTCACCAGGATGTTATCCTGCAAACTATTCCACACAGCAACATGTATCAAATCACATGTCTCCATTCCTGTAATTTGACTTTTTAGGACAGGAGAAACTAATGTAAGTAAAGCTGCTTTTCACACTGTCATATGGGGGGAAAATACCTGGCAGTCCACTATCCCTCCTCAGATCAGTCTAAGAAATTTCATATATCACTTCCATTAAGATTCCAGACTGTTTTGAAAATCCAGAGGTTCAACACACAAAGAAATTATCTCAAAGTTTAACAAGTTACTGCACATTAGCTGTCTATATCCTTTAAGCTACAGTCTGAACTTTCAGATTTCAATCTGCAACTATCCTATAATCAGCATGATCTTCAGGCAATTAAGCACTGTCAGAGTTTAAGGGCACAGTTTCATTACCCCAAAACAACTGGCACTTTTTATAAGCACCCTCCTGAGATGGAAGATTGAAGATGAAGTGCCTTTTAGTTCTGGAAGAGAAAAGGCATTGTGGGAGGAAAAAAACCAAGCCACATGTCTTATTCCTGAGAGATCAATAAAAATAAAGATAAACATACCTTTCTAGACTTTGCTGTCAGGTGTTTTTTCTGACTGACTGCCTCCTGCTGAAAAGCCAGACTGCATCCTCTCCCAGAGGTTATGCGTCCTCCCCACAGGGGAGGGTTCTGGCTTTTGCTCTATAAACACAAGAATTTGGCATGAGTCTTAGCTAATTATTTGTAACACCAAACTTCCTAATTGACAGATCTTTTAAAAATGCAATGCTTCACATCAACTGATGAGAATGATAGCTTTGGTTGATGAAGCATATCCAATTGCTCTCTGTGTCCCATTGTTTGTAGAATACAGACCTGTGGATCTCTTTTTACCTCACATGTTACAAACTGAAATGCAATTTCAGTGGGTAAATTGGCATTTCTTTACTTCCTTCAAGTTAATTGCCATATCATAGTCTGAATATAGATTAATTGTATTTTACAATACAAAGTAATTATCCATTTGTTTCAACTTGTGTTCTGCATCATTCAGACTAATGGATGGTATGGCAGGACCATCCATTAGTCTGAATCTGCACAGCTGCATCTGAAACTATTGCCTCAGGAGTCTGCTACTCCTTTTAAGTGAAATAAAGTTAGCAGGAAATAAAACTGAAAATGAAGGCAAAGTAAATCACGGCCTTCATGATAGAAAATGCTTGCCAGAACTCTTAGTCAGTGCCTAATTGTTTTCCTTTATACACAATGCCCTAAGACTTCAACAATCTTTAAAAATTAATTTCTGCTAATCCCCCTAGCATTAAATAACAGATCTTTTAAATCCATTTATAAAAGGCAAATAGCACAGTACACTTCAATCAGCAAGTAGTCATATCAATCATAACAAAGAAATTTTAAGTATTATAGATTTTATGTAATCTGTTTCCTTTCCAGGAAGAAACATGGATCTAAAAATTAACTGTCTTTCAACAAGAACAGGGATAGCATTACTAGGAAGAGAGAGAAAATATCTCTTCTGCACTTCACCCACTCTGCCTTCCACGCTGTAGTCTAAAGGCTTGTTAACTGGATACATTCCAGGTTTTAAAATTAAAAACTAACATTCAAGTCATGGGGGAGCAAATAGAAAGAAATACAATTTTTTCTGCTCCAAGTTACCTAACACTTTTATTGATCTTTCAAACTTTACAAGATAATTTCTATATATGGTATTGGGATTTTAGGGAATGCATCTTACTATTGTAAGTTGTAGTCATCACAGGGAAGAAACTCTCTTGGTAGCCACCTTGCTGCTATCACTTTTCATGGAACATGATCAGTCTTCCCTGCTCTGTATGAAAGAAACACCCATTGATATCGTGATTCATCTATGATCCAACTCCCAATATTGCACCCACTTTATGATAATCACACTGTCTTATGGTGGCATACATGCTTACTGAAATGTACAGCAAAGCTTTGATCACAATGCTTTACCTACAAAATCAAGTTATCACCTCCTGGTTGCCAGCCTTTTGCTCCATGCATGAGATTTTTCTAACCCTCAGAAAGGTAGGCAAGGATGCTGGAGAAGCGTGAGTAACAAATGCTGGAATGTGAGATTTGTGTTACTGATTAGAGCAGGCTCTGTGTGCGTTTGTGGTCACTGACTGTGTGTGGGCTAGCTGGCAGGGAAAACAGTTCTGTATTTTGGACAAGATTTTCTAGATATAGTGAGGACCTTATGCAAGGACCAACACAGTCCAGCGCAGAATCCATATGAAATTCTCTTACAGTGATAAAGAGCACTTTGTTGGGACTTGCACTATTTTCACCATTGGAGCACTAAAACACACTGTTGCTGGTAATGAAAGAGACTCCTGGCTGAAGAAAGTGTTCTTGTCCTGCTGTTCTCATTCACTTTTCTTCACTTCATTACTTGGTTTAAATAATGAAAAATTCATTCTTCATTACTTGGTTTAAATAATGAAAAATTAGTGCCTGCAACAAGCACTAAGCTACAAAGAGGAGGAAGGCTCTGCTGAAGAGAAACATGTTAGATCAGGGCATGTGAGAGGAAAAAAGCTCAGCTGAGGGTAAAAAGGACTGATTTTAAAGACTTTAAAATAAATCTTGTATTGTGCCTGAATTTCAAGTTTTCACTGTAGACTGCGTGAGACGGAATATGTTATGGACAGGAAAGTAGAATTAATGTTTGATAGTAGAGCTCTTTTTTCTGAAAGAACTAAGTGTTGCAGTTATAATCAAATATAATGAATGATTCATTAACCTAATGAGAAGTATAAGCTTCAAAACTTGTTACTGAAAACAAAACTCAGAATCAAACTGAGGATAAATATACTGGACTTCGAAATTAAATGTAGCATGCTAATTTTCATAGTAATTAAGGATTCTAATATTATCCCCGGGTAAGGTAAAAGATTTCACTGCATTGGAAGTTTCAAAACAAAATAAAGGAATTTAATTTTCAGAGTTGTAAGTTATTGATCATTATCAAATCAAAATGGAAAAGAAAAAAAGACTCCTGTACAACAGCATCTCACAATATACATATCCAAATGTAGGAAAAAATATTTAATAGATTAGCATGGAAATGTAAAGTCCAAAACAATTAAGAGTAAATAAATCTTCCTGAAGAATCTTCTCAAAAATCTTTCCAAGTTCATATCTTCAGATTATCATATCAACAGATTGACAGACTAACAGCTGCAATACGTTTATTTTTTACATAGGAACGTAAAGACAAATCTTAAATGTGTTTATTATTGGGGATTTTCATCTGCAACTCATACAAATATTCAGGTGACCATTACCATACAAGTGCACACGTGAGGCATGTCTGCACATCAGAGCTATTGGTCACAAGCGGGGTCTCCCAGTGGTCAGTACTGGGATACACTGTCCAGCATCTCCAGGAGTGAGCTAGTTTGTCAATAACACCAAGCTGTTTGGTGGGATGAACGTGTTAGAAGGGAGAGCCATCTTCAAGGAGAGATTTGGGCAGGCTGGAAGAGTGGGCGAGCTAGAGCTTTACCAAGTTTAACAAAGATGTGTGCCAAGTCCTGCTCCTGGGATGGCATGACCAAAGATGCCAGAGCAGCACGAGGTCTGTGTGGCTGGGCAGCACTCTGCTGAAAGGAATCTGGGCTCCTGGTGCACAGCAAGCTGATCAGGCGTCAGCGTAGAGGCAAATCAAACCCTGGGCTGCATCCACGGGGGTGTTACTGTGGGGCAGGCAGAGCCTGGAGCAGGACTGAACACACTTCCAGCGGCCAGGCATGTGTGAACATGAATTAGAGGGAGCAGCAGCTGATGGGTGCAATATATCAGCACCTGCTGTGTGAAACACATAACCTACTGCTTCCTCTTGCCATTACAGTACAACAGGTCTTCCACACCTCTTAAGTTTTAGTTCCCAATATTCCCTGCATTTGACCATACATCTATTATGTCTATACAACAGGTTAGAAGCAATTCCTCACTTAATTTCTACTTAAGGAGGTAGCTAACCGATATAACCAGGAAACTGTACAAAACACAGTCTAAAAGGTCAACACTTGACCTCTTTAAAAACTTCTGAAGTGAGAAAAAATTTCCGTAAAAATGTAAACGATTGGATACCTGAGACCTACAATATGGTTATTTAGATTATTGTTCAGAGAACAGCTTCTGGCTATCTTGGTGGACTAAATGACAAGGTGAACTTGATTAATTTTTTTTGCAATCCTATGTGAAAATACTTTTGACTTTTCACAATAGTTTCATGCCTTGGCCATTAAAAAAAAAGTCATTTAAACTGTTCACTAGTAGATGAACCTATCAAAAAAACTTGCTATCTACGCTGATTTTGCACTGAAGGATTACATGGATGCATAAAGGAAATAGGAAACTAAGTCTTGGTCAAGTCTTTCATTTTTTAAATTTAGCATCCTGATTTATAACAGAAAAGCACATCATTAAGAAGCAAAAACTGAAGAGATATATTTTTATTAAGAGTCTTGATGCTTGACACTGCATCATTCCCATACCCCTTGATCATTTACTACTAAAGTTGCTTTCTTTTGAAATCTTCTGTGTTTGTAGTTAAAACCCAGTGGATTTACAAGTGCCTGGTATTCCAAGCTAGGGGAGAATAAACTCATTCACTTTCTGGCAAACAGAAATATACATACTTTAAATCATATTCTTCCAGATGTAACACTCTAAGGAATACATAACCTACCTACACATTTTGTTCTTTTCCTGCAAAAAGCATAGAAAGAGGGGTGAACCCAGCACTGTGTTATTAAGGCATTTGTTGATGCAGTAGTGATGCATCTGGTCATGCTATGCAACTCTTCTTTAAGCAATGGCTCTTCCTTTGAATTAGATCGTGTCAACAGGGTGTGTAATGCTCTAGAAATCTTTTATTAGAGGGTTGAGGACAGTGTGAAAATATATTGCAACATTTAAATAACTACACTATTTCCTTTTCTTTTATTGCGGTCTTGCAGTAACATTTTCTTTAATAGATTGGTGGCTTGAGTGAAACATGCTAAAATGTTGTGGCGTCCCGTCCTCAGGGAGAAGAGCGACCCAAGATTCATGGATGTTTGTGGTAGAAAGCAATGACAGAAGTCAGAGGTTCTGCAAAATCTTACAAAGTTTCATTAGTAAATAACACACTGGGCATGGGCATCAGTATAAATCAGTCCCTGATCTGCTTGTCCAAGTACACAGAGGCGGGTTTTGAACAAAAGGGTAAGGTGAAAGGGGAGAGAGCGAGAAGGGAAGAGAAACAGGCGGATTAAAGAGAGAGGAAAAGGAATAACAGGAGAAGGAGAGAGATTGCCAATCCTGGCTCCAGAGCTGATCCAGCTGATGAGGTGACTCAGGGGGTACCTTTTTACAGAGAAGTTTTTCCCACCTTGGAGATAAATGTCTCTGTTTCTATGCCAATCAGTCCTCATGGGCTGTTCATTCTGTTAGACCTTTCTGGAGGCTTTGGGGTCTTCTGTGGTCTTGATACTTACTACAGGCCATATGCACTTCCTGCTGTGCTGGGTTGTGCTGCATATCTCCAGGAGCCAGGACAAGGACACTTGTCCTGAAAAATGCTGCCCTGTCTCCTGCAGAAATCTAGACACCTACATGGTCTCTTCTCCTGACTCCTGTTCTTTTTCACAGTGTGTCCTTAAACCATCCTTGGATGGGTCCAGAGCCATCTGTCTATCAGTGACATACACATTACCCCCTAATGTTCTGAGCTCCTACCGATGTTCCCCAAATATTTTCACTGCTGAATCTGCTCCAATAAAGAATCATTTGGTACTGTCAGTTGATAACCTTTTGCTAAATTTATCTCATTGCTACTTTATCAGAGAAAATATCAATTCAAATGCTTGAAAAGTTGAAATAGGTTATGCTGAATAAATCTCATTAACAGGCTTTATCCTTTATACCTTAGGATAGTAATTATGGGGAGTCTTTCCTGTGTACCATACCATATTTGATAAGGATGTGACACCCGGTGATTCTCAGCTATAGACAAATACCCTTTCAGATAATTAGCAAATACCACAGCCAAAAAAGTCTCAGTCAACATCTAAATATTCTTCAAAAGAAACCTTCTTGAAATAAAGCTCTTAGGTCAGTGTGACCTTTCCATTTACATAAAATATCAGATTTTTCTTTGCCACAGAATTATCTTCTCATTCTGTGCATTTCTCACCAACTTTCAGTACCTTTTGGTACTCAGACCACAGAAATAACATTCTGGCAGGACATTTTGGGAAGCACAGATGGAATATTATCACTTCTCACTTTCTTACTGCTACAGAACAAAGCTAGGAGGCCAGTCTTGCATTTTTGTTTAGGAAACCCAGCACTGGTGTTTGAACACAAGAAAATATTCAGACACATTCAAGAACCTGGTGAGTTCAAGGCTGCATTTATGACAATAACACAATCTGCTGAAAGCAGCAGGTTCTGATGACTGCTCTGCTGAACTCAGTCAGTGGGTTAACACATAAGAAAGAGAGACAGAAACACAGGTGAGATTTGTCAAGATTTTTATAAGTTTCTTTTGAGGTCTTATTTTCCTGGAAGTGTAAATACTGTTAGCATGGAAAACATCCCAGGAGTAAAATCCTGATCCTGTTGTCAACCGCATGGGTTTGGTCATTAAATTCAATGTCTTGAGGCATTATTCATTTGACAAAAATAGAAAAGTGTGTGAGGTCATGAGGGAAGAAGTAGCAAAAGATGTTTAACCACTCTTCAAACAATATTTTCAAGCTTATCTACCGCTCCACCCTGTCTTTAGGACAATTCAATAAACTGGACATGGTTCAATATGAAATGCCTTTATGAGTTTTCTTAAATATACCCAGATTCACAGGGATTTACTTTGCTTTTGCTGTTATCCCACACCCAAGCTAATTTACCGTGTCCACCATGTCCCTTACCTGAAATATGGTTTTCATGACAGGTGCCCTGCCCAGTTATGCAGTCCAAGCCATGACATTTCTTGTGGAAGGTCCACAGGAAAGCTGTCCAGAAATGCTTTGCTCACTTTGTGCTACTAAACTGGCCTGGATGAGGTTGCAGTGTTTGGTAGATCTGGTTGCAGATCTTTGGCACTGGTGGAATAAGGCATTTTCACTGTGTATCATTTTATTCTCATTTATAATCTCCTGTAGAATTTAAAGGTCTTTCATCAGACTGCACCCTTGGCAGCTCTCCATGCTCCAGACCATTCTTGAGAATCTTTTCTTTCCCTTGGGAAGATAAATAAAACCACTAAGTGTTGTGATGAGTGTGATTTCTGTGAACATTTGTAATATTTTAACCAGCCGTTACTTCTAGTAGCTTAATCACACTGATTATGAATTTATCTCCAGATACAACCAGGTTCAAAAACATGGTCCATCTGTTGTTCTTTAATCATATAAAAACCTGCTACGAGAATTGAAGTCAGAGAATATTTTTTCTAATACAAATTTTACTGAGATGTATGTAAAACCATGTCCAGACAAATGTCCATAGCAGTTTTCATGGGTTTGCTTCAGTCCTCTGCAAAGTGAAACACAAGAGTTATAAATAGCATGAGCATGCACGCAGGAGGCACAGGGAAGAATGCCAGCTCTGATCAGCAGAGGCAAGACACTTGCTTATTCCAGGAGCACCCACACAGGCTAATGTTACCATCCCTGCACTCCTAGGTGCATAGACGTGACAGCAAATGCTGAGAAAAAGGAAGTTTAAAAGCTTAGGAGCGAGGCACTACCAGGTTGAAGCTGTGCTTTCTGGAATTCTCTGCACTGACTTTGCGCTGTGCCCGCGACACCTCTGACTTCACAAAAGCAGAACTGGGCCACTGAACTTTCCTGTGACTTCCAAATTAACTTGCAGCCATTTAATGGCAAAATAAAACACAGAAGTCCAGTTGACTACTTTAGAAATCTGTCAAATAAACTCAGAACTTAGAAGGGTTATAATGCACTGAAAAGCAGACAATTATGAATTAGCCCAGGCTAGTTTGCTGTTGCTTTTACTGCTTATTTTATTTTCACTAATATTTTTCAGCTTATTCAACTTATTACTTCTTTCCATATCACATGGATTTCTAAAGCAGAATGGATGGAATATCTCTCCTTGAAAATAAATTTCTCAATACTAAATAGTACATTATATAGATCAGGGATCTCTCTACACCTGTCAGGCGTTTGACCCAAACTGACTTTTTTTCTACTCCTGCACAGTTCCACTCCTTGGACAGCTGACATCTTTCTCTGCATCAGTTTTTTGATGCATTTTAGATAATTATACAAAGTGGATAATAGTCTATAAAGACAAATGCACAATTTTCTCAAGTATAACTACAATAATTAGAATTCTATACAGCTGCAAGTTTATTATGTATATTAGAATGCTGTTTTTCTAGATGGGCTAAATATTTAAAATTCCCCAGAGCCTGGTCACACTTGCACACTGGCAAAAACCAAAAAAATGTCATTTCAAGCACTAGAAAGAGGCCAAAGAATAATTATTAATTCCCTCGGCACTTGAACTAAATGTTATGGACCATGCAGGCCATAATGAGAATGTGTTTACTTTCATATCTTTCATCTTCGGGGGAAAAATCATTAGTCTAAATGCATTTCTTACTACTTTTGGTGAAGAGCTCTAGCTGTATGTGGTTTTTGGATTATGAGTTCCAGAATTCACTGCAGTAGAAACTCATCACACTTACTCTTAATTTTTCACATTACAGTGCAGCGGAAGGAAATCCCAGCTTAGATATCTTTAACATTAGAATTCTGACTATGTTCAAGGCTTCCAATGCTTACATATATCAAACATATTTTAAGTTGTTTAATGTCATATTAAAGAGATTTAAATTATTTAAAATCTTTTTGTTGTTGTTGTTATTATTATTATTATTATTATTATTATTATTATTATTATTATTATTATTATTATTATTACTATTAGGCAGCAGCTTTCACTGAATGTTTTTTCTAAAGACATGATATCATTCTTATGTTATCTTGGTTTCTGAAATCCACTTCTTACATAATTCTACCAGAAGCAGAATTCATACCTCTTGTGGGTATGTTACAAATTCTCACTTTTAAAAGATGCAAAGAGAATAAGCAGCCAAGTGAGACAGTTTGAATGCTAAATGTGTATAGCATTCATTATTGTTAATTTAGAGTTATTCTCTTTAAGGAGATGGTTCTGGTGAAGCAGCTATTTGGTGGTTTTGAACTTTTCTACATCTGTATTTTAATCTATTTGGGAAAAGTGGTAATACTTAATAAAAGAGATAATGAAGGGGAACAGGCCAGGCCAGCATATTAAATATATACTAAGTGGGGAAAATGGACTTGTAGCAAACCAAATTTTTCATCATCTGTGTGATCTTTCATTGCCTGTCTGAATTCAGTTGGCTTTCTCTGTGCTGTGCACATCCCAGAACCACAGAACCACAGCTGGCACCAAATCATAATGTTTTTGTTGGAGAAAAACAGGTCTGAACACCGAGTAATCAGAAGTGCAGCATGTGTAGCAATCCTGGGAAGACTGTGCTAAGCATGTCTCTGCAAGGTTTTCCCTTCAGCTCCATGTTGTCCTGCCCTTTTTTTTTTTTTAATTACTCCTATCATATCTGTCTGACTTAAGATAAGTTGCTAGAAGCAAGAGCCTGTTCTAGTTATAAAGCACAAAGCATTCTATAAAATCGAAGGTGTACTATGAAAAGTAACTGCACTGGTCACTAGTTACACTTTCTGTTTAGTTCAAAGGGAAATAAAAAGATAGGAGACTCCCAACAGATTATCTGAAATAAATGTATTTTGTTCTTACTCCTGGGTTACTCCACGTCACCTTAAGGAAAATAACCACAATTCTTTTGCAAATGGGCTAGAGGGAAAAACAGGACACATATTTCTGACTGTCATCTGCATCACGCAGTCTGGAAGCTGTGTGCATATAGCAAAAAAGTAAAGGTTAGGGACAGGTGAGCCATTACAGCACAGTTGTTAATATTTCTGAACCAGGCTGCTGCCTTGAGCTTCTCTGCTAACTGTGGAATAATTCCAGTACCAACCTACATACACTATGAAAATGTCCTCTAATCCCCATGAAATTGCACTTTTTGGGGGTTGTGGGTTAAATTTGAAAGGAAATTATCCAACAATGCTGAAGCAGGCATGCTAAATCAAGTGATTTAGCACCCTGTGAGAAATTTCAGCAGATAAAGTGAAAGGAAGTTTAACTTTTTCTACTTTCTTCAATGAACATATTTTAAATGCTGTACAACAGAGTGTAAGATTGATGCTATAACATTACAAAATGTACAAAATAACTGAAAGATGAGCTAAAGATATTACAGAAAAATAATCAAAATAAAAATTTCCAAGTTCCCATGTTAATTGTTGCGTTCAAGTAAAACAATGTACTTCATGACAAAAAAAATCCCTGTTGGTATCTCTGGCTGTCTGAAAGATAAGGTGGGCAGGCAGGTCCATGAAATTAATGTTAGCTGGGGACAAAATTATGGGAAATAAATCCCAATACTAGAAAATTTCTTCTTAGGCAAAACAGACTTTATACTACAAGATTCTATGACAATCTTTAGTTAATACTACACAGACTGTAGTTGTGGGCCAACACCTTCCTGCCACAGAGTTTTGTCTACATCAGAGACCAAGGTACAGCTGTTCCCTTCCAATGCATGTCACGGCTGTTTGTTCCCTAGTACTGCTAGTCCTGCTCATTCTGCCAAGCTGTACTTGCTGCAGACTCCTTGTGCTCATTCTTCTCTTTCTGATGGCATCACAGGTGTATCTTCACAGTTCTGTATTTTCATTACAACTAATTTATTTATCACAATAGCTACCAACAGAATCCTGTGTATTGGCAGCTGCATTTTGGAGGCAGTCACAGGCATACAGGGGCTCAGCCTGCTGTCTTCTGTGCTGAGAAAAAATATTATTCCTAGTGCTTGAACAGTCTAAACAATCATTAGAGAGACACAATGCCACAAAGGAGGGCAGAGGCAGGGAAAAGTTGAATAAAAGGGGGCTTACCTGTTAGTGCCAGAGGCAGACGTGGCCTTTACTGTGCATTGTCCACAGGTGTTATATTCTGGGCAAGGCTGCAGGTGGAAAAAGTTTAGCTGGGAGCCACAGGGAGACATCAGCCAGTGTCAGGAGCACCTAATGTTAACCAAGGTGAGGAGACCACTGGAGAGCCGTATGGTGATAAAGCTGACACTACGCAACATACATGTGGCAGCAAGTAAAAAGAAAAGTAGGTGGGAAAACCGATTTTCTCATCAAGAACGCAGGAAAGCTGTAAGAGAAATTACACAGCAGTTTTAAATTTTTAAAGGCTGTCTTATATAGTGAAGAATTTTTCTAGAAGCTGTGGAAGGAACCTTTTGAAAACAAAATCCTGTGGGGATGTCCATCTGGATTTCTCCAGGTTTTTAGTAGTCTTCCACCAGAACAATTAGCTTGGTGCAAAGGATTCCTTTACTTCAGTGTATAGACCCAGTCCTGGTCCTGTCCTTTGGGGGCAGGAAAGAGCTCGTACCAGCAACCAGTAGCAAGTGCACCAAACTAGTTAGAAGGCAGAAGGAAGCCCAAAATTAAGTTCCAGTGATCTGACTCTCACAGCTTATAAGATTTTCAAAGGAGCTAGGAGAAAGGCCTGTAGTCTTAGTCTGACTCCAGGGCAAGAGTTTTAGGAAAAACAAGGTTTTTGCTGTCCATCTCCTATCAGACATGAGGTGCTGCATGTCTACCATGAGCCACAGGGAGCAAACCAAGGCCTTGGATTGAATTCTGGAAGCAAAGATTTGCAGGAGCTGCTGTCTTCTTAGAAACTGAGTGCTAAATATCAGCTGACACATCCGAAATCCCCCAATAATAAAAGTAATTATGAGTATAATAAATGTTACTCTCCAGTAACAGTTACTCTAACCTAAAGTTGCTTGTCCCCTTTCCCATTTGACAAAACAAATAGTTTATAGTTAAGATCTCTGGTTCACTGAAAGAAGACAGAATGAGGGTTGGATTTGGCTACCTATTAAACATAAGATAATAATATTTTGCTGTTGATTTGATTAGGACTCTAAGGAAACTGGCAATCTGAGTGGTTTAATGTGATTTCCCAGTATGGAAATGTAAGGTGCTCCTAGGATTAGAGCCAGCATTTCTGGTGTATTGATTCGCTCTTTTTGCCTTTCAGGTAGGTGGATAAGAAGAAAACCATAAACACTAATACTCAGTTAAATTCCATGTCTTTTATATCATTGAACTTAAATTAAGAAATAAGAGATAAATACGGAAAACTTTCTTAAGGGTAAAAGTTTATCCTCTCCATGGACAAACTCTGTTGAGTCATTGTCATTATGGCACAACAGAACATTACTTCAGACTTAAAACAATTAGTGTTATGAGTCAGTTCATCAATTGTTTTAGATCTTAAACCCATGTTCCAGCACTGTCGTGTAATGCAGTAGGCTTAACTAGCTGAGGAATCAGGCAGAATGGTGGGACCAGGAAACAAATACAGTTGTCATGGGTATTTCTCCTGAAAAAGAACAAATACCAGAGCCATGTGATTCCCAGTTCTGTCTCATATCCAAGTATCATAGCTCAATTAAATACCTCTGTCTCTTCCACGAAGCAGGGTCTCCTGCCTTCAAGCAGAAGTTAGGATCAAAAAAGAAAAGCACAGCTCCTACCATAATATACGCCCTCCCACTAGCTGTCTCAAATAAAGCCTGAGCCAAAGTTCAAAATAAGTCTTGGGAAATAGCAGCTTCTTAGCAGAAAACAAGTACACAGCACCTTGTCACTGGCACATAACTGAGTCCAGCAAACTTAACCAGGTACAGTATTTGAGGATTATGACCCCATGATTAACAACAGCTAATTTTGAAGTACAGATTAGACTCCTTTCAAGTATTAAGCCCTGAACAAAGCCTTATTTCCAAGACTGTTTCAAGGCAGGAAAGGAGTTCTTATTCTCACTGGCCTTGAAAACTAGGCCTTTTCATTTTAAAGAACACATATGGGATTCTGACCATTATTCTGTTACTTGAGAAAAAGTGATATCAAATTACTCATGGAGTTAAATGTAGTTATTTCAAAAATTTTTTAATATTTTGGCAACATCATAAATTTGCCAAGAACCCTGCTTGAAGAAGGGAGCAAAGAAATGAGCCTTTTCTAAAGATCTCACTACCCCAGATCTGAGGCAGCAACAGCTGCAAATTAAAAAAAGCATGTGAGGAAGAATATAACATAAACAAAAATATTTAAAGGCTCTGGGTTCACAGACAATTCACACACAATTCTTTATAGACAGAAGTCAAGTAGTCTTCTGATTAATATTTTAATTTTTACCTTTAAACCAGTGCATTTCTTCTAGTTGGACGGATCTCTGAATTGTACCCATTTGTGATTTCCATTGCAGATGGCTGAATTAAGACAATTTTATATATAATAGTATACACTTGTCAAACCTCTCAAGACAATATTCAGCAAAAGCAGGAGTAACTCAGTGCTCATTCATAACTATACTCCCACTCTTACTAAACCAGTAAGATTATCTTTGCAACGTATCTTCAGTCATCTGTTTCTCTAGCTGTGATAGTAAGGTAGATTCCATTCTCCTTGGCCCCTTTTGCATTCACTTTAAAACAGGATGTTTCAAGTTGTTTCCCCATGAGTAAATTCCACTCCTTGCCTGCAAATCTCCACATATTGGGGGTGTGTCTCCAGGTGAGGCTGAAGATTAAGACAGGAATTTGCCTGAGCCCCAAGGCAGCAGGGTTGAACAAACAAGAACACATGTCATTAGCTGAGATCAGAGCACCACTCTCTGGACAAATATTTATAGCATTTTCTTACCACTGTAGTTATTCTCCTGCAACTGTTCTTTAATAACTGCATAGTTGCCAGAGTTACTGATGAGGGGATGTCATCTCTTCAGCACTGGCTACTTTTTTCCCAAATCTGCTTTCTTTGTGTAGCAATAATCTTGAGGCAGAAATCAGCAGGACTAGTAATAACCACTGACTTCAATCAGTCAAACCTTTTTAAGGAAAGCAATTGTATCATCTGAAAGGTCTGGCAGTTGGAGCACAAATTTGAGAAGAATGCTTTTCCTTCTCACCCTTGGAGAATGACAAGCTGTCCTTAGTAGAATCAGAACATTCTTCTTTCTTGGCCTGATCCTAGGATGTATTAAAAGCAGATCGATCCACAGCCATGGATGTTGAATTGCATACTTCTGATGTTTTCCCATTCATGTATACATTTGCTGCTAAAATGTCACAAAAAATTAGGGATGGCTCCTCCAATGATAAAAAAAAAAGAAGATAATAATGAGGAAATGTCACAAAGTAGAGTGGAAATCAGCTCAAATCCAGGGCTGTCTGTGGACTGATTTCTGCTGGCCTAGGTACAGCCTCTCTGGGACTTGTGCACGAAGGGCAGTGGTGCAGCAGGCATTCCACCTCAGCAGGGTTTTGGAACACAAGCTGCCCTTTCAGAGCTGAAACACTTGGAGGTGAGATAATGTGTTATGGATGCAATGCATTACCGCACCATGAAGAGCACACAACATGAAACACACAAAGGAAGACATGAAAATAGGAAAGTCAGTGAGAACACCATGGTTGAGTTCATAGGTGATACAGGATGGTTTGGGAGCAAAAGAAGATAGCAGGCCAGTTCTTTAGTCACTGAAAAAATATACAATCACATTACAGTCAAGGGAAGGATAACAGTTCTCATCGCCTCTAGTGATCTCACCCAGGATGTAAACCAGATTGTAGAGACAAAGCCTTGAACATAAAATAAAGTTTAAACTTGAGGTCAGTGAACGGGTAGCCAAAAAGCCGGCTGGAAGCAGGGAGGTGGCATGTGCAAGCACTAGAGGAGGCCTGTCTCATCCCTCAAGGATGTAAGCATCCTTACAGCTCCATTCTAGCACATTCCTTAGTCACAAAAGCTGTAGAAGAACAGTGCTGCAAGTGCTGTGCAGCAATGGCAGCAGAGCAACTTCCATAAAGCATGGCTGGCAGCAATACTCTACAGCTATAACTTCATTTTCTCTTCTCTTGAGCACAAGAAGGCTGAAAGAACATCATGTAAACCAAGAAGCACTAACACATGTTCAGTAGGAACTAGCTGTTTATTCCAGCTGTTCATGACTACCATCCCCAAACTCTGGTTTCACCTCATCACGCAACTGCTAGAAAATTTGTACACTAGTTTCATGTGGAAAATTTTGAGGTCTGACTCAGAAAAGAAGCAAATATCTGCTGCCAAACCATGACTGAGAATATAGGTAAAAAATGAGGGAACAGCAATGTATCTCTGAAGATTACAGATAAGGATATGAACAAGGGACTTAAAATGGAAATAAATTGGAGGGGAGGGGTGTTGGAGGTTTGGTGTGGGTTGTTTATTGGTTTTGTTTGCCTGTTTGTTTCCCTAAAATTAAAGCTTATTCAAATCTATTTGACAGTGTTTTATTCAACTCAAAAATAATGAAAAAATTATTTAAATGTGTACCAGCTGGTATGTTTGTTTTCTTTTAAACATAACAAAAAAAATTATTCAATCCTTCTGCCTCTACAATGAGTTCAGAAGTGCTTGTTGTGTAATTTTTTTTTTTTTTTTTTTTTTTGTATGTTCATATATCTATGTTTTATCTATGTTGTCTCAGACCTACCTAATGTTCTGGAGCTGTATGTGAGAGGTGATGAAACCTCTTCTGATTAAATACCCTTAGCCACTTCTCCTCCAGAAGGAGGTAAATTCATTTATCACAGGTCATATAGGTAAATAGGTATCACACCCATCTCTTTCTCTGTGCTGAATCTGGGCTACTCTCAGTGCTCAGCCCAGAATGGGTGAATACTCTGCCTCTACTTCCTTGCCTAACTAGCTGCATTTCAGATTTCTGCATTTCTTTATAAGCACTGACACAACAACTAAGAAACCTTCTTGGAAACAAGGTAGCTTCATCAACAACTTAAATGTGAGGCCCAGGAGAAAGAATCAAAAGGATTGTATCGAAGACACAAATAAAACAGACTGCAGCTGGATGAAAGCTATCTAATAGAGCAACACCAGCTAGTCCAGGTGAGATTCTTAGGACAAAAGTTAAAAAGTAGTTACTCCAAGAAAGCCTTTTCAAGGCTTACCAAGAAAAGAGAGGTTTTCCTGAGCACATGTCTGGAAATCTGTGCTGCAGCAGGGATTGTTACCTTAGCAGCCCTGCATTCTCAAAACATGTCACCCTGCTCCTGCAGCAGGGACAGAAAGCCACTGCTGCTCCTCTCCCAGCAGCGCTGAATGTCTGTGAAGACTTAGGGGCTCCATTTCTATGAAACAGATTCCCTTCGTGCGGTCTCACTGATGCTGCAGTTTGGAAGCCAGTTCCTCCTAAACTCAGGAATTTGAGGTCCCCGTGCTGTTTGATGCTTTCAGTCTTTGCACCTCCTGTATGTGCCCAAAGACCATGATTCTCACCGGTGCCAGTTTGCTTGTTCCCACACAATTTCCATGTAGACTTCAGGAGAGAGCAGGGACCAGAAATAATGGTCCAGTATGAAATCTGGCTACAGCCCACAGGCAGCATAGTGGAAAACACTGATGGGAACCATTTTAGGCCAGTGTTATAAATATTCTAACAGAGCACATGGTCTTGTGGAGCACACATTGTCCCATGAAAATCTGGATTTTGATTGTAAGAGAAATACAGCTTTTGTCTCTTAGAAGACATTGATACGATAGGCAGAGGAAAATAAATACAAGTAAGGTAAACTGTTCTCATGCTCTCTAATATTGCCTGTTTTCTACCCAGTAGTTAAATATATTTATTATTGACATAGAAACTGAGCAAAATCTACAAGAAAATACAGTTTAATGAAATGCAATAGAACTCTTTTTCACCCATGCTATTGGTGTATTTGGATTAATGTGACATAGCTGTTAAAAATATTTCATCTGGCATTTTTAATTCGTAAGGTTAATTTAGTCACCTTTATGCAGTGTAATTCCTAAAAGCAAAGAGAAATTGTTAGACATATAATTCTGAATACCTCCTCACTAAGAACAGTTTTCAAAATTCTTTGTTTTAGGAAAAATGACCTGCCAGAAGAGCTAACAAATTAAATGAACCTGGGAGTTGTTGAGCTGGTTACAGCAACCACAGTATCCCTGTGAGTCCACCCCAGCTATGGATGCTTATGAATAATTTTAAATCTCACAAACTGAATTCATAGAAGGTTGTCACTGGCAATATACCATATCAACATCCCACTCAGTCTCCCATCTCCTTTCATCAAAAACTCATCTCATCTAAAATGCAAGTTTCTGGCTACTTTGGCTGCAAGGAAAAAACATGAACTATGATGATGTGCAGAAACCCAATTCACTTAATCTGTGAACACAATTCACACAGACTTTGGGGGGTTTATCCAGCAATATGACATTGATGTGTCAGTTTACCACAGATAAGGCAGGAAAAAGCAGGATGTGTGGTGGATTACACACTTGGCCATGAATATCCCTCTTTCTTACGTGGGAGGGGCAGGGGTGAGAGGGAGCAACTTCCCCACAAAGAAACCAAATCTAAGGAGGTTTATAGGACCACAGGACTATTCAGCTCCTGTCAAGGAGAGTCATGACAGCATGGGATAAAAAGCCCAAAGAGATACACTCAGTCTTACTTGAAATCCTGGCTGAAAAGTGTTATAGAAACTTACCTGGCTGACATGCATGAGCTGTATTTTGGGGCAAGTACTTGAGTGGACTACTTCCTTGAGTCTTTAGGGTATTTTATCCCCTAATGTCTGTCTAGGACAAGAGATGGTTGTTAGAAACATAAAGTACACCTTGTACCTTTTTCTGAAATATTTACTGCATGGCTATACTTCTACTCAAGTATCTTCAAGAAAACCCTGCAACTCTCCAGCACATGTAATAGAACCTCATTGAAATATTAAAAGCATAAAAAAAGACAAGACACAATTGTAGCAGGTCAGGTATTGAAAGTGCTGCTGCAGGGGAACAGCCTGAATAAATATTAGAAGAACACCACATTCAGAGATTTAGTGGTCACTAAGGCATTCTGCTTACCAGTGATTAGAAAGGATGTCCTCACCAACCCTTCAGAAGATATATTCCCAGGCAATAAATTTTCTCCGTTTTACAGAATTTCTTTCACACTAAGTATAAATCTGGAATTGGTCATATTTTCTACCTCTGGAAAAAGGCAAGCCATGGTGAGGTAGCCATTCATCATTTTTATTGAGTGTTAAACTAACATTAAAGATCAGTTTTAAACTGGTTGCCTTCAGAGAAAAATGAGGAACAGGAATGAAGTGATGTCATGTCTTAGGGGGAGAAGCAGTGCTAAAGTAAAAAGTACAGTCTTGGTCTTCTCTAACTGGGGTGAGGTACCAAATACAGACTGCCTTGTATAAGTACCACAGAACAAAGCATTGGCTCCAACACTGAAATGTTCCTTTTTGCATACTTAGAGTATCCTTGGAGATATTAAAAACCCGACAGGACACAGACATGAGCCATGTGATCTAGTTGACCCTGCTTTGAGCAAGAGGAGGTTGGACAAGACAGTCTTTCAAAGACCTCTTATACTTCGATAATTTTGTCATTCTGTTAAATGTTGTTTTAATTGACATTTTTCTTAAAATCTCACTATCTGACCACATGTAGTTATACAAAACTCACTTTCTTGTCCAGTATGGTTCTCATATCCCTAATAATACACAACAGTTTGAGAAAGATATTCATTTGCATGAGTCAAGAACCTGAAAAAATTAAATTAATCCAAAAATAATATTTTATGATCCAAGATGGAAAGGTTTTAGACTCGAGATCTCTAAAAGTCTTCTGGTTTGCTACACTAGTACCAAGTTGAATTCTTCTGTATCTAGTCTAGACAAAAGTCAGAAATTCTGCTTGTGACTGAAAAGGGGAAACAATTATGCTAATCAGTGTGTAAAATAGATGTAGGATGCTCCAAAGCCTAAATGGGAGCAGCTGTTCTAAACAATGCCCGATTGTATGACATTTGTTGTCTCTTCTCTGAGAATGTCGTCTGTCCTTCAACAATCTGTAAGGACTAGCCTTGTTTAATGCTAAATTTTAATTAAAAAAAAAAAAAAAGGATACATGTAGCAATTATTATGACCCAAACAATGGGAACACTTGCTTTGGGAACTTGGGGATGGGAGTTCCACATCTGTTTTACAGCTGTCCTGCTCTTCTGTTTACTTGGAAATCATATAGGTTTGACAGTCATTCCCAGACTGTTGCCCAGGGAAGAGCATTCTAGGGAACTTCAAACTGTATCTTTATTCTGACACAAGGCTTTGCAACACTTTACAAGCAGGATACTTCAGTTTAGAAGCAATTTGTAAATTGTGCTGTAAAATGTATCTTTCTCTTACACAGGTACAAGAGTAGATCAATGAATAAGTTAGAAAAGGCTTTGGGAGAAAAAATTTCAGTAAGTTATTGAAAGTACCAAAACTTTTTATCTTAGGTCTCCTAAAATTAAGTAACAGAAGGTACAAACAGCACGAGAGATAGCTAAAAGAGGAGTTTCTTTCTTCTCTGTGTTTGGAAGAGTGGCACTTAATTTTTAGGTAGTGTAGAAAGCAGGAAAATGCTGGATACCATCTGCTAATCTTAGATGTACAAAAATGACATGACCACTGAAAAAGTGCATACCTTCCAGATTTAAGCTTCCAGAAATTACTTTTTGAGTTTTTTGAGTTTTTACCTTTACTCATTTTTGAGTTTCTTTCATAAGAATTGTGATATAGAGGACTCTGTGTTCTGCTTTTGCTTTTTGTTGCAATGACTGTTGTTCTTCCCTTTTCCTTTTCTTCACTCAGCCACTGAATCTGGGCTGCCCAAGGAACAGAACCCTAAGAAAATTCATCAAGATTGAACGTAAGATATAGATTCCATGTAGTTCCATGTTCTCAAGTCATTAGCTTCTCTTTCAGCCATGAGCAAGCAAATATGTGGCTGTCATTTGACCCAAGGCTGGCCAATCTCTTTTCTCCTAAAGGCCACAAATTAGGTTGAGTGCACTTGCCTCAACAATAATATTTGCAAATATGTTAACAATAAAACACTAAAATGTTTCTCTTATTCTTCTGTCCCTAAACATTACTGCTTCCCTCAGTTTCCTTCCTAGCAGTACTTCAACTACTTACACATCTCTGGTTTTCATTTCCTTTCTAGAAAGCAAGATGTCTTTAAGCTAAGATGTGCACTATATTCTTAGCTACTGGCATCACAGGTATGGCATGAAGCACAATTGATTAAATTATGCTCAGCATCAGAACTGTTGTATCAGGAATCTAAAAAAGAGTTATATTGTTCAGGTGGCACGAGGACCACAACTAAAAAAACCAGTGGTTATTGAAGTTTCTTTTATGACTGTGTATGAAACATTTCTCCATTCTTCCAGGAGTCCCCACTCCTGGATCCAACAGATAACCTCTGCCCATACACAACCTCTCCCTGAGGCATTGCTTCTCTCTGTGAGAAACAGGATCTTCCAAATCAGGACAGACCTGTGAGGAAGTGTGAATCAGTTGTGCTCCAGGGACATAGCTTAGTGCCTTATGCTTCTACCAGATTTGGGCAGAATAAATCAATCATATCTTTTATTTCCTTTTTTTTGTTGTTTTTTTCTCTTTTTTTTTTTTGTTGGGTTTTTTTTTCAGATTTAGCTACACTGAAGCTATGTCTTTGAAAACAGAAACACCAGACGAGCCACCCAGGCCACCAGTATACTAATGAGAGAACACCATGTAGAAGATAAAAGACACCTAGTAATCCAGATTTTTCACTTGACATCCCACTGAACATTCTGATGAATCAGATTAGTTTTAGAAATCTGCTGTATTCATTCAAATAATTTTAGTTTGTGTGAATTTTGATTAAAGTAAAAAACTTGAGATAAAATACAGGTCTACATCACATATTACACATTTATATTACTTGGTCATAAAGTGAGCAAAGTAATCATTTGAGCTTACAATATCTACTGCTCTGATGTCATCTCATTACTTAAAACACTTAAAGCAATTGCAAAACATTTCTTGTAACATTAATCAATTAATAGTTATAATCCTTTGCAAATGACAACATTAGAAAGTTAAATAAAATGTATTAAAGTTAGCTTCTTCATTCATTTCCAGAGACATAATGAATAAAGGGCTTTCAAGAGTTAATATAGAAATCAGAGAGGGGAGCTGTAGCTTTGCAAGCTATTTCACCATTTCCCCTCCCTCCCTTCATCTGGATTGGATCATGTTAGTGTATGAGTCAGCTAATTATGAAAGACTTCTCTGAAATGAATTAGATGAACACAGCATCTTTAACAGAAACAGATCTTGTGACCTGGCAGAGTTCCCATCACAATCCAAATAAAGCCCACCCAGATGTGACCACTTCCTTTACTGTAACTCAAAGAACAGAGTGAAACATCAATATGAACTTCCTCATCTAAGCATCTTCTCAGTATTCCTGATGGATACCTGATGGATTCCTGATTTGCTACTCTGATGAATCGAATCATATGTGGCACTAGACCCAGGGATAAACTAGTTTCATATTATTGGGAGCCAAGCTACAGTTTTCAATAAAATATGTCAGTTTACTGTTTACTATTTTTACTATTCAGTCTGAAAAAAAAAAGATTGGACTATGGACTAAGTAGGTATTTTTAAATGGCAGTTCTGATAAATTTAAGGGGTGTAAGCTTGACAAAGGCACGATTATCCCAAATGTGCTTCCCAGATTGTTTTTGGAAACTAAATGCAGTTGGTGCACTTCACTACCTGGAGAAAAGATTCTGCACTTTGGTTACTGGTCTGATACCTGATTCTTTCTTGCTAGTGTCCAGTTTCAGTTCAGTGGTGGCTTCAGTAAACATTGCACTGGAATCGTGCTATAGTTCACGGTCTTGAAAGAACAACTGAAAAATTATGAAGCTTTATTTAGTTTTGTCTCTGTGATGACGTTAGTAAACCAAGAGATTAGCTTCACAATTAATAGAAGCTATAGCTCAGTCACAGATTTGCAAGCTTGAACCCCTGCAGAAAAGAAGAGAACAAGGCAATATAAGTTGTAACCTGCACACTAAATGAACATTTAATTCATTTAGCAAGTCAGATGTGTCAGTAGAAGTGGCCACTTGCCTGTTTAAACAAGTGATATCATTCACACCTGGTTAACATCAACTAAAAGAGCTGGTGAAAGAAAGAAAATTGGAAGTAAAGGCAGAAATACATTTCAAGCATCAATACCCAAATCAGATCACCTTGACATTAGACACTCCAAAAGTATTAGAGCAAAATCAGATACACGTCTATGCTGTACAGCTGCTTGCACTGACTTAAAATATATATATATATGTATGTATGTATATATATATAAAAATGTAAATCTAGTGACAGTCCACTAAAATGCAAAGTAGACAAGGCTACATTGGTCACATGAATCTCTGGAAGTCTTGCTGTGAAGTTCAATTTTTCATTTCCTCTTCTTTTTAAAGAAAATGGTCTTTTAATGTACTGGGGTTTTTTCAGTGGGGTGGAAGAGTGTGAGAATACCAAATTAATCTGACATTGCAAACTGAGTTTCATAGCCTAAATCATTAGCTTTACTTGCAGTACAAAATAAATGGCCAAAACCTCTTCTTTCTTATGCTAGTTAAAATCAACAAATACTATAAAGGAAGGCAAAATTTTACTTCTTATAGGACTCAAAAATAAGAGCTATTTAAAAGATTCTGTCTATCCTTATGGTCTGTAAACGTGCTCACCCCTATTAGTACTGTTAATCAAGATTTCTCTGGTTTTTAAGCATGACCATTTCATAGTTTTCTTTTTTTTTTTTTTACTTTTTCCACCACCTAGTGACTCGAACTACTCTATTTGAAAATTTCCAGCAGATTTCACACGTATTTACTGAACTCTTAGGTCACATTTGACATAGAATGTATATCTATATTTCTGTTCTTTTAAGTGATACCCAGTGAGATTTGCAGATGTGATAAGAGTCTATTTCCTTGGTCTTGAAACTACCCAGGGGAATAATGCATATTCATCTTTAGGTCATGGTGTCTAGTAAAGACACTGAATAACATGTGTCACCATTTCATTTAATTAACTTTTTACTACTAAGTCCAAATCAATGCCTGTTAGTGCTTGCCAAAAAAAAAATCGAGTCAAGCAATGCTTTCTGGCTAAATGTTTAATCTTCACTAGGTGCAATGAGTTTACTGCTGCATACTTTTTTAATATGAAATGTCCTACTTATTCTCTCTGACTGTATTAGAGCGAGTTCTAGTGAGGGAACATTCTCTAGTACACCAAACCAGAGACAGCTGGAACTAAAACTGGTTCAAAATCTGATTATATCTCCCACTTTCACTACTAAGCATCATGAGCCTTGTAAACCATTTATTGCTTTTTCATTTTCTTTCATTACTAAAATGTTCTTATTATGTCTAAAACTCTTTTCTAACAGAAATTATGAGAGGGAAAGAAGAGGTTTGCTGGATAGAATCTATATGAAACAAGTAGTCCCACTTCAGGATGTTCTACCTGATATTTCAGTTTCCAGCAGACCTCTGGAGGATATACTTTACATTCATGTATTCATCTCATGTCACAGAGCCTGGGGGTTACAGCACATTCTGAGCAGTGGGATATATAATTTTCAAGCCTTCTCTGATTCAGAAGCTTTGAATGAGGTCTCTTGGACCCCAAACTGAGGACACTGTTAACCACAAGCATTCTAGAGCTCAAGGTTGGTTAGAGAAACTTCTTTTTGCCTCTTCTTTGTCAGCAGTCATGAACCTTCTTAACAGCTTAGTACCAAGAATCTAAATGGAAGAAAAATATTCCAGGAATGCTGAAACTTCAGGGTGGTTTTTATGACCAGATTACTACCAAATATCAATTCAAGTACATATATACTTTTAGTGAAGTAAAACTGCATTTTCCATAAATAAATAGTGCTCAGAAAAATTCTGCTGATCCTGACAAACACCTGTGCCTGCACCATGTCATCCATCCAGATAAACACCATTCTGCATTTCAGTATCTTTTTTGCTTGAATCATCATGTTTTTGTACAGAAGGGATATGGTACAAGAATTAATGCATGGTGCTATTTAGAAAAAGAAAGGTTTCCCTTTTCAACTAATTAATATTATAGAAATTAAGTTACTTGTGCTAGCAATAAAAAAGCAAACTCTTTTTAGCATTTTGACAATGGATATTTTTTCAGTTTAATCCCCCGTACTCGGCACTGGTGAGGCCACACCTTGAGTATTGCGCCCAATTCTGGGCCCCTCAGTTTAGGAAGGACGTTGAGATGCTTGAGCGTGTCCAAAGAAGAGCAACAAGGCTGGTGAGGGGCTTGGAACACAAGCTGTATGAAGAACGACTGAGGGAGCTGGGGTTGTTCAGCCTGGAGAAAAGGAGACTCAGAGGTGACCTCATCACTCTCTTCAACTTCCTGAAGGGTGGCTGTGGTGAGCTGGGGGTCGGTCTCTTTCTCCGGGCAACAACAGACAGAACAAGAGGACACAATCTCAAGCTGTGCCAAGGGAGATACAGGCTAGAATTAAGGAGGAAGTTTCTCACAGAAAGAGTGGTCAAATACTGGAATCATCTTCCCAGGGAGGTGGTGGAGTCACCATCCCTCGATGTGTTTAAAAAAAGACTGGACCTGGCACTTGGCACCATGATCTAGTTGAGGTGTTAGAAGATGGGTTGGACTTGATGATCTTAAAGGTCTCTTCCAACCTAGAAATTCTGTGATTCTGTGATTCAGTTCTCATTTCTTTCATGCAATATTTCTTCTTCTTACATGATAAATTTTTATGGCAAATCCTATTTCTTGTTTAAGAAAAACCCTCCCAAATCCTCTGTAATTCTGCTGCTTAAACTATACCATGGAGTGGTGAGTTTTTTCCCTAGAAAAAAGTCCTCTTACACTGCCCTACAGTTTTTAAAATTGACATTGTTCAAAAGCCAACTTCTCTGACTAAATAATATTGTCAAACAATCACCACCAAGACAATCATGACTTCTGTCTGGTCATATGTATGCTGATTTGTCCCAGTATCCCACCACAGCTCATTATCAGGGCACAAAGAACTGGAGACTTCTTTGCACAGCAAACTGCAATGTACAACACAACTCTGTATGTTTGGGTGTCCAGCCTGACCAGCTGCCCACATGCACAGCTCCTGTTCTTGCTCTCTTTGCCAGACAGCAGAACTTGCAGCATTCTTCAGCTCCCAGGAGAGACAGCAGCAGTCTTCTGCAAGGCCAGCGTAGGAAAGAATGATTGGTTCTCTAGGATTTCTCTCCAGCTGTGTCCCAGAACAGTCCTCCCTCCTGTTCCATAAAAGCAGTAGGAAAACCTGCTGGAGAAAGAAGGGGTGAATGTAGGCAGCTCTGAGGTCTCTGCGAATGACAAACATAGGGGAGAATGGGGATGTGGGCAGTGAAGCAGCAGAAGCAAGAGATTCGCTGAAAAGAGAGAGAATGTACAACCCTATCCTTCCTCTCAGGGGTCTCTGAGATCACCCAATATATTCCAAATCTCTAATGACTGTTTTGTAGTCCTTTAGCCCAGGCTCCTCAGTGTCTTCAACAAAATGCACCATGGCAAAAGCATAGGATTCATAGACTCACTGAACCATAGAATCCTTAAGGCTGGAAAAGACCTCGAAGATCATCAAGCCAAAATATCAGGCTATCATTATGTTCACCATCAAAGTATATTTTACGTGCTATATCCACCATTATTTTAACAGTTCTAGGGACGTTGACTCCATCACTTCCCTGGGCAGCCTGTTCCAATGCCTGAAAAATTTTCTGTGAAGAAATTTCCTTGATATCCAACCTAAGCATCCACTGGTACAACTTGAGACCATTTCCTTTTGTTTTGTCATTTGTTACCTGGGAGAAGGGATCAACCTTCACCTCACTATACCCTCCCTTCAGGGAGCAGTAGAGAGCAATAAGGTCCCCCTTGAGCATAATTTTCTCCAGGCTGAACACCCCCAGCTTCCTCAGCTGCTCCTCATCAGAGCTGTGCTCCAGACCCTGCCCCAGCTCCATTGGTCTTTTCCGGACATGCTCCAACACCTCATTCTTGCAGGCAGTACTGCACAGAGCACTCGAGGTGCCCCTGGTCACACGCTGCAGGGGCAGCCACTGTCAGTCAGCATGCCCAGCTCCTCTCCTATGGTCCCAGAGCCACTTTTCAGCCACTCTTCCCCAAGCCTGCAGTGCTGTCTGGAGCTGTGACCCAAAAGCAAGAGCAGGTGCTTGGACTTGCTGAACCTCACACAACAGGCCCTGGCTCATCAATCCAGCCTGTCCAGACTTCCCTGCAGAGATTTCCCTCCCTCCAGCAGATCAACACTCCATTTTGATTGATTTTACCTGCTGAGACGTTTAGAGCCAATTTTGAGCATGAAAAAGGAGAACATGTCACTTCATGCTGTCTTGGTACAAGTAGTACTGGCCACAGCTACTCCAGGATCTAGAGACCTCATTGGTAAAGGAGAATCACCTGGTCTTCAGAAGAAGCAACAATGGCATGGCTCCCAAAGAAGACTGACACTAAGAATCCATTCTAAACATAAAATTATGGTACAAGAGAAAACTCCAATATTTCTATTCACTTCTCTTCTACTGCTCTCCCACAAAGCATGTTTTATCTGTAGAATGCTTGCAAAACTCAATCCATACTGTGAATATGAATGTGGATATTAAAAACCTTCCCAGATGAAACAAATCTGTGCTTTTTCAGAGCTGCCTACAGATGCAGGCATGTAAGTGTTTGCTCACACTAGACTTGTTTGTTCTCACAGCAAAACCATAACAACTTTAGATTTGCATTTTCTTAAATGCAAAATAGAGTTCTGATGCAATTCAGGTACAGAACTCAAAACACAGAGCTAATATTTATGCAAGAATCCAAAGTCAGTTCTGTGCTTGTTTCTGGAAAAGAGCTTCTCCTTAAGCTTACTTGATACAAAAAAAAAAAAAAAGTTATGGCACTAACTGCTTTTTTGGCATGAGAACATTTAACTATGCACCTACCACCTGCTCTGTACTAGTCATTTCTTGTCCAGTTTTTTCATGGATAAGACATTAAAAAACACACCACTATCTATTGGTGTTTATAGCTTTGCTGTCATGGCCACCTTCAAAACAAATAGCTGTGCCAGCCACCATTACATGATCACTATTAAGACACTGAGGTTTGCCATAATGGAACATACTGAGCGATCTGTTAATCTGTGGCCTCCAGGCTCCCTTCTCATAAATGGCAAATGCTTGAGCTGTGAATTGAAGATCAGATTTTGGCACGTGCATAAAGACATGTTCAACCTCAGTTTCAGAACCCGTGTCTAAAGTTTCAGTCCTCAGACTTGCCACGCAGTTGACATTCAGTATGGAAAGAACCTAAATTACCTGAACATTTATTCCCTTGATACAAAACCACCCTTATTTAAATCTAATGGCTCAGCCAGCAGTGGTGTCAAATCCTGAGATCAACAATCTACTCAGGGTGCAATAATACACTGACTTGCAAATATTGACTTGTTAGTGGAAAAAGTAGTGGGCATAAACCACTTTTTACTCAACAGCAGAGTAACTCCTGTAATCATCTTCTTAGGAAAGAAACATATTCAAATTATGCTTTCCTAAGTAGGACAGTCATTTAACCTTAATTTTCCCCACAAACAGGAAAGGTAAGCTAGCTTTTATGCTATGTAGTATTCAAATGTGGTCAGTCTCTTCTACTCATGTGGTTCCATTTTTTATTGTTTGTAGGTATCTACAGAAATTACAGAAATTACAGAAATTATGACTGCACAGAATGTTGATTAGGGCATAAATCTACTGTTACCTGGAAGATCTGGAAGTCATTGAAGAGTTTTTATGTTGTGCTATTGTCTCCAAAATTAGGATATAAAGAAACCAGCCCAGTAAAGGACTATGATCGTCAAAGGCTAAAGCACAAAAAATACCAGAAGTGGAGAGAAGAGTGTTTACTTAGCCTTGATAAGTGAAGGCAAAGGAGAGACACCACCACTATCTATAAATGTCTGATCTGAACGAATGAAGACAGAACCAGATTCCTCTCAGAGCTACACAGTGGATAAGAGAGCACAAACTCAGGCAGGAGCCCAGCTTGCCACCCTGGGGGGCTCTGCAATCCTCAGGGACAGCCCAGTCTCTGCAATACCACAACAAATTGCAAATAATCATTCAAAGAATCAAATTACCAGTTCAAATAAAGACAAACATTACAAACCCTATACAATATATAAACCATGATCATAAACACACATAAAGCCCAAGCATAATTTCTCCATGCTTTGACTGCCAATACATACAGTCCAAAATGGAACACATGACTCAAAAATTTTGTTACTATTTTATGCATTAAAGCTATGGTAAGATTTCAATATTACTCCATTAATTAGCTCTGGGTGCTTCTTTCTCTCATTGACCATGACATTTGGTTCCTGGACTTTTCTTCTACATCTACCAATGTAAAAGGATCTACATTACAGACTTTGCTTCCCTAGAAATGTTTACTCCCTTAAAATTACAGTTGAAAAATAATTTTCTCCCTCTTAAGACTCATTGAGGCAGAATTGACTTGAAATTAATTTCTTCATCAGATTTCACTGAAAAAATAACCGGATTATTTAAAACTGTTTAAAAAAGCTAAAACATAAAGCTAGTGAAAAGAGAGCACTGGGGTGTTGGATTATTAATGCTCATTACACCCTTTTTCATGTTATTCTGGACATTTTGCCTAGTACTCTCAATTTTACCTCAAGAAAATTATAACGATTTTAACTTCGCATTTTCACCTGAATCTTATTGTCTTAAAAACAAATTACCTCAAATAGGAAGCTTAGGCTGACATTTCAAAAATCAGACACAGAGAACTGAGTTTTTCCCATAAAATAAATGATTACTGTAAAGCCCAACTTGAAGCCAGAGTAAAGGGCAAACATCTTTGACCAGCATTCCCTAAGACAAAGCAATACGCATAACATGATGTTCCAAAACAAAACTGCCATAAATAAGTCTTGTCTCCAGAGGATGGCAGAAAAAATACACCATATATAAGACTTTTCTTTGGTCAATTAAGGCACAGCAGGTTGGGGATTAAAAATCCAAGGAGAGTGCCTGAAAAACCACAAGAGAATGGACCCTGTGGTCCAGGGTCCATTCCACACTGAGGTTTCAGTGTGACCCTCCAATTGCTGTCTTCTGCTTTCTTCCCTGCTGAACTTTTATTCTCACAGCAGAGAGCCAGGAATACAAAGCCTCAGGTTCAGCATGCCATGACTAACTTCCATTTCAAACACTAAGCAAGAGGCAATTCTCATATTCTGCCCCTGGGATAAAGCTCACTAAGAGTATTCCTCAACCCTCATTTTTCTTTGCAGCCCTTACTTTTTGTTAGTGCTTATGTCCAGCATTGTATTGTTAAGTAAATTATGTATTTTTAGATGTCCAACAATAGTATTTTCCCACATGAATGTTAAGTGGGATTGAAAGCATGGTTCAAACCAAACCACTGCCACCTAAAACAAACTATTACTTCTCTGAGTGTTATCCAGGGTGATACAACGAAACAGGATTCTAAAAAGAAATTATAGACTAGCATGATCGTCTGCCATTCATATAAAATCTTCCTTCATATTACTTCTAGCTAATCCCCACAATCCCATATTGGATTATAGGACCCTTTTGTCAAAACCTTCAAATACAAATTGGCTGACACAGGACCAGGGAGACAAAAGTAAATGGTTGTCCTTCCTTCACTCAAGCAAAATAAGGGTTCAGGGCAGGAACAAGTGGAAAGCTTTCCACCAACTGTCAAAATAAATCCAGAATAAAACAGAGATCAGACATGGAAAAAGCTTCAGTCAACACAGTTAAATTTGGGCAATGTGAAGGCACCTAAAATAAAAGCTTCCTACTGACTCTAACTGTAACTCTAATGGCTTGTATTACAAACAAACATCCACTACAAGAAAGCTGACAGGAATATCTTATGATTATGCACATATAAGCTAATAATATTCCCTTTGCCATGATAATAAAAGATTCAATTCTGGATGGAAAATGATGAGACTAAAGAGACTTGACCTTGAAGAGGAAAATTGACTAAATTTAAATATTTTTCCTTATTCACAATGGAAAAAAACATGAAGTGGTGGGAAAAGTATTTAATTCTCAGAGTCCATTTGAAGGTCTACTGAGAAATAAATCACTGAGACTCATTAGAGTGTCTCTCAAGACATATCTTTTGGGAAAACACAAAGAGAAGTAGTATGCTAGAGCAAAGACATCTGTAAATGTCAGACATTCAGACAAGTCAAGCTGATTAAACATAAGGTAGTACAGTGAATCACACTACCATGATTCAACTCAATCAAGGAATTGAGCACAGGACATTTAGTGTCATATTAGATAAATTAGTTAATGTTATAACAATCTAAACCTCTCAGCCTTAGTACTCATGTCTGATTAAATTTTAGTGATTTAAGCTTTCAGTGCTGAGCACCCAATTACACTAGGATGTCATTTGCCTCTCTGAAGAGCAAATAAAGAGCTAACTGCCATAATAAAAATCACTGTGAAAAGATTCCCCTGATTAGTCATTCAATGCAATGAGACTCTGGTGTTTCTGATTTGATAAACTTCAGCAATCATTGCCAAAACTGCTTTAAATCAAAAGAAGGAGCTGTATTTCTGGTCTTCATGAACACTTTTAATTTCTTCATCCATGCCTACTGTTGATATAAAATCCTTTCTTATCTACACTACATAAATAAAATAAAATGCCATTTGTGTGTAATGATCAAAGACTTTATCACAGCTTTATGACCAGATCACAAATAGGCAAATGAGTTATGTTAATCTATATTTCTTGTGCAATTTTGAGATGAGAGGATATTTTTAATCTTTATCTTCATTTCTATGTGGGTGAATGACAGTGTTTAGCCAAATTGCCTACTCTGTAACTGCAAGAATCCCTAAGCACTAAAAATCACTTGGGTGGACAAAAATGAATACTTCTTCAGAAAAAACAGTTTTCAAAACTCATTTTCAAAGGCTAATTATCAGAAGAGGTTCATTTGCAGTGGGGAAAGGGGACCAGATAGTAGAGGATAAAGAATCCAGCCATTTCTTAGAGTGCAGAAATTGTGTCCATACAAGAGGGGAAAAAAAATCACAATAGCTGCACTAACAAGCTTGAAAAGAAACCTGGATTTGGGTTTGGTTGACTGTCAGTAAAAAGTAATTCTTATACAGAGGTGAGGTAAAATTTATGGTGCAGGATGAAGTTACGAAACAGCCTGGAAAGATTGCTTTACTAAAACAATTGTGAGAGGTATTCAAGCTTATTTTAAATCCTTGTTTACCATCACTTGTTGAAGGGCAGCACTTACTGTAGGCACTGTTGCTAAGTACCATGTTTCAGTGCGAGGCACTGACAGAGGAAAAGTCACAGCTCTAAAATTTGCTGTTTGTCTGTGGCCTGCAGAAGACTATGCAAGTCTGAAGAAATGCAATCTTCAATTACAGCACTTTAAAAAAACCCTGTGGATTACAAAATACATTCAGAAATGCTAAGACCTAATAAAATATTTTTGAAAACAAATTAATTTAGGTGACACTTAACTGCATTTTACTACTCTTTCTCTTGTGGTATGCTGAGTACTCTTTGATCTACTGACTAGAAAATGTAAGTCAGCTGAAAGCTTTGTAATAGCACAGAGAGGTCCCAACATGAGACAAGAGCAGAGTGAGGTAGGGGGAAAAGGATAAATAGAATGATTAAAGTCATCACAAAGCACCCTCAGAAGCCTACAGAACATCATGAAGGTGACTGCGGAGCCACTGAATGCCACCCAATGTAGTTCTAACCTGAGATGTACCAGACCAAGCACCTTCCCCTTCCCTTTGCAGCGACAAATGGCCAGATTGGCCAAGGTGATGAAAAGATCCCATTGTTGGTAGGGTACATGGTATGAGAAAAAGCTTGGCAAGAATCTCAAAATGAAGTTTTTGAATCTGGTACACTTCTTGTACCTGTGTTATACCAACTCAGTGGACTGAAAGGATGTATTTTACATAACATTTGTTGGTATTGTTAGCTTCCAAAAGTAATTTTTGATTGGTTAGTTTAACTATCCAGACACTTTGCTGTCCACTGACAGTGTTTCAGAATTCCAGTGACAGATTGAAGGGTAAGTAGGGACAGAACTGTTTTGACACACGTACATAATCACAGGTAGTCAAGGTAGGGAGCACAGACTATATTTGAAGGAAATGTTGACATAAACTACTTTTACTGATTTAGTTCTACTTCATCTCTGTATAAGGATGATACTTTTTGTGAAATTACCCAAATCCAGAATCAAATATATTTGCTTATGTATCTCATATATCTATGCCATATCTTTTAAGCAAATTAAAGAGTAAAGGCACATGTTTGATGCTTTGCTTTGGTTGTTTGGGTGTTTTTTACCATGAAAAGGACTGCTCTTACATGTTTTCTGAATAAATCTGTATCTGCAAATTACCAATTAAATCAAATGTGCACAATCTCAGGACCACAGTGTGCATGTATGCACCCTTATGCATTTATGCTCCAAAGAACACTTTTTATACTTGTTTTCTTTTTTGTCTTGGTGATTGTGGATGATATTTCCTTAGCAGGTAAGCTAAAAATCTGTGAGGTTTAATATCAGCTAATGGCCCAAGTTCAAAAAAATAGAGTACATTCGGGTCAATCTTGGCTGCTTCTGGCTGAGTACAAGCCTCACCCAGCCTAAAATGAGAAGTCCTTGCTTCATTTTGTAGCTCTGGCATTCCTAACTATATCAGTATCTGATACAATCTGTTACACACACAACAGACAGCTTCCAGAGGATTTAGTTCTACAGCCTCCTCAGTTTTCCCAACAGCCCTTACTTATTCTGTATGACTAAAAGGAAAGTGCTAAAATTACGAGATGAGCGAGCTATTCTCAAATTACAGAACAAAAATGCAGATCCCAGGGTCTGCAATGATTGTGGTACCATCTAGTGGAATAACAATAGTTTTACAAACAGTGACTGCAACCTGGTCAAAGGGTGGAAGGAGAGTTTGAATCTCTAACTGTGCTGATGTATCCATCCAGCAAGGAAAAGTACACAGCACATGAATATTTTGGAAGCTCCATGGGGTCTCTAACAGCAATCATATTACAGCAGTAAGTTGGGTGGCAACTGAGAGAAGGATGGTTTCCATACCAAAGTGGTGTTAAATAGCAGTACAGTGTCAAGGAAGGGAGGGGGGGAAAAAATCATCCCCTCTGCACCTCTCAAATATTTGTTTGAAAATGCTGCTGAAAACACCATGGAGTGGATGAATACCAAGCAATGTATTATGAAAGGATAACCTGCTTTGCTGGCTCAGTATCAGAAGTTTTCAGACCTGTAAGTCACTGCTTGAAACAGATAACTGAAAACTAAATTGAATACAGCTCAATGTGGAGTGCTTGTGCTTGGAAGAGGATTGTGCCAAGCTGATCTGGTAACTGGACTTCCGGGGGGGAAAAAAGGAGCAATTAAAAAAATCAAAATAAAAAAAAAAAAAACAACCCACCAAAATAAAAATAAACAAACAAAATCATAATACAAACAACAAATAAACAAACCAAACAAACAAATACATTATATCAAATACTGGAGTACAATTATGGCAAGTAATGAAATAGGAATAACCCGCTCAGGAACACGTTATGAGCTGCACAGGTGTCTCACTCTCCAAGGTCTGGGAGTGAGGACAGCCTGCCTGTAGATTGGAATGAGAAACAAGCTAACTAGCTCTGAAGTGCTCATATTATATATCTGCCCATGAGTTATGGGAGTTGGAGCTGCTGATCCAGGAAGTCTCTTCTCTTCATATCATATTTCCAGATCTTTCATTCACCTTCTAGATTTGCCATGAATTGTGAAGCAACACCTTGGACAACATAATTTCAATTGCAGAACCTGTGTCTGAGCTGATCCTACAGTGAGCACACAAATTCCTGGTTCCGCGTATTAATTTTTAAGCAATAGTTGTTTTTATAATGCATTGAATTTTATTTCTCCTGAAATTGTTTTTCAATAAGGTGATGCACTGTCTCTTCACAAGTTTAATTCCCATTCTTGAGGGAACATCATAGTCTGACCATCCAGGAGGCATTTGGGGGGTCACACTCACACCAGCAGAGACTTTACTGGGACTGAGGCCCCTTCCCCACAGGTGACCCCAGTGACCTGGTAGGTGCTCCTTTCACTCCCTGCTCACTTCTCTCTCACAGTCAGACCAGATTTCCTTTACTGGCTAAAGGGTTCCTGTAGCAGAGAAGCAGAAGTACTTAAATAATTTAATTATGATGCAAAAAAAAGAGTAACTCGAGTTGGTGCCTTGAACAAGGGCTGCTTGGGTTTTTACCTCCACACAGTCTGTGTGCTGCATAGTCTGGGCTCTTCCTGCTAACTCATCAGCTTCTGCCATATTTTTTGTGCACCTGGTGCTCTGGCTGGGCCACAGGTCCCAGGTACCTCTGCTGTGAAATGTTTCAGCTGCTCCATCTGAACTGCTGGACATCCTCTTGTCCCTGGCTCCTACCATGCAGAGCTAAACATGCAGCTCTGCTGCAGCTGCGCCCAGAGCTGCCTTCACTCATTTTCTTCTCATATGGAGCTTCATGCCTTATGCTCATGTGATGCAGAAGTGAGTTTTATTAAAATTATAGGTTACCACTAACCTGTCCTAGTGATTTTCCTGTCCATATTAGCAATAAAATTCTTCTTACAGACTGTGATCAAAACAGGGAGGCAATAATCTCATATTACACAAGTGTCATCATTATAGAATGTTCTAAAGGACAGCAACTTAATAACATCTGGAGCCCTGGCAAGATAGGTTTGTACAAAAGGAGGCAGAAAAAAGTCTCCTCTTCTGATGTCCTACAAAGATTAGCTATGCAACCTGAAAATAAATATTTGCATTTCTCATTACAACTGCTTGATTTATAAGACAATCAAATAAATTATTTTGTATACATTAATTGCTACTGTGGGAACATCAGGCTCAGAGTGTATCTGTTTTTTGCGCAGCAGCGGGAGCTGTCTGCAGAAGCACATGGAGAGAAGCGGGGCTGGGCTGTGCCTGGCTTTGCAGTTGCGTGCGGATGCCCACAGAGGGAACTCACGGACCGCCCAGAGGGCAGCGGTGCCGGCACTGCCGCCGCCTCCTCCTCTGTCCTGGAGAAGCCGTAGGAATTTTACTGCAGTTTACAGCCTGTACATTTGCTTTGAGGGAGATCAAACAGATTTATCAGTCCTCGCCAAGGTTTTTAATTGTGGGCTTACAGTAGTGTCCCCTAGTCAAAAAATAATTAGATTGGAAATGTTGCTGCTGTATCTCTTACACAGAACCAAATGGATCTAGGCTTGCTCATGCTCCCTGTATCCCCTCCAGCTCTTTGCATCACCTTCTCCAAATGAGCCAAGTGCTGAATCTTTTCAGTTCAGATCCTGAGCCGCTTATACCTCAGAACATTAAACAGAAAAGAAACTTAAAGGGCTATTTTGCCGAGCCCAAGACCTGTATTTAACCTCCCCCTTTCCCCAGAATCTCCACAGCACAAACTGATTTTTTAATCTCCAAACTTCTTAGTAACCATAACCAGAAGGAACGTATTTCAGAGGCTCTGCCAAGTACTTTTTGAACATATACTTGTGTTTATTTATTTTAACGTGTTTCTGTGAAAAGCAACAAAATCTCCCTAGTCCCAGTCCTCTGGCTCCTTGTTGATTCAGACAGGATACCAGAACTTCTTCTTTCTGTTTTTGCACGGCCTGTAGATTGTCCTTCTCTGTTTCAGCAAGGAAGGCTTGATACAGCCGGCTACAAACAGCTTCTAAAGCAATTTCTGCTACTCTAGAACAAATGAATAGAGATAGTATAAAACAGTAAGTTGTTTCAGCTCAAATATTCTATCCATAATAGATGGCCTTTTGGCTACAGCTGTTCCTTATTCCTTCTAGGAACCTATGAAATCTTGTGTGAGAGAGTCCACATCAAAAAAAAAAAAAAAAGGCAAAAAAAGCTGACTGAATTCACTACAAGCATTATATAGTTCATTGTTGCAGACCTGAACCTCACTACATCAAGAAATTTGTTCACAATGGCTACTACTATACACAGCTTTAACAGGGTCACTGCCCTACACATTCCCACTGAACCTGCTGAGGCAAACTTCCAAACAGACAGCTTTACACACATGGGAAAAGAGTGGATCAAACACACTTCCCTTTCCTCAGGCATTCCCTTTGGATGGAACAGATGGGACTTCAGCATCTGGGTGACACATCGACACTTTCCTTTTGCTGCAAATGAATGAATGCCAAAATTAAATAGAAACAAGATGTTTACATAAATATTCAAAATCCAACTACTTGAAAAAGTAACTCCCTACCCTCAGCATAATATAATCTAGTTCTTTCTCAGACACTAACAACCCTGACTACAAACCTTTCTATCCTTAAAAAATCATAATATAAATTATACTCTTGAATTTAATCAACTGGGAAAACAGCAAGATTAGTGCAGCCTTTGTGTTTTTATTATAGGACAAAAACAATCCCTATCTGCAGGAGTTGGAATCTTTAATTATTTCACAGGTGCCACAGTGGGCCCAGACTTGTAAATATATTTAGGGACTGTGAGAAAACCTCCAAAATAACAGAAACTATTGTATTTATGTAAAGGTATACACAATGAGGTAAACTCTCAAAAACCTTCAGATAACTGAGTATCCCCCTACACCATTCTCACAGGCTGTTTAAGGGCTGCAAATGTGAGGGAGCACATAGAGAGGTAGTATATCTGATCCTTCCCAGTAAGCAGATAGAAAAGGACATTGCAGAGAAGCTTTGGCCTTCAAACAGTAATGTTTGGTCTGGGAAGGACTGATAGATGCAGCACCCATGACCTCTCCTGCACACTGCTTCAGACAAGGCTGGATGAACAGCAAGAGCTGGGTCGGTGTGGTACTTTCTGGTTTGAAGGCACCACAGAATGAAGTGCAGAGGTTAAGGTGGACATGGGGGCCACAGGCACACCATGCAGGGCAGCTTGTCTGCCACAGAGCTAGTCAAAAAGCAGATGTTTGTCTGCCACAGAGCAGGCAGCTAGATGTTTCAAGGTTTCTTGTCTACTCTCCACAGGCACTTTTGTGGTGAGCATCTTTTCACTGCAAAAACAAGGACAGGTAGCGATGCTTAAACTTTCCCCCTGAGCACAAGTATCCAGACAAGTTAGGCACACCCCATTGTTAGCATAATGGACATAGAACTGAAATATCCCATTTGGGGACAAGTGCCTGCTGCTGAGGAACTGGATGTTCCCTAAATCATTAGTTTGAAGTGTTTAGCAATATGCAGAGGAGGCAGCTGGAGTTTGTGGACAGATGGGTGATGTGGGTGTACATACAGGTGCTTGCTGCTAAAAGTCAGCTGCAAGCAGATAAACTCAGCTACCACACTCTTGGTTGAAAATTAGGCAAAGAAAGCTATTCTTGTAATTTCAGCGCTGATTTCCAGTGGAACAGTCAAATACTTTGATTTTATAATCAGGTTACTTCACTTTTGACGCTTTCAGGAGACCTCACATCTTGCAGAGGGCTATGTCTAGATAAATGCATTATTATCCTCTTGGCAGAGCACCTCAGTGATTCCTGTATCAACAGAGGATATAATAGCCTGACCTCTACTTGCACATATTTTGTAGTTCCTTTGCTGTTTAAGAACCTGAGTTAAGAGTATGGGTTAGTTAATAAAGAAACTTCTACTTTTTTTTCAAGTCTAGACACCTTAAAATTAAAGCAAATCCACTGTTCCTGCAAGAAGTTGAGGATTCTTGTAAGTCAGCCACAAAGATATCATTGAGAATGGTTTTGTAATCTTAAGCAAAGACTGGAAATGCAGAGCTTGGGCCAGCCAAGTCCTCAGCGATGTCTCTTTTCAGGACAGAATCAGCATCTGTTAGAATCAAATCTGGCCTTCAAATTTGTGCCATCTCACAGGCCCTATACATCACTGAAAATTATGACTCCAGCCCTAAATATGTCTTAGGTGAGCAGCCAACAGCCAAGTCTGACTGCAGTCATTCACTGAAAGGTTGGGAATAAGCACGTAACCAAAGCTTTCCCTACCAATCTGATACAATCAGAGGGTAAACATAGTCTTCTTCTCTACCACAATTCATGCATAAAGCAAATGATCAAGTTGAGAAACTCCTCATGAGACTCACACATCTAAAATATGTACAGAGACAGAGCGGCAGGGATTTTAAATATGCTGGTGCTGCATATTTTCATATAATATCACACAAACTATTGAGGTGCAGTTTGAATAAGTGGATTGTACAGTGAGTTAGTACCTGGCTGCACTGCTGGGACCAAAGGTTTTTGGGAGTGATCAGCAGTACAAACTGGTGTCCAGTCAGGAGTCAGTATTTGATACTGTTTAGCATTTTTCTAATGAGCTGGACAGTGGGATAAAGAGCAGTCTCAGACAGGCTCACAGTGGATTTGGGAGAGCAGTTTACATACTGGAGGAAATTATTTCTACTTAGAGGGATGCAGACAGATCCCTCTAAGGGAGATCAGCTGCCCACTTTTCATCAGCTGCCCCAGGAGAGGGCAGCTGATGAAAAGCTCATTAAGTTCAAGAAAGTGAAATGCAAAGTACTGCAGGTAGGATCAATAGTCCACACATGGGGATGGCAGAGGATTGACTGGATGGAAAAGAGGACAGGACATCTCAGGGAGGACAGGGTCAGTGGTGTGCCCTCATGGTGAAGAAGGCTGACCACAGGCTGGGCTGTCTCGCAAGCACACGGTCACTAGGATGAGGAGGAGATTGCTCTCCAGGCCACACTGCAATACTGACAAGCCGAAAACTGGAGGAGGCACAAGACTGAAATTGAAACCTTGGAGTGAGTCTGGAAAACAACTTCAAGATGGTTGGGGCCTAGAATATCTGACATACAAAGAGAGGCTGAAGGAGGTGTGTGAAGGATATACAGCCTTGAGAAAGCTCAGTCTGGCTCTTCATGCTCTCTACAGCACCCTAATGCCAAGCCACAGAGAAGGTGGGGTTTGACTGTTCTCAGGGATGGAATAAAAAGCAAAGGACACAAATAAATGGGAATTCTGTATTTATATTGCATATAAGGTACTGGCACTTTTGGTCTCGTTGGGACCTTCCTAGATTGAAGAATGCTATTTATTGTAACTACAGTTAGCTTATATTTTTATGAACTATGAAATCAAGAAAGGTTTCATGCAAGATCATGATAACATTCACGTACAAGGGACAATTTAGTCCAGTTGGATTTATGAAGTTATCACACTTTAATTAATCTCTTGTCAAATGTAACTACTACTCAACAAAATTAAAGGGTAAATCCAAAGGAATTTTTTTCCTAAAAATTATGGATTCCTTCTGCAAGAAAGAGGCCTTGTTAAGCAATAATGGGCTCGTGTATAGCAATTACATCTGTATTACAAGGATGCCATTACTTTGTGAAACAAAACAGAAAAGCCTGCTTTTAAAGCCACATCACTTATGCACAGAGAACAAAGAAGTGATGACCTTTAATATATCTCTGTTCAAAAATAACCTCCAAGACCAAGAGGGGGAGAGACCTGAACACTGCTGAGCTGTATTATTAGGAGCTCCCATAAACTCCTCCTCAATTAACAGAAAGAACCAGGAAACATATCTACAACCCTTTGCCTCTCTTGACAACTGCACAGATGTCTGGGGTACCCCTGACACATAATGAAATGAGGTTTTGATCCTCAGCACTGGCTCTCATCATGGGGTTTACTCTAACATCCTGTCTATGTGATCCATTAGAGATACATTTCTCTCCCTCACAGCTTATACATAGCCCAAGGAGCTTCCTCCTGAAAATAGCAGATCTTTCCATTCAGCAACACATACACAGAGAGGAGTGATGTACTTCTGTATTGTATAAATATCTCTCTTAAATGCTGTTATATGCACAAGGTGTTTCACATCCAGTTCCTTCCCCTTTCCATTTATGCAGGAGCAGCAAACAACACACCATGCATGTGGTCTGTGGTGCTGACCAAAAAGATATTTTTGTTTTGCTGCTATTGGATGCTGCAGTTAGAGTGCTTCAGAACTACTCTGCATGGTGTTCCATGGAAGACAAAATACGTAATCATCCCACCACGCACACAAACACACACTCTGCCTCCCTGGGCCTGCAGAGGGTCTGCTCAATACCACAGGAGCATTTCGTCCTCCTGTTCACCACCAGCTTCAGAATCCCTGCTGCAGGGTAGTAAAAGTTTCATCTTTGTATGCATTTAATTTGTAACATATACATGATTTACCACGTATCAAACCAAAGACAATTTCCTTCATGAGTAGGTTTGGTTGAAGAATTTAAGTTCTGCTGCAACAGTGCTTGTACCTAAATTCATAACTCATTGTCAAGGATGCTGGCACAATGCCAGTGCCCCCATGAAAATACCTTCTCCCTAGTTTCTGCTGTGAGATGTGACCAGGAATAAGCAAAGCAGGCCTCCACTTAGAAATAAAGGAAAGAAAGCTTTACTAACTATACTACAACTACAAGTAAAAAGAAACACACCGGGAAAATGAAAACCTTACAAATACATTCCCTCCTCCCCCACCAAATTTCCAATACGTCCATCTCCCAAATCACCGACTCTCGGTCCCTCACCACCCTGTAGATAATCACTTCTCAATTCGTCAAGAGGAGAGGAGTCCTTCTTGTACCATAGTGACATCTTCCTTTCATGTCCAGTGCTCTCACCACTGAACATGGACCAGAGCTGCTTCTAGGGTTGTCTTTTAAGGATGCTTTGTCCCATTCCAAAAAGAGCGCAGTCTCAACTTTGGGACACCTGTGCCCCCCAGATTTCACCCTCTGGGGCCGAGGGGCACCAACACTGAACCCTCTTGGTTCTGAGGCATTGCCTCCCCCTGGATGCAGTCTCTGTGTCACAAGGAACATGGTTCTGTCCATGGCTATACAAAAAGAGTCCAGCATAAGCCACTCCATCATCTCTTCCCACTAAGATTCTTCTCCATTCTTCCAACATCTCTCTCACTTGCCCAGACCTTCATCACTTGCCCATTTCCTTCTTCATCCTCCACTCCATCTCCCCTCCAGGAAAGGTCAATGCTCTGCAAAGTTTTCATTGTCCAAAAAGCTCCTACAAGTGGCTGGACTCCTACTCAGTGCCCCCCCTTCCCCGCAGGCCGGGCTGTGCTGCCAACACATGATATCAAATTTCAAGGTAACAGTCCCAGGCACTGGCTCTCTCGCTCTCTCTCTCGCTCTCTCTCTCGCTCTCGCTCTCGCTCTCGCTCTCTCTCTGTCTCCCAGAGCGGGGGGGGCTGCCTGATACCTCCTGGTGCTCCTCTCTGTTCTACCCTTGGGCCAGGCCTACCTCCCCTCTCTGTCCAAGGCCCGGCCTAACCTCACGGCTGCATGGCTTTCCCCTGCCCAGCCAGCAGCTGGGCCAGGGGAGAGACCTGAACCCTTTTCCCACTGGAAACCAAAGAGATCTTCCCAGGAGAGAGCTCTGCTTTTAACCCCTGTGTCTCAGAGGCATATCCAATGCCCCAGTGGCCAAACCAGGTGCCAATATTAAAATCTGAGCACCCATTGGTGTGACTACAGCATCCCAGAAAACCTACTTCCTGTCAAACCACGTCACCCATCTAGAAAGAGTTCTGAATTCAGTATTAGCCCCTATGAAATGAGCCTATGGAGGAAATCAAGAAGCCCAAGAGCTTTGACTGACCATTCTTACAAGCAGGAAGAGAGAAAGTCCTCTTCCCAAAGTGTCAAACCTCCTCAGTACATAGCATATCCCATATGTGATGTTCTGTGCTTAGTGAAGTAATGCAAAACTCTGCAAAAACATAGTCTTTTTATACATCAGTAAGAAACATAAAGAAACATATCTAGATTTTTGTTGAAGCAAATGTACTAATGTTATATTTTCTCAAAGAAATGCAGTTTCTCAAAGAAAATGCAGTTATTGGTGCCGTCCACCAGCTCCCTATGACAAAGTCAGCTTCTCACACTCTGGTTTATTCAAAAATAGTAATTTCTGAGTTCTCATTTGGAGCAACATTTGAAAATATCCATTTAACAGCAAGAGATTGAAACATGACCAGACACACATTTGAACTCCATTTCACTGAAATTCAGGTGGGAAAATACTATTATTAATCCAAAGCCATCAGTCTGTCTATTTTAAGACATGCTTGTCTCCTTATTACTATAACAAAATTTTGTTTCCAGAAAGAGTTTCTGCTTCATCTACTCTAGGCATAAATTGGAAGTTTTACTTACCATATATCCAGGTGAGAAGCTTCATTTTTATACCAGTTGAATACTACCTACCATAAATGAAATTATACAGAGGTCTGGCACAGGCATGTGTAGCTCCCCTACCTGTATTCAATCCACTCATGCAACAGGGCCATTTCTACTGTAGCATAAATGAGGAGAACTATCCTTATTTCAGGGAAACTATTCCAGAAGAAGATAGATACCAGGGATGCTTTTTCTAGGAATGTAGAAAGGGTGGCTTTTGGGCTATTTCCACTTTTGTAAATAAAGAACATGTAGTTCTATGCAGAAGACCTTGCAAGTACATATGAACAAACATAAAAGGATTGAAATATTAAGGGCTAGATTAAGAAAAACAATCTGTTCCTAAAACCAATCTGAGAATCTAGGAAATTCAAAATACAAATTTAGGAAAATAAATTTAAGCTACTTGGTATTACTCAACTGCAGTGGTATGACTCACATGACCGGATATTAAACTCATTGGTTACAGACTATTTAGGAAAGACAGTGGGGATATTACATGGTTTAGAGCTGCAAAGAGTTCAGAAAAACAGAACCTTGATTGTATACTAATTCACATACTAAAGTACAAATCACAAAATGGGATAATGCTAAGACAATATAATAGACTATTGAATGGCCTAAGGAAATAAAATAGCAATCCCCTTCCTTGTTAAAATATTGAGGGAGAATGTGTTCAGCTACAGACTTTCAATTTAGGAGGTTTTGGTGCTCTACAAGTACAAATACAAGTAAATCAAGTAGATGTAATTACAATGATGCTTTCCCCATATGGAAATAGAATACAGTTATGATTTATATATATACTGGGTTATTTAAAAGATCCAGTGTCTCAAAACTGAAGACAAAAATTGAACAGAAATAGATATTTAAGTACGAAGAACAGTTAGGAATTACTTTTCCCGCTGCATGGTCTTTCCAGCAACCAAGTTCTTGAGTTAGTCGGGCATGATTCACACAAATGTCTACTCCACCTACTCTACAGACAGTGCAGTTTCTGCCAATCTGATATGCAGGGAAATTCTTTCTTAACTAGCCACCTGGAGGAAAAATTAATTTTTAGAACTTGAGAAGATATTTAACATCTATAAGGTCTATAGTAATAACTGCACCTTGCCCAATATAACTCCTGTAGCTGAAGCCATTTAGTAAGTATTTAGATGATGGCATTCTTTGCCTCTTTCTACAGCTCACAAATAATGAAAAAAGAAAAATTGTCTCCTACATCCCCGGGTGATCAGTAGAAGTCCTGTAGAAATCCTGGGACCAATATAATTTGGTTTGATTACCAGAACAAATGCTGATCAGGAATCCTTCAAATTTTTCTTGGGTTGACAGAAGAAAAAAAGTACTTGAAATTGGCCAGATAAGGCTTTCCTAAATGCTCCAAACTGAAGTAAATTTCTGAAGGTGGCTGTAATTATAAAAAAAAAAACAAAATCAAGAGGAATTTATTCATATGTAATTGTTGAGTGGTATGGAAAACACTTGGGCACTAGAAAGGATAATATTGGCTAAAAACACTGCCAAAAGAAGAAGGAAGTTAAAGAAGTCAGTGAAATTCCCTGGCCATTAGAATCAAATATTAAAAGATAGAATTACTTTAACTTGCCACCGGAAAAAAAAAGTATTTAGCCAATAGTTATTAAATTGGTAAACTATTCAGCATGGTAACTACTGATAGCCAGCAACAGATTAATTTATACATCAATGTATAAATTCAGCATCTTTTTCTTTGAGCTTGTAGTGAAGTTGAGTCTGGAATAAGTTCCTATTCCAGTGAAAATTGCATCATTGTTGTTCAAAAAATGGTCTTATACACTCTGCAAATTGCATTTCTGTGAACTCCCAAAATGTCAAGCTAACAGCAACCACAGGTAAATAAGAAAAGTCTGTTCCATCAGAAAAATATTGCAATGTTATAACACAATGAATGCAAAAAAATCTTGGCTTATGAGAGACTTGAGTAGCTGATATATCAGAAAAAAAAAGTATCAGAGGAGAGGAAATGGGTGTTTCTATATGCAGTAATAGTCCTTATGGAGGAAAATATCAAAATCCTATCAGTATCTAGCATTTATCAGTAGAATTCATTGGAGGTGTAAATGAGATGTGAACTGATCAGTTACATAGGCCGGCTGTGTGACTTCCTAAGGTACATTTGTTTCAGCAAATGACAGAATTTAGCCGTGTTAAAGTGACATCACTAAATTCTATGCCAGATACCAAGAGACACAGCTGCCAGGCACAGTGTTAGGGTAGGAGATGGGATCCTGGAAAGCAGCAACTCTGGAAAGCACATTGGAGTTCTGATGCTGTGCAAGAAACTAAATGCAATTCACAGATGCATTAGCAGGAAACCTGAAGGTGGGAGTAGGGAAGTCATTTAATACAGAAATTGCAGAGCCTCTGACTGCAATTATCTTTCCAGATCAGAAAGTGTCAACACTTTCTTTTAATAAGGAAGCTTATAACTTTGAAAATTTACATAGATGTCTGCAGTAGTGATTCAGTGAATTACAATAAGAGACAGAGGAAGCTCAATTTATTTTGCTTGTTCAAAAGATATTGCAAAATAGGCAGGGCAGAAAACTTTCCAGTAAGATCAGAGCATGTGAGGGCATGGTACATCATGAAAAATACAGTCTGTCCAGGCTTATGGCACATGGAAAAATTTATTGAACTCCAGACTTGTGAAAACACAACTTTTGAGCTGGAAACTTAAAATCCACTATGAATTTTTGGCTGGAACTAATCAGGAGGCAAATTCTTCAGTTCCATGTAAATATCAAAGGAAGATCTTTCTGACAGACAGTGAGACAGTGACTCTGCAGATCAAGAAATAAATAAAAAGTATCCTTTGATGTAGAAGGAAAGAGTATTTTTTCTTTTGGCACAGATTAAAGTACACAAAATTCTACCAACCCTCTACCTTTTGAAACGTTCCCTGTCACATGTCTTGAGAAATGGAAGAAAATTTCAATGAACAGTTGGGGTATAAAAAAATAAATTTGTACTCTGATAGAATATTATCTTTATAATAAATTCAGAACTTTAATTTCTAAAGACAAAGCCCCATATTACCTGAATTAAAGAGAAGTAGTTGCAATAGCTTATCTTCTGGTCCTCCAGAACATGCCATTAGTAGATGAAAAAGCACATTTGTTTACCAAGTGAGTCCTGTTACCTTTTCCTGTAATGATAAAATTCTCCTACCTGACCTGTATCATTATTTCACTGAGTTTTTGGTGAGCTAAATTACTTCCCTTGCTAAAAATGTCTTCATTTTCCCTGGAGTGGAATTAAAATGCCTATAGCAAAAGAATTGCAAAGGGCATACAGGAAGAATAAGTCACTCATTTTAGAACTTGTAAAGGAGCCCTAGGATCTTGGATTTGCAGTCAGATGCCTGGAAACATAAGTAATCATAATCCACAGGGGGAAAACAGGAGCAAGCAGTCTTTTGTGGATGCCACAAAGGAAAATCTTGTAAGAAGTACTTTCTTTCATGATTTTTCCACTCTCAGAATCTGAAAGCTATGTCAGGAATTAATGGTTTGTATTTGCTTATGTATGTCAGCAGCTGCTTATTTAATAAGCACTTTCACAAGCAATAAAAGAGTAGTGAGTACATATTCTCAGAACAACAAATTAGCTTAAACCAGAATTTTTATTTATTGGAGGCCTTTATTTTTCACTACAGAAATATTTGATTCATGCAGTTGATTTTTTTCAATACAGGGAAGACACAGTCCTTTGTAAAAACATGTTATGTCATTCAAGAGCACATATTATGTATGACAAATGGACCGTGTCTCTGTATACAAAACATCCATGTTTTTTTCAGACAAAATCTGAATTGACATTACCACTGATTTTCTTCCAACAATAAGTTTGCTTTGTATGGCACAACAATTGTGAGTGATGGTGAGTCAAAGTCTTTTGTCAGGTACAGCAGCCTAAATTCTGGATTGCTTTAGTGACAAGTCAGAGTAACTGAGAGTAGTGTTCAGTTGATTATTCTTCTGTGTCTCAGAGCTTCCTGTATCTGATGAGACTTTGAAAACATGCTTGAATTGTTTTCTGAAGAAAATGTTGCTGTAGGAATGTAAGAGTCTATGAAGGCATATTAGATGTGTCCTTTTGAGGGATTGCACAAACAAAAGAACATAAATTCTTCCTGGAAACTGTATCCTGTTGGAATCCATTGTCTGATACTACAGAACCTTTTCTGTGATGACCTAAAACTGTGACTTATTTCTTTTTTGGTAGAAAGTAAAAAATTTTCTGTTGAACTATTTTTCATTCTATATTACAGTGAAGTTTCTTGATTAACAGCTTGTTATCATATTTATCGCAGTTTATCTTTTGTTCTGTGGGGGAAAAAATACATCTGGGATCCCTTCTTGCTTCTTATAAAGCATATGGTTTTAGGTAAGCTGAAAGGGAAGAAGACATACATTAAATAAAAAAAAGTTGAACATGAAAATATTCATTAGTAATCTTTTAAAGTGAGATAACAGGATGGCTTTCCTCTGTAGGAAATACCATAAAAGAATCCATAAAAATTATCCGCTGAGAGTGCAATCACATGATTCCCATGGGGAAGGAAAAGCCCTGGTTGTTTAAGGTCACAGTTCAAGGGACAGAGCAGTTGATTTCTGTATCCCATCACATCTGAGAGCTTGAATTGCACTTATGAGACACTCTAAACTTATACCACAATGATAAGGTGCGGCTGCATGGTCAGACCACAAGACTAAGAAACAATACCAAGCATTTTGTATGTCAAATTTCTTTTAGGGAAAGCAAATTATTAATAATATAGTAATTATTTTTCCCCAAATTTCAGCTGAAATATATTATTTTAAGGAGCAACATTTGTGCAGCTGGCTGTGATAGCACTCTCAGAGACAATTATATCTCCACTTTTCCAAATGGAGCATGTTAAGAAAATAGTTCAAGTGTCAGCATTACAAAAACCTGAAGAAATGTTCTTAAATAGCAGCAGTCTGTAAAAGAATTCAGAAAAAATATGGAAGGTATTTCACAAAATTTCCTCCAAATGGATTTTAGATTATACTGAATCTTCATTTAACTATATATTATAAAATTAAAACTGAGAACAATGTGGTGTTGTCATCAGTGGATTAATAGTATAGAACATCTTGAATAACAAAGTAAAATCATGACAGTATATTCCCTATGAAATTTAGTGAACAAAATTAATACTTCCACTGAAAATAAACCAACATGTTCAGCATATCCATGGCTGGTGGACTGGAGTTCATTTATATGGAAGTCTCTGGCACACATTTTCCTGGACCAAAGAGCCATGTTGATTATTTCTGGAACCCAGCAAAGAGAAGGCAGAGGCCTGGGAGGACCTCATTATATCAGAGCAATGAAACCTCTGAAAGATGAAGTTCAATTCATTTTCAATTCTCCTAACTTGGGACAAACTTCCATCTAAAACAAAAGAAAATAATTCTTTTATTGTTAATTATTTATTTGGTATTTAAAACTTATTTATTTGATTATTAACAGGTCTTCTCTTGGCAACATAAAATATTTATCAAGGTCTCTCAGAGCAAAGAAAACTTGGAGTAAGCTGTGAATCCAGATGGTCCATGCAGGAATAGTTTGAGTCCAGCCAACACACCTCAGACACTAAATGCCTGTGTACACCGGCTCAAATCTGCTGTGAGCAGCATCCTTTGCCACGCACTCTCACCTTGCTCCTATTTCCTCTGAGTGGTTGTAAGGGATTAATGAAGGGACGAAAGAAAAAACCCCACAACTATAACACTAACATTTAGAATGAAGGATGTTGATGGGTCAGTTTGTGATACAGTGAAAAAGGTGGAGATCTTGCCTATGTAACTCGTGGGTCTGTCTGACAACAGGTACATTATTTTGCTGGTTTTAATTTTTTTTTTTTTGCATAATTGCTATAACATTTTACCTCATTATCTTCTGCCATTTCCCTCTCTTCCACCCTGCATAAATCCAGTGGTTAAAGTAGCATCCAGGGTGCAGAACAGATTCACAACCCCTTTGTCCATCTTGGAGGAAAGTTTTCATATCTTATTTGTTAGGCAAGCATCCTAAATTTTCTTCCCTACTGAAGGGACAGCAAAATAGTAGGCTGAAGTAACACAGATGAAATTCAGAAGATGTATGAGAGAAGAAAATGGAAATAACTGTCTGAAAAACTCTAATTCCCCCATTCTGTGGATGGCTTGATTGTTAACATTGCAAGGGGACCACTGACACCATGGTGACATTGACACTCATGCACTTAAACACTTTACTGATGAGCTGACCCAGTCGCCACAGGGGAAAGGCATTAATATAGGGAAAGAATGGTGTGTAGAAGATGGTCAGTGAGGACCATTTTCATTCCTTCTGTCCAGCCTCTGGATCTGGTCTTTAAGCTCTGTCTTTGCCTTTGACCTTTGAGACTCAAATCACAATTGCTTAACTGTAGGAAAAACAGAGGAAATATTTTTAACAGTGATCTAAGGAACAAAACACCACCAATGAGGAAGGACTTATCTAAAAATAAAATAATCAAGCATCCTAGAATAACTTCCAGACTGTTCCATTTTATAAATGAGGACTACTGGCAGAATGTCTGCATCTCAGGGCATGCTATTTACTAAATTAAACATCAGTAACCTCTAGCCTGACAGAATATGAATAAGAAAGCCCAAGCTAGAACACTTAGTTGATATATAGTTCTACTTTATTTTTTTTTCCTGTGAGTGATATTGGCAGCTTTGCTTGTTCTGAAAGGAAAATTTCCAAAAGTCACTCTTGCCCTGCCAGCACAATGTTTATATTCATGCTACAACTTGTTGGCACATAATACCAAGTATTTGGAATGATTATACAGTATTGCATTTTTTCTTAATGAATGAGGCACATTCATAGAGGATTTATACTAACCTTTAATTCATCTCCCAAAGTTATTTTTAATTTTATTTCTGCAAAATACAGAACATTTAGTTTTCACAGCAGGATTCTGCTTGCCTAACAATAGCCATCTCAAATTAGAAATTTAGTATGAGACATTTGTATAGTTTCCCTTTATAATCAGTGGTCTACCCATCTAAAAAGGTATATGAGCTTCATTTTCTTCCAACAGGTCCTATGCATCTCCAGTGTAGGTAGAAGAAGCAACTAGTTCTGAACTGCCAAAATTGGGTGAGACAGATCCCTGCCAATGGCTGGGTAATCTGTACCAAGAGAAAGCTGCAACATACAAATTATATTCATTATCTCAGGAGAGGATGACTGATTTTCTTTCTTGAGAGTCATCAGTCTTTGTTGGGTAAATTCCTACCAAGCTAGAATTTAAGAGGGAAAAAATCTTTTTTGAGTTGGTGGAGCAGTTCCTCCTGAATTCAGCTACTTTTTTGGCTGACCGAAGAAGCAATGGCCAGCAGAATCACTTTTCCAGAAATACAACTACTGAAGCATTAGCATTATATAGAGTGAAATTGCCTATGGAGTATTTTTGGCACTTCACAACAAAAACTGTTTCCATCACTCAGTTTAGAGAATACCAATATATTATTTTAGAAAACACATGCCTAGTCTGGATTTTTAGCTCCATAAATTACATGAGAGCAATGGGCAAGGCTGATTGTCAGATTCTTTTGTGGCAGTTCCACAAAAGTGATACTACCTGGGAAAATAGAATATTTGGGGAATAATTTATGTCTAGATGCACAGAGGCAAAGCAAGTAGGCAGTGGTGTCCACCCTGCACTCTCTCCACTTCAGCTATCTGAGTTGAAATGGGCATTTGGACGTGAAAACATAAATGGGTAGAACCAAATGGCCCTTTTCATGTTCATAAATAGTAGCCACCATGCATTTTCCTGATACCCAAAGCCCATTCCCCTGTTCCTTTACAACCCAACAGAAGCTGATGACATAAACATATCCTTTTCCTAAACACTTGGGTTGTGTGTGATTTAACCTTTAACTCCCACTTGTTGTAAAAGGTTAGATGTCAAATATTTCTTGCAAGCCTTTGGCAAGGGTTTGAATATGTTTTTGTCACTCTTCCCCTAAGTAATGTAGGTTGCAGTTGCAGAAGCATCATAGGAAGGTTTCCCTTCCCCCTATCCTTCTGGCCACTTCCTCCAAGCTCAAACAGGAAAGCAGGGACAATGCAGAGGGACCAGCCACGGGCTCACATTACATCTGCAATTACTTGAAATGTCACTTCCTGTTTTTGAAGCCCACGGAAGAATAAATACCCTTCTGGGCTGTGCTGTGAAGCCGAGGGGCCCTGGCGTGTGCGCTGCCGGGGCCGGGGGCAGCAGGAACACAGGGACGTGCCGCTCGGCCAAACACTCCAACGCTTCCAGAGGTGACAATCTATCTTCCTCTAGGGACTTATAAATGCTATTTGACCTGTGTAAATGGGATTTTTTTTTTCCACTAAGACTGCTACTTTTCCCTTAGGAAAGAGCGCTTTGATGTGGAAGGCGTTTTATACGTATTAGAGGCCAATTTTCACTGCCAGTCTTTATGGAGTTTAATTTGTCAGAAGTCCCTGCCACTTTGTCCCTCAGAAACATCTGTGTAACTCTTTTCAGTAGATCCTGCTGAAAAATAACCCACCACACACAGTTCTGCCCCTAATGTTTAGGGTGAATTCTTCCAGCTGTATGCAGTATTGGTCAGGTTTACCGAAATGACAGCCCAAAGTGGGCTTGAACATAGGCTGCAGAAAGGGCAGGAATGGGTTAAGTCAACAGTAGCTTAAGAGAAAGCTACTTATAGAAAGATCTGTGGTGTTAGTGTAAAGGATATTTCAACTCCGTAAGCAGTATTCAAGCTGTTGGATAGGAATTTGCAGTAAGTTTTGGCATCACATGAATGCTTTCCCAACCTATGTGTAGACCAACTTCTGCTCTTTTGGAAAGAGCAGAAGAAAGCCCTGTGAAATACCTCACCCCTCTCAGAAACACATCAAGGTGCACTGCCGTGTCTAGCCGATCATGCTTTGCCAGACTGAAATACACTTAATTCACAAAGCAATACACTTCAATGTTTAATTGTACCTCATGACCTAAGAACACCAGATCAGGCATAAAAGGGAAGCCAGTGCTGCTGGTTTTGAAAGGCTGACAATGGAAAACGCGTTGCCAACGTGAGCAGATGTTGTGTAAAGTCAGAAACTCTTCTGTGAAGTACTGCCTAAACTGTTTTCAGAGAAACACTACTTAAAGAAAATTGCATAAAGTTCTTCAGAACTATTTTAAAATGCTTTCTTCGTGTTTTTCCTGGAGAACCCTATTGAAGCCAGAAATTTACCACAGTTTTTAATTTCTTGCTTTTTTCTACATTTATGTTTACCACATTTTCTTGCTGCCTTTTTCTAAATAGTCAATAAAGAAGGAGAAAAAGCACAAGAATCAGATGAAAATTCTCAATTATTATGTTTTGGTTAGGGTTTGGTGGTGGTGTTAAACTGTGATTGTTTTTCTGGTATCAAAATTGCTCAAGGATGAGGAGCTGGAAAGCTGTCTGATGGAAATGGACTGTGAGAGACTGAAAAATTAATGGTTAATGGCACAAAAGTCTTGCCTATTTGTGGACGTGGCAGGGTGCTTTGCTGAGGCCAGGTCTGCAGGCCCTGAGGAGGAGGTGGTGAGATTTTGGGCATGTAGAGGCAAGTCTCTGGTCCACACAAGAGAGAGAAGAGGTTCCAAGCCAGAAAAGAGGCAGACCCTGCAGAGAAGGGATGGTGCTTTTTATCATGCCAGCTGCCTTTGCTCACACAAACTCAGGCTCAGTTGTAAAACTCCCACCCTGCCTCCAGGGAAGGCCAGCCACATTCACAGGAGATACTCACAATCACAGGTTGGCCTGAGAACATTCTTCCTTCTGATGGGGCATAGTTGGCTTAACAACATCACCTTCAGAAGTCGCTTTCATGTCATAGAAGGAGTCCTAAGCCACCAAAAACCCCCAAAGTGCTCCCAGATTCTTCCTTCAGGACTTCCACCAGAGAACTGAGAGGTCCCCTCACTAGGGAGATTCCCCTCACAGGGGCATTCCCACCAGAACCTGAGCATGTATTAACCCACTGGAATTTGTGCTTGATGGGGTTCCCCCACCCCTGATGGATTAAGACAGTGACCATCACTTCACCAAGACAGTGACCATCACTTTGGCCAATGAGATTGCTACAACTGTCTTCTCACTGGACCCATGGGTGGTGACTGTATACATTTTTCTTTCTTACTTTCTTTCTTTCTTTCTTTTTCTTTCTTTTTTTTTTTTCTTTTTTTTCTTTCTTCTTTCTTTCTTCTTTCTTTTTTTCTTTCTTTCTTTCTTTCTTTCTTCTTTTTCTTTCTTTCTTTCTTTCTTTCTTCTTTTTCTTTCGTTCTTCTTTCTTTCTTTCTTTCTTTCTTTCTTCTTCTTTCTTTCTCTTTTTCTTTCTCTCTTTCTCTCTTTCTCTCTTCTTCTCTTTCTCTCTTTCTCTCTTCTTTTCTCTCTCTTTCTCTCTTTCTCTCTTTCTGTCTTTCTCTTCTCTCTTCTCTCTCTTTCTCTCTTTCTCTCTTTCTCTCTTTCTCTCTTTCTGTTCTTCAATATATTTCCTTAAGTGCTATTTTTATGATTTTGTATTGCTATATCACTAAGGATAATAACGAAAAAGGCTACATACCTGCTTTTCATTGCAACCAAGTTGTTCCAAAATAAACCCTACATATATGTATGTTTGTGTATGTATATATATATAATTTATTGATTGATTTATATTTGTGTGTGTGTGTATAAAACATGTATTCCTGGATCAGCAATGGTGTGGCCAGCAGAACCTGGGCAAGGATTGTCCCGCTTGTACTGGGCACTGGTTATGTTGTGCTTTCAACACTGTGCTCATTTCTGGGCCCCTCAATTCAAGAAAGACATTGAGGTCTGGAGCAAGTCCAGAGAAGGGCAATGGAGCTGATGAAGGGTCTGGAGCACAGGTTTGATAAGGAGCAGCTGAGGGAGGTGTTTAGCCTGGAGAAGAGGAGTCTCAGGAGAGACCTTATCACTCTCTACCTGAAAGGAGGCTGTAGTGAGGAGGTTAACAGCATCAACTTGCTCCAGGCTGGATTTACATTGGATATTATGAACAATTTCTTCATGGAAAGGTTTGTCAAGCATTGGAACAGGATGCTCAGGGAAGTGGTAGGTGTACCATCCCTGGAAATATTTAAAGGACCTGTAGCTGTGGTGTTAAGGGGTATGGCTTAGGGGTGAACTTGGCAGTGCTGTGTTAACAGAAGGATTTGATGATCTTTCCCCACCAAAACGATTTTGTGATTTCATAAAGCTTGCTACAAACCCAGTTTGGTTCCTGTTCCAAGAGAACACAAATAAGAACATAAGACATTCATTTCCCTAGGGCAAGAAGTTGAGAGTTTTGCCCAACTCCTTGCGTATCACCTGCCTGCTCCAGAAAAACCCAGCAAAGCACCTGCCAAAGCCTCAGAGCTGCCACATTTCCAGAAAAGTTCCCTGATTCTCCAGGAACAGCTTGGACAGGCTGGTGACCTTGTGCTATGGGGTGAGTTGAGGGGATGGTGAGGCAGGCAGGACCATGGCCTTGCAAAAACTGTCCCATCCCACAGAAAACAAACAAAATGGGCAGGGAATGGATCTGTGCATTTAGGAAACTGAGGCCTTCAAATACAAGCATCCTCCCATAACAAATCTTTCTCCAGCTGGTTGGTTTTGCAGGTGACCAAGATAAAATGTGAGACTTCCATGTCCTCACAAGTGGGTCAGTCATGCAGGACTGACATTGGCACTGGAAGCCCAGGGCACTTTCTCCTTCACTGACAGTTTTGGCATTTAGGGGTTTCATCCCATGCTTAAATCAAATTTCAAAATACTAAGTCCTCCACACCACAAATGTTCTTACAGAAAACTCTAAATTATATAGCACTGTAGAAATGCAGCTCATGCTGCTTGGAAATGACCCCACACCATGTTAGGCATTCATATTTTCATTTAATTTTTTCTACCTTACTGTCATACTTTGTTGCCCATTTTCAGATATATAGTTAATTCATTCTACTAGTACTCCTCTGATACTGTTATGAATAAGGCTTTTTCCCGTAGAATAGATTTTCATGTCTTGAACATATCCATGCTGGGAATTCAGAGTGAATAAAGCCTTACTTAAATGCCTGGTTAGCTTGTGACCATAAACATAATAATGAGATTAGAGGTGAATCTATCAGAAAACCCACAATATTGTGTGCTTTTGCAATTAAAAGCAGTCATTTAGAAATTCAAACAGAAGTCTTGAAGATATACTAATGGTGCACATTTTTTTTTTTGTTAATACTTTGGGTTTTTTTACTTTTTTTTTAATAGTATAATTTTCATGATCAAGGATTCCTCCCAAATATATTGGAAAAGGCTTTTTTTAAAGCTTGCATTGTTTCCTGCCAGGTCATCTGCTGGCTGGGGACGCTCTCTGTCCTTAGACAAACTTATAACAGAGATCATACCAATATTAGGGATGCCAAGTTTTTGATACTATTAGGGAGCTGGAGCCATGTGCTGCTGAGGGCTCTCAGGGCCCACACCAAGCTGCACAACCCCTGTGGCAGAGTTAAACTGGGCACCTAGGGTTTGGACACTTCCTACACATCAGCTGGCAACCTAGTAAACTGTAAGATTCATAAATTAAATTTGAACCCTCATCATGTTAGAAACTTCTGTTCCCATTACAGGATCCTCCATCTGTGGCCTTTCAGTTTTAAGGTCACTTATTTAGCCAGGATTCCAAACCAGTGGGAGATCCGAGGGACACCAATTCTTCCTGGTTTCTTTTGGGAAAAAGATTGAATGGCCAAAAGTGTTTAACATTTTTCTATAAACTCAGGAATTCTCTCTCTGAAGGGACCATAACAATTTCAAGAAAATTATATGTGTATATTTCTAATTGCAATAACTTCCTAGGGTCAAGAAATGCTAATTGACTTCTTCATGGTTTATATGTTTTTAGACCTCAGGGAAGTCTTCAAAGTTTTGGGGGTTTGTTTGCTTGGTTGGTTTTGGGCTTGTTTGTGCTTATTTGGAGGGGGTTTTTTTGTTTGGTTTGGTTTAATTTTTTTGTGTGCGGTTTTTTATTTGTTTAATTTCTTTTGTTTCATTTTGTTTTGTTTTATTTTTCTGTTTCTGTTGTTGAGTAAAAATTTAAAATTAGCCAAGCCTACAAAAGCAGATGCATTGATGCATTGATACCCTAAAATACCCAACATGAATGCACTGAGTCCCAGTGAGTCACATAATTTTAGGTTGGAATAATTCAAGTGGTTCCCCAAAAATAGGTACTTGGAGCAGTTAAAAATCAGACACACAACTACAACTAACAAGTGGGAAACTCCCAGGAGATATCTTTTGATATCTCCTGCACAAATTATTTAAACTAGAAAAAGATGTGGATTTTTAAGAAATGACAATTAGCAAAAAAAGTGTAAATATTAGATGGAAAAGCAAAGTTTTCACTCTAATTCTCACTATTTTTATTGAAGTCTATGTGTCTACAGATTGCACTCATTTGCATAAGTGTCTTTGAAGTGACTTTTCAGGTCTTATTTCATTGATCATGTTTGGCTTTTTCAGACTCAGTAGGCCAAACTACACATATTTATAATTGGGAGTAAATGCAGAGATTTAAATTTAGCCAGCCATTTTCTTCTGGGGATTTGGTCAAACCAGAGCTCATACTTTCAGACATTCCCTTAAGACTATAATATGACCACTCTTCAAAACCAAAGGATTTAGAAGACTTGGTGATTTAAGAGGCTTACTGCTAGTGTAAAGGGATACAATCGACATCTGCAAGGAATGCTGATTTTACTAAGTACTTCCATGCTAGGAATCTGTAAGACCAAACGCACTGTAACAATCACTATATTTTCACATTGGTTCTAAATAATGGATTTAAAACTGTTCCCTTCTAACACGTTGCCCCAAGTGCTGTCTAAATGAATAGCAAGTTTCAGTACCATCTCACAGTAGTGTTCAGCTATCCTTTGATTTAGGAAAATATTGGCATTCAGGAAGTCATTGAAAAATTTTATTTTTGAGTGCTCATCAAGACAAAGGTCTCAGCTCCTACTGTGAGCTGATTTATTAAAAGAGAAAAATTCATTAAATTCAGCATTTAATCTCAGATTTTATTGATTCAGCTTGGAAAATCTGTACAAATAATCAGGTGGAAATAAATTTCTTTGTCCCTCACATCTCTGAGTACATGAGATTTTCGTATTATTTTTATAATATCATGCCACAGTTTTTTAACCAGTATACCCAATTAAAATGTATCCCTACCTTGATATTAAGAATATTTAATTTTCTTGTGGAGGCACAAAGATCAGTAATATTTTTGTACCGTTTTGCATTGTTTTCAAGTGGATCAGAGTGACTTCTCAGATTTCAACATATTCTGGGGAATATCCAAGGCCAGTCATAAACTAGAAGATTATATGAATTCCATAAATTATTAAGGGTCATCATTGGCCAACCTTTCTTCTCATTTTCTTTTGAGAGGAATAATGTCTTCGTTATGAAAACTTTCAAAAGCATAGGATTGGGAAGAATAGGCAGCCCAAATCTGTTTAATAAAGACAGATTAAAGTCCAGCTGCACTGTAATTTATGGGACAGTCTGAATAGTATAGAATAAGCATTTATATAAACAACGATCAAGCATAGGAAATAACACAATTTCTGGAAATTCCAATTTGTTTGCCATTAGTTCATACTTGCGTTAAACACAAAGTATCTTAAAAATATAAAGGTGATATGAAACTTCTGCCAGTCAAAGTTGGCCTTCTAGGAATACAACCTGTCTCTTTTGCAATATCTATCACACAAAGAAATTAAACAGCAAACTGTAGCCAAAACTCTCTTTAAGAAGTAACAGACCTTTCTACTTTATTTGGGCTGCTAGTTAGGTCATTCAGTAGTCCTTAATTCACTTGATAACTTACTGTAGAAAAAGCAGACAGCAAAACAGGAGTTATCAACTAAGGCAAATTTTGAAAAGTTCCTGGCATGACAGAGTAGGACGAAGCCCTTGTGTGATGTAACTCAACATGGCTCAGCTGAAATTACCAGCAGAGAAACTTTATAGCTTGGCAAAGATTTAAAACAAATGTCTCAGAACACATGCAGCCTGAAGACTCTAATAACGTAAACTTTCCATATAAAAGGGAATATCACAGAATCACAGAAAACGCTGAGTTGAAAGGGACTCACAAGGATTGCAGAGTCCAAACCCTGTCCTGCACCAAGAGGCACACCCTGGGCCTGAGAGCATTGTCCAAACAGTCCTTGAACTACATCAGGCTGGTGCTGTCACCACTGCCATGGGGAGCTGTTCCACTGCCTGGCCACCCTCTGGGAGAAAAACCCTTTCCTGATATCCAGACTAAAGGTCCCCTAACACAATTCAAGCCAGTTCCTCAGGTCCCGTCATTTGGTTTATACCTGCATAAAATGGTTCAGCTCCCTTTTTTCCCAGGCATCACAAACAGCTGCTGCACTTTAGTGGCCACTTGAAAGGGCTGAAGCTTCACATAGTCTAATTATGAAACTGTTGTTGTTATTTTATGCCTATATCTTTACATGAAGGCACATTTCAGGCTTTGTCACTGTATCAGTTCATTCCTGTCTTGCCAGATTTCATTTCATCAATGTAACATGTAAATTACAGTGGCTTGCAGCCTGCTCATAGCGGTGTGTGTGGAAGTCTGTGTGAAATGAATGGGGGCTTCCTGGGCTTTGAAGGGATGAGCAGAACAGTATAAAGAGATGTCCTACTGTAAAAGGGATTTTTTTAAAACATATTCTAAATACATATTCTATTTGTTGTAGATTTTATTTCCTCAGTTCTGACATTGGTAATATTCTTCAGGAAACTAAGTGATGTTATTTCCTTTCTACAAGCAAGTTACATAAATGCTGGAATATAGCCACTTCAAACAGTGTTCAAACAGATGGCTGTGTGTATAAGTGCCAGAAAAGTGAGAGCAGCCACTTGCAGTAAAAAAATGTTACCCCACACATGGTATAATGTTTATTTTATAACCTCTCTCATGGACGTACATGGTTCATTTTTCTAATTTTTCCAGGCACAAATCCCTTTGGAATTAGCTGCAGAATACCAATATAAAATAAATTAAAATTATACAAATAAGATAACTTGGGCAGAACAAAGCTTAATGTCTCAATAGATACCAGTTAGAAAAGAAAACAGAATACAGGCAGATCTCAATATCAAACATTTCATTTATTTAGTTATTCCAGGACTGAATTTTGAGTACTAAACCAGTAAGACTTAAAAAAATCCTATGTGGTTCAAAGTATTCATAAAGCTTGGTAACTTAAGTAGAGGTGTGACAGCCAAATCCCTTGAACATGAACCCATATTTACTCTAAAAAAAAGAAAACCTGTGCATAAGGCAGTGACCTAAAGCTGGATGCTGTCCTCAGCACACACAGTGAGGAGGAGCAAACAGCAGTTTTGTTCTTGGAAACACAGGCATAAGAACAAAACCCAGTACTACATGACTAACCTTCCCAGAAGAGCTCTCACAGCTCTGTGAGCACAGCGCTTCATGCCAGAAAGGAGAAGGGAGACAGCACAAAGGCAGGGACCATGCTCCATGACACACTGCAAGCCACCCCAGGGGATCTGAAGGCAGTGCAGCTGCTGGAGGGAATTCTGCTTCTGCCTTTCTGTCACTTGCCCCTCCTTCCATTTTACCAGGGAAAGTAAATAATAAGGAAATTAGGATAATAAGGATATTAGAATAAGGAAATACCAGTGGGTCAGCTGCATCATCTTACTGTGTCAGGAAGAGAACCAAGGGGACCCTTGATTAGTTGTCAGTACAGGGCTAACATGAACAAATCAGACAGGCCACCTCCTGGATTTATAAAATGCCGCAATTCTTTCCAGCACCAAAATCTTCTGACTCAATAAAACCATGCACTGAAAACAGTGGGTAAGATGTTTTTACCGGGGTTGAAATTGTTTTGACTCTGTTAAAATCTGACACAACAGGAGAAGTCCCTGACTTCAAAAGTAATGGCAGAAGGCCAAAGCACAGGACTTATGGAGTTCCTGTCCAGGCAGCTTTGGGGCTACTTTCTTTCATGCCTGCATTACGGGAGAAAGCTTTGTCCTGGCTCTAGAACTGTTCCTCCAGTGCCATGCTCCTGCCATGTGAAGATTCAGTTATTGAATGTGGCAGACTGATTTTTCTCAGGTGGGAAAAACAGTGGCAGAGAGATCTGGAAGTATATTTGCAGTTTAACTTGATTTACTCATTCACTGCAACCTGGTAATGGAGGCAACCACAAACTCATTACAAGCAATTTCCTTTTTCAAAGGTCTGCATGCACAGCAACGTCCAGTTCCCAGGAAACTTTTCTATCTCAGCAGCCTCTTCCAAATGCAGGGATAAAACTAAAAGGATAAAACAAAATTAAAAAAAAAAAAAGGTTCTTGTGGATGCCACAGCTTATTTCAAGGACCTTTGCATCTTTGCATAACAAAACAATACAGCTTATCTTCAGAGTAGATAGGGGCACTGCCATTTGAATTCCTGGTAGCAATGATAACAAACTGAGTCTCATGAGATTGCGTACTATCATATTAAGCTTGTTGGACAAGAGTCACTGAAGTTTTCAGGGAGCTGTGCTTGAAGGCAGAGACGTTTCATTCTCCTTCTTTGCTTTCTCTTCCCCACCATTAAGATGTCTCTTGTCTGAGACCTTTTTTCTGGAGTGATTCACTCTGTTGCAGAGGTTTTAAAAATCAGTATTTACAAAGTTGGAATCTTTCCCCACACATCCTGCATGACTTGTTAGCACAGTGAGGCATGAAGTTATTGTCCATCACTCCTATAAAGGTCACAAAGTTGCTAACCTGCTAGGAACATAATTGTGAGATTCTGTATAACAGCAGCACATCTGTCCCAACCTGCTGTGCACCTCGGTTCTTGATTCAAACACTGCCATAACAAAGACCGCTCTATGCTACAGCAGCAAAGATCACCACTTTACCTTACTTTTAAGGGTAACAATCCCTTTTTAATACTTTGGTGTGACTTTTTGTCTCCTTGCATTACAGTCATGTAGAAAGAGAAATATGGATCTCTACTCCTTGAGTACAGACATATCAACAAAACAAAGTCTGAGACTTTAGCTGTCCATCTTCTAATGGGACAGAAAAAGATGGTCAGAGGTCCTAAATTGTCCTATAACACCCAATTGTATGAAAGAAGCTACACAAGATCAGGATGTCCCTTTAATTATTTGCAGGAGTGAGCAAAGCTAGCAGCATGGTGTAAATATCCTGCACAGGCCAGGGTTTCATGCTCAGAGGACTGTCAACACAGATGAGAGGAAGGGAGAGAGTCTAGGGATTGCACAGAGCCCTCCATCCTTTAATTCTGTCCCCAGAGAAATACACCATGTAACAGTCTGCTCTAGAACATCATGGAACTGCAAAATCCAGTGTTATCTTTTGCTACAGCTGCCAAAGCCAAAATTTAATCTGAGTTATTTGTTCAGTTTGTCTTATCATTCACCACTGTGAAGGAAGATCTGCTCCCTCTGGGGTCATTCTGGTCTCACTGTGCAACAGGGACAAGAAATCCCTTGGAAGAAGGTACAAGCAGGTGCTGGAAAATGGCAGCTCATTTGTGTTTCCCATCTGCAGCACTGTCTTTTTTCATCTCCAAGGAGACTGATTGACCCTCTCTGCCAATGCACCAGAGGCACAGAAATCCGCTGCAATGAAACCTCGACTCAGAGCTCCTCAATACAACTTGAACTGTTAAAGAACAAAGGATCAATACACTCTGCTGAAGAAACAGGACCAAACACACCAACTATTGCCGCAATCAAACCACTATTTTTTTTTTACTACTATTGCAAGTTCTTTACTTAAGGTCTTGTGACTGTTTGGAATATAAAACGTTCTCCATTCAGGATGTTTCTCCCCTGTATTATGTATGCATTTGATTGCAAAAAACAGTTTAGAGATCCTATTACCTTAAGGCAGAATTCTGTCCTCAGATGTTTTTATGCTTCTTTTGGGCTCTGCTGCCTGAACTCCACCAAATAGTCTAATAAGTTCCATATGCCCATTTTTTTGAAGAGCACATTTTCAAAGCAGCAAATGTTTTGACGGATTGGCTCGCAGAGAGACTGAATGCTGTTATACACATCGTTTAGCATTCCACAAGGCCCCCACTGTTAAATTCTGGGAATGTGGCCAGAGTGACCTACCTAATACTGCACTAACTAGCTTTTAAAAAAAAAAAAAAAGAAAAAGGAAAAAAAAAAGAAAATAAGACATTCTTAACCATTGTGCTTTATTAAAGCATATTTGGAATTTGAATGTGTATTTGCTGCCCTGGTAATTTGTATCTGAGGTGTGTGGGAATGAAGCTGACACATATCTGGACCCACAGAAAGAATGTTTTGCACAAAAATAAAAATATTTTTTAAAGTAGCTGACACATATCATCTAAAGCAGAAGCTGGGGCCCCTGTCTTGCAAGAAGTTAAACACCACCTGAGTGGCTGAGCCTCCCACACACAGTGAGTCCAGGCAAACACTGATCTGTCCAACACTATCTAGAGAAAAAAACTATTTGTTAGAGTGCTCAACAGTTCATTCAGAGCAAAACCAAAAATATTTATGAGCATGCATCAAACACATATTTCCTGTAATTGAACTATATATTATGAGTGCATACAGGTTTGGAAAACAAACACTACCATTTATTTTTATTAAAGAATAGTATTATCTAGTAATAATATCATCTAGAATTTTTTCAAAGACAACCCCAGTTTTGATTTTTCCATCTCCTTTTACTATTGGAAACTTCGTATTTTTCTCTTCATATACTACCCTCAGGTCAAAATATTCTGGAAATCCTGTGTGGTTCTGCTAATTTTTTTTACATGTTAAAGACAAGGCACTTGAGCTGACTGAGAAACAAATGATCAGTATAATATTGCAGCCTCTTATCTCCCATGGTGAAGCCAAATGATGCTTACTTCTTCAGGCAGAAACAAATAAAGAAAGGAATTGCAATGCATTTTTTTTATTTGAAAGGAGAAACTACCTGACCTAGCATGCTTATTCTGTGTGTAGAACCCAGACAAAATTCAGTATCTAACCTTAGGCCAAAGAGAGAAAACAGTGAGGAGGAAAGATACATGGATTAGAGATAGTCTGTGTCTCTGCATGCATGATAAAAGGCAAGGCAGGGTTCATGGCTCAGGAAGATCCATAAAGATCTAAATTTAGGAGCAGCAGCAGTTATTAGACAAACTCAGTAGCTGGGGTGGAAATCAAAAATGTAGTTATCACAGCCCCTGTATGAGAGGATTTCTTTTACCCAAGCCACTTGGATTGCAAATACAGTAGGAAAAAAAGTGTATTGGACATGTTTGTGTGCAAGTCTGGGTACATAAAAGCAACAATTTAATGTAGGAATATATGTACCTACAGTAGCAAATTGGATTTCAAATTCTAAGCCACTGTTGCACCAGTATATTAGTGTCACACCTCTAGGCTTACCTGCTGAAGACAGCTTTCATTAGTGCAGTGCTTGCTCCAACAAGAGGTACTATAGGAAGGAAATAACAGACTCCATGGCCACGGTAGGCTGAATGGGTCACACAAAATCTGGTAATATTTTATGGGCTGCTCCTAATATCTGCTTCATTTCAGATACAGGTTTCTGTTGTCACCAGCAGCTATGCTGACCTGTTACCCCAGAGTGTGGAATGCTGATAGCTCTGCCTGTCATCAAGATGCAGAAGGACTGGGGGGAAAATGAGACCTTTGCAAGCTCCTAGCAGTCTATAATGACAAATAGAACTTGTCTGGGACATGGTGTCAAAAATAAGACATCAGTTCTGGACAAAGATCAGTGGGGGAAGTAAGTATTTCTGCTGAAGTACAAAGGTATAAATGATGTTGAAACAATGTATTTAAATACACACAACAGCTACAAACTGGAAGAGGGAAAATGAGCAAAACCAATTAACTGTCAGTCCAAACAACTTTTTGTTTGTAAGATCTTTACATTCTGCAAACTACCTTGCAGGGCCTCATACAATTTACTGTGTGGTTAGAAAGGGCAAAGTCAAACTTTTATCTTTTAAAAGACAAAGTCTTTGTCATCCCTGCCAATGTAAGATATTCGTATCCTTCCCATACATTTCTCATTCCCACCCTTTGCCACTCTCCTCAGTTGTGCTGGCACAGCTGTTGGTGCAGCAATGTTATAAGGCACTGTGAAACAGCCTGTAAACAGATCTCATTTTTTAGAAACACTCCCAAAAACCTGTGTTTTCTGAAGCTGATGATGTCCTCAGTCTGATTCATCAACAGCTGCACAAACTACTCTGTTGGAACATCTGAAGGGGTCATGCATTAACTGGTATAATTAAATGAGGATAATTGCCAAAAACTTAATCTTCTGTAGTCAAAAACCTGCTTTCTATGTGCATTATAAGTTTTTTTTCTCCTAAGAAACTCATTAGTATTTCTCCTTTGAGAACTGTCTGGAAATTATTACACCAAAATATAGAGCATTCTATATATATGGAACAACTATTTTACTGCAATGTATTTTACTGTACTGTCATTGCTTTCTCAAAGCCCTGAAACACACAACTCCAGTTGCAGCAGAAACACAGGGTTTAGAAAGGGCACCTTCTCTGAATCACTGGTCACCGAGAAATGCAATGTACAGCAAATTTTGCAGTGTCAAAAAAATTAAATATAAGGTTTATTCTAGGTTGCTCTGACCTCATTAGGCCAAATGAGTAGCAAATGCTGGTTTTCAGTTGGTTCTTCTCCTCCTGGTGCCATCACCCTTTCAGAATTATTCTGCTTAGAAGAGTTTAAGGAATAATTTTGAAATTATTGTTGAATCTGTTCTGCATTTTGTCAGAACTCTTGTTTATAGAAGAAAAAGAAAATCTCAACAGTGTATTTGAACAATCCACTTTTCAAAAGCAAGGATTGTCACAAGAAACATTTTACTTGTCCAAATGATGATGTGATCCTAAATTGTTTGGATTTATGATGTTCTAGAGTTAGGCAAGTGGGAAGAAGCTTAATCACCTGATTTTTTCATTCAGCCATTCACTCACTCATGTACAAAAATGAGCATTTTATAGATCTCCCCTTAAAAAGCAGTTTTCTGTAGAAAGATCAAAACAGAGTTATTCTTATGTAATTACAGAAAAGACTTAGAATGCTTTTTTCATGCATGCAGACAGCACACACAAAGCTCTATATTTTAGATTTCTGGCTGTGGTTTTAGCTGACCTCTCACTTTAAAATACTTGTTTATTTAAAGTCTTGCATGCCACTGCTTGATGTTTTTTTTCATTGTATTTTGGATTCAGTTACCAGAGGTCACCTTAATCACTGGGAAACTTTGAAAAAAAATCCTGGGATTCATGGACTGCCTCAAGATGAAACCCCCAGGATCCCACAGTGTCCCAGCTCTTACTGAGGCTTGGATTTTCCTTGTTACCTCACGTTTGGCCAAAGGCAAAGTCTTTCCCAGCACTGTGAGAGTGCAAGAAGAAACAAGATAATTCTCCACTGAATATGGACAATGTCCATATGTCACACAGCACAATTTAAGGGACAGTTTATCACAGTCTGCTGTGGATTATACATCCTGTGGCAAAACCTTCATCATGCAGTATACTTTGGCTAAGTCTAGTTCTGATTTTTTCAGCCTGGTCATCAAGTTAGTCCTCTAACATCAGAGCCTCCTAAGAGGTGGAAGAGGAGGCATTTTTATATATGCTATTTACATACACTCTGCGGTCCATCAAGGCTCTGTCAGTAAAGGGGCAGCTAAGACCCTCAGCTCAGCTGTGCTCAGGATTGCTACTGATTTTGGGACTTCAAGCAGGTTGTGCAGATGGCACCAGCCAGCCCTTCTATGGCCCTTGCTCTTAATTTTGCTCAACAAAGGTGAAAATGTGGTACAAGTCTAGTAACCATGCATGAAAGAGTGCAAGATGAAATATTTTTTTTTTTTTTAAAAAAGCTAAATTAATTCAGGATGCAAAAATATAGTTAGGATACATTTGAATATTAGTACAGGACATGTATGGAGCAATTATCTGTTTAAAGAAAAGAAGTTCACAAGTTATTTAAATGCAAAATCTGCAGGACTTAATTTAGCTACAACAAGGCCCAGTATTCCTTCAGCAAATGCTGTTGCCATTCTAGGAAGCCCTCATCACCTTTGCCGTTGTCTCTTGCAGTTATTTGGAATAAGTCATAACATTATTAACAGCCAATGGGCTAATAAGAAGTAACACTTAAATCTTCACCATCTCCTCTCTATTAACAAACATTTATTCTTAAAAACAAACATTTATTCTTAAAATAATTTTAACAAATTATTTCTCCTTAAACAAGCATTTATTCTTAAAATAATTTCAGATATTAATTTGAACTTGTCGGAGTGTTTAAAATGTTATTTGCATGTAGAAAGAATGGCATATTTCTAAATATCCTGTACAGCAAACAAGAAATCTGCAAGAAAAGAGCAAGGAGGCTTTATGTCCTCTGTGACCTGGTTTATCAGGGTGTTCACTTGGTAAAAATTTAATGTAAATGTTGGTGGCTTCCTCTTGCTAACAGTCTGAATTGTTTTGCCTGATCAGCTTCAATATGGAAAACAGCAAGAGAAAGATTAAATGACCAAGCCACAAAGGAAAATTATGTGCAATACTGCACTGCAGCAAGGACCTATCTATCAGGGGTAGTATTTGGTTATTTCTTGAGTCTATTTAGCACTGGTGTGATCTTGGGAACAAAAGCACATGGAATTAGATGCACTTCTCAGCTGCCAGTCCATTACATTGCCATGTAGTGATTCTAGCTTTGAAGTGCAGGGAATGGGAAGAGATGAGGACCTCAGTAACCAAGTCCTTCTGGAGGACCTTCAAGCAGGGGAATCTGTTGGCTGAAGGGGCTGAGGTAGCAGGACAAGCTGCTGGACCCTGGAGCAGAGGTTGATGGCTTGTTGTACTTCTGCCTGGAAACCAGAACTTCAGAGGGCAACAGCGAGGAAAGCTGTGTTCCTGTGTGCACCAGGATGGAATTGTTCCTGGGAGGAGTCAGGTTAGCAAGGCTGACCCACATGCAATCATTTGCAGTCATGCAAACTTCATCCTGGGGGCTGTGCTTTTTATCAGATGCAGACACTGGTCTTAATCCAGTTTCAAGTGCAGCACAAAATTTCATTGCCCCACTGCAGGGTAACAATTGATCACAGTACCTAAATTTATAAGCCTGAAACATCCACAATTTGTCTTTATATCAGAGATGACAGTGTTTAATTTTGCTGTGGCATCAAGGAGCTTTGGCATGGAGGGACAACTGATGCGTGGTGAGTTCTCATGAGAAAAATGGTCTAGAAAGGATCAATACTATTGCAGAGTCTGTTAAAACCTGAAGCCCCCTCCCCTGCCTTGACATCCTTCTGCTTGCATGCAAGTGCTTCTGCTTTTAAGCTATAAAGTAAGATAATTAAAGGAAACTAGGATATGGAGGAAAATATTTTTCCAGACATAGGAAAAGTACTACATTTATCCGAAAAATCTGCTCAGATCTGCATGAACAAATATAGACCTGTTCTCTTTCATGTGTTAAATACATACTATCAGAACGTTGCAAACCGAGGTAAGATATGTGCCAAGGCACCAGGGTCAAAATAAAATGATCTTGTGACAGGGGTTGAGAAAAGCCTATACACTAGAAACCCATCCCCAGAGCCCAGGGAGCCTGAGAGCACTGACCATACACAGGTATATCCAGCCATGAAAAGCTTCGACACAGGAGATCAGGACAGAGGAAAAGTATCTGCTACCTGCTTATGTAGGGAATGTGGTGAGAGAGGATGGACTGTGAGACTGCCTTTAGAGCTTAAATTCCCTCACAGCCCCTTCTCCCAGTGCAGCCCATAGCCCCTTCCAGGCTCCCCTGTCTCCTGGGCTCCTTCCAGCTCCTGAGGACACTCCCGTTGCCCAACTCCTGCCAGTTGCCTGGGGCTTATTTCTTCCAGCTACTACCCCCATAGGCCTGCCAGGCCCTCACCTTGCATGATGCAATGGAAATAGACAACTCAGACAGATTTTCTGATACTCATCACCTCCCTCCCTTAGTGAAAGTGGCTATTTTTGCTCAGCCCAAATGCTGAGTACTGAAGGATTGGCCATCACTTTCCCATTCTTTTCTTCTTCCTTGTCTTCTCTTACTGCGGATGTCACAGCCTGCTCTGATTCCAGTCCACAATACAAGCCACATCTGTCAGAGAAGCCTATGGTGATAAAAAGTACTAAATTTTATATTTTTAGTATTTCATTTGCATTTCCCAGCTGGTCATCCAACAACCATATGCCCTTGGTGCTAATAATTAAAGCCCTGTATTCTTACAGCCCACCAGCAAATGCCATGGGACCTGAATAACAGAGCCAGTCACAGAGCTCCAGCAAAACTTGGCAGGAATATCCAGCTGGCTCTCTTGCTTGTCTTTTCCTCCTCCGCTTCCCTGCCCTGACTCCTCTTTTGTTAGTTTTGGAGACACTCATTGACATCTGTGAACATGCCACAGAAATCAATACTGAAATTCCTCAGGGTTCTGGAGGACCTGGAAAGAACTTGTAGCGGTGCTAAGACGGGCAGTGTTACCCAATCCCATCCTCCTAGGGGTAATTGCAGCAAAATATAAAGTCAGCTCCATCCAAAGGACGGGGCTTGAGCCAGAGCCATCACCCTCACTCCTCACCAGTCCCACTGTCCAATCCACCCCCAACACTGAGTCATCAAACTCGCCTCTAGCCTTCTTCACTGCTGGCAAACAAGCCAGACGTAACCAGGATGTTGCAACAGTTCCAGGACCTCATACGGCAGTCATCCAATCAGTGGAAAATGAGAGGAATGAAGAGGCAATCATGCTTCCTTTTTGCTAAATAACATTCTCATTTAAAGTGACAGATACAGAAAGCAGGTACTGGTACGCCTAGTGCTGAAACAGGTCTTGAGGTTACTGCAGTGGTCTGGAACATTTTCGGTAGGAGGAAAAGTAACTGGCCAAAATAACAAAACAGAGGTGCAGGAGGGAAAGTCACTGTCTCAAGCCTCCTCTTACTAATGTTGACAGAAAAGTTTTCACTGTTTTCTGCAGTGGAGGTGTTATTACAACAGGCATGAAATGTCTAAAACACCCTTAGATCTCATAAAACAAAGGAGACTTCATCATTATTGATGAGCCAGAGTAAATCCTGAGTCATGAAACACAGAGGGCAGAAAGGGTAAGGCATTTCCATTTTATGCCTGCAAAAGTGAAGTGTGAGAGCAGCCCAGGAGCTCATGGATCTCTGGGCCATGATGGAGACAGGATGAAGGAATGCTGTCCAGCCTGGTGGCACATGGTCACCCTCGCAGCACACAGCGCTCTCCCAGCACGCTGCAAGGCGCACAAGGAAGCAAAGAGCTGCGCTCCTCTTCCTTCCTGGCAAGAGCAGGACACAGACATTACCTCAGGAGACGTCTCTCACAGCAGGGTGAGATCCCAGTTTAGCATGGCATTGAGGAAACAGAGGCAATCGAGAGGTTGAAGCTGGAATGCTAGCTGGAGGCTCTAAAATAAGGAATGAATCCATATGTTTCCCCACAGACACCATCATTCAATCACGTGTTGGTGTTAAAAGACCCAGGACTCAAAAGATCCCAGGACTTTCCTTTGTTCATCTGTAGTACTGTAACTTAACAGAAGAGAAGTACAGCTACTGACAGACTGAAGCAGATATCTTATTAAGGGAGATACCATTGGTATTTTTTTTAATACTGAAAAAAAATTACATTGATATCTGCAGTCATTTCCTCTTAAAAACAGCAGTTTTCACCTTGTTATTTTGCTGCTTTTTCTGTTTGCTGATTCTGCCAGGAACTTTAAACTTTAGGTACAGAATCCTTAATTAATAAGCAGCTAACATTAGAAAGACCTATCAAAAAGTTCAGATACTTGCTATACACATTATTTTAAATGAGTAAAAGGATTTTTATAAAATGCTTTTGCTGTCATGAAAAGTATCCTGTGACTAAGCCAAAGGCGTGCGAGACAGGGATATTTGTCTTCATTTGATGTTATTCAGCCACATCCTTATGCTGGCTGCTAAAAAAATAACAAGGAATGTCTTAGGAGAACTGGCACAACAAGCCCTGTAGGCAGTGCTCTTCCTCCTGTCTACTGGAAAGAATCCCTGTTTAAATATTTAGAAGAACAAATCTTGTATTATTAACAGCTGTAGTAAAGCTAGCCTCAAGAGAGTATGAGAGAGCAAAAAGGGGAAAGATACAAAGATGGTTAGAAAAAAAGGGTAAAAATTAAAACCAAAACTAAGAAAAGAGAAAAAAGAGAAAAAAGTTAAAATATCAAGATTACCTCCAATTACCCAAATAGTGTGGGCTTTTTCACATTTTACAGTGCTTCTCACTAACGTGATGGTGAAAAAGTAACCTTGGATGCAGATATCTTTAGGGCACAAATCATTCACATGTCAGTTGAAATAATTTAAAAACAGGAGAGAAATGGTTCAAGACCTGAGAAAAACCAGGCTGGTGCTTCAAACAGCAACATGTTTACAGTAATATTCTGTGACTATGCCAAGCTTTGGGTCTATACCTGGAAGGCAGGAAATGCCCTCAGTGATGCGCTCACAAGAGGTTTTGGGTAATTTAAATGATCTTACTCCATTTTCCCATTTTTTAAATGAAAATAATTATACTTGTCCACTTTCAGATATCATTTTAGATTTTAAAGATGAAGATTGTATATCTGATTTCAACAGAATTCCTCTCTGTAGCCTGAATAAAAACACAATTTTCACAAGGGCAGAAATTGTAGCAGATTTTATGGCTGAATGAAATGGAGCTGATTCACACTGCAAGTGTGGCCCCATATGTTTCCATTAGTACTGTCACAAAACAAACCCTTTCCAGAGTTATCTGTGGTTGAACAAATATTTGTTATATCTATGGGTACAATATGCTTCATTAAAATATGCTTTATGTTGACAGATTTTTGTTCCCAAACATGCAATGGTGGGGAACTGTATAAAATGTTAAATGACTGCCTTAGCCTTTTTTTTCTGTACTTAAGAGAGCGATACACAGATCACAAAGGAGATAAAGCAGAATGGACTCTAAAGGCTAATGCATATTTACGTTTCTGTGCAAGTCTCCAACCAGTTTTCTTTCATATTTACATTCCTATAAATGCCTAAATTCCTGCTGTATTTATCCATTATGTCCTGCTGTTAACCCAGACTGTGACAGCCTTCGAAGTTCCCATCTTTCATAAACTCTTTTTCTTAATTGCACATAATTAAGGGCAACAGGGCTGATGGCTGAATACAGCTGCTTACACACCCAGTCTGTAGCTGGCTTGGGCCCTTGTTTAGCTGGCAGTGGAATTAGAATGGGTTTCCATGCTCATGTCTGCAGGGAGGGGGTGTTTCAAAGTCCAGGGATGCTCAGCTCCCACTGTGCTCTCCATATCCACGAGTGAGAGCAAAGCTGCTGTGGTTCCACCCGAGTCCCAGCTCTCCATCTCAAGGAGTGTCTGCCTCCAGAGACTGCAGAAACTTATGGAGGCTGCAGGCACTAACATGAAGTTGGCCTTAGAAAATGCCTCTCAAACATTTACAGCACTTGGAGCTGTAAAACCCCAGAGAACAGCAAGATTCAATGTCTGTGAATCTTTACATCATGCTCCATCACTTTTAGAAAAATAAAGCTAGCAGAACAATAATCATATTACTAATGAAGCCTTCTTATTATAAACCTGTAGCATGCACTTGGAGAGTAATTGTAAATAAGCTCTCCAAATATTTGTTAACATCACAGAAAAACACCTAACCACAGCATTTCAATGAAAAGAAGATTTTAAATTTACTCTTTTCAGTAATGGTATGTTGTATGAGATACTGAACAGACATTGGCTTAACAGGAGTGAATAAACATCAAGGTTGATAGATATAAAAAGTAAATATTGGTGCAGGATGAAGGCAAAGTTAATTTTTGCCCCAAGGGACAATGAATTTTGGTGACTGACAAAATTTCAACTTAAGCCAGGCATCTAACACCTCCAGGTTAGTGGTATTAATACATTACCAGTCTGTGAAGTAAACACAGTTGTACCAGTTTGAAAAGAAACTCAAGACCTGAATGTATTTTCTCTTTTTCCTCAAAAGAATTGCCTGCTATCATGGGTATAATTTCTGAAGACTCTTGAAATCCTTAGTCTTATAGTAGGCATCTTTAAATAGAAAGAGAAAATATGGAAGTAGATATATTACAGCATGACATGACTGGAGAATAAATGCAATGAAATTTCTTTTTCAATTCAGAGATGGAAGCCAAAATGAAATATATTAATTTCTAGCCCAAATGAAATAAACAACTTAATAGTTTGGATAAACAAAACTTGGGTTTTTATATTATTGAATTTTGATATTATTCTGCCTTGAGAATAATCCCAGCAAACTCATGTAAAACTATGCAAAATTGTAGTTTTAAAGAGATTTTCATATGGCCTTTTCCATCTCATGACTAGTGATAATTTTACTTGCATATAGTATAAATCTAGATCTGTTTTGATTACCCAGTCTGATTAACTACTTTGTGGCTTCAATGCCATATGGATGATTTCAGCAGAATTAAACCAGCAAAACAATGGAAAAAAGTCACTGCAAATGAAGCAAGCTCTTTTCTGAAGTTTCTGCTTTTTCTGCCAGAAATTCTCCAGGTCATGTGATCTAATCTCTAATTTCACAAAACAAAACAGAAAAAAAACCCCAACCCAAACACTTTAAATGTCCTTTCAAGACTTTCTCGGAAGGAAGGATTTCCCATCATCAATACATCAGGTTCTTGTGCAAAGGGCAGCCACGGAGGATTCTTGCAACATCAAAAACAAATCCATCCTTGAGGGATCTTTAAAGCATTTCAAAATACGTTCTCATCAAAACAAGCAGCACACACATGGTAGAACCATTTTATTGTCACTTCTCAGCCATTAGGCATTTCTGTGTGTAAATGATTTCTTACACTGTTATTCTACTACCTGAATGTTTTGGTGCTCTCCTCAGTTCCTGAAAAGATGTAAAGGAGGGTTTATTATGTCCCTTTCTTTACATGTGATACCGATAACTTGATAAAAGGTTTTGCAATCGCTTTTTCAAGGACAAACAAGGAAGAAAATCATCCAAATTCACATCACCAACGTGTATGGAGGACTTTGACACCAAACTACTTTGCCCCATGTAACCTCAAAAGGCACAGCATAAGAATGAGAAAAACATAGTTCTGAAAGTATATGATGTTGGTGTTGGCAATGAGTACTGCTGAACTGCTGAGAAACACAGGATGCTTCTGCTGTTTCCTTTTTGCAGAAAACATTTGTTTTTGGAAGGGCTCTTTTAAGGTGTTTTCTGCAAATATAAACTACCTGATGTAAATGTGTTCTTTTACTAGTTTGATTACTTCTTACAAATAATTTAGTTTTGTTGAATCAGGAATTGTGTTTGACAAGGGCACATTTAAAGTTGCAGGCAGTTGTGAAAAAGTTTGGTTTTTTTTTTTTTTTGAAATCACAAAAGTTGAAGTGGTTTGTTTTGTGTATAGAAATTCAGGCAGCTTGGGCACACATCCACCTAACCTTTAATTCATGTTTATTTATCCTAACAGACAATAAAGATGAAATATTCTGAGCTGAATTCAGAATTCATGCTTTTACTTTTGGGAGGAATTTAATCAGTCCAAACCCACAGAACTGATCCAGACCTCATTGATTATATTTTGCTAATGACAATGTTAATTTGAAGAAATTGATACATCATATTATGATCTAATTATCGGATGGTTTTAGTAGTTTGAGTCTAGCAGCCAGTCTTAAAATAGCCCAGCAGTGTATTTCTCTATGGAATAACTTGAATGGAAAAATGTCATGGAACTGTGTACTGAAGTGAACTTAAGCCTCGCCAAGACAAGACTGTTACTTCATGACAACTACAAACATTTGTCGCTTTGCAGCACCTTTGTTCCAAAGTAAACTTCAAATGCCTGTATTACCTCTGCAACTGGCAGATTGACTGACAGAAACTGACTGACAGAATCTGCAGATTTTTTGTATTTGCCTCGGCTGCGTGGCTTGTAAGCCCTGGATGCACACACAGAGCTTGTGCAGATCAACCAGGCTGCAAGCAAGAGGCACAGCTGACACCTGAGTTCTGTCTCACACCAACAACAACCCTGCATAAGGACCTGTCTTTCAGGAGGTGCCAGAGAACCTCTGTACCTCCCACACAACTGGCATGAGCCTCGTGTCCCAAGACAAGGGCAGCAATAAGAGAAGTTTGACAGGAAACAGTCACACTTGCCAACAAAACTAAAAAGTGCCACTTCCCCTTCCTATTTCTTCCTGTGGATTTGCAAGGGTCTTCACAAAATGTGGGGACTCACTGTGCACATTCTACTGTGCCCATAAACAACAACCAATTTGGAAAGTCCCAGAGAGAGTGTGGCAGCCCTGTATAAAAAGTTTTGAGTCAGCTTCCAATGTCCCAGCTGTATCTATCTGAGAAGTGAGTGGAGCCCCTAGCTAATGTGCAGGAAGTCTGCTTTGCACTGTCTTCTCTGCAGAGAGGACCTCCAATGCCAAAACTGGTTTCCTCAAAATCCATACTTAGTTGCTGCCAAAAAGAAGAACCATCTAAAATCTGTAGTTAATCTAGTTTCTCACACTGAAGCACTCCAGGCAATTAGAGTTCTGCTTTTCAACATGTCTGAAAACACTTATCTCAACCAGTCTGAGTAATTCAGCACTCTACCTTCCCCATGAGCGTACATTTCTTTAACACACAGACACTAAGTTAGTCATCTCTGAACGCAGCACAAAAGCAGAGTCTGCATAAAACATGGTCAGAAAGAGATGAGACAGAGGTTCACTTCCAAAACAGAGAATCCAGGGTAGAGTGACCTGGCAGGAGCCTGTCTCCAGATTCCTTCTCTACACCTGGGAAATCAAAATATTAAGCCCATATTTTCCCCAGCAGACAGAAACCCTTTCTGCCAACCCAGAGATTCAAGTCCCCCCACTTCTCCCAGGAATTTCATGTTTCCAGAGTGAGTGGAAGAATTTCATTAGAAAGCATTAAACCTAATGTCTCTGTTTTTCTCCACTGAACAGTCACTTGTCCTCTACTGGAAACATATTCCTGCAACAAGACAGGTGACTGATGCCTGAAAACCAGAGGATCTTGAATCTGCACGTCTAGCATCTGGGTGAAAGCCCTGCCTAATTTCAGGGAGAATGGCTGATGTTATCTCCTCTCCAGGGCCATTTTTATAAGAAATAATGAAAGCAACACAACCCACCAATCAAACAGAAAGCAGAAGACCTGTGTATCTTTTTCTGAGGAAAGGCTGCAGGCACCCAATTTGTGGGATTGGAATCCTAAGGCAATTCCAGGTGAAGGGGAGGATCTTTGTTGCAATCCAGCACAAGTAAACTAACTATGCTCTAAAGCAAAGGGGCATTCTGTTCTTGAAGATTTTAGCCCCAAGCCATTTACGGAAAAATCACTTCACATGTTTTAACTTTATTAGATATATTAAGACCACTTCCAGGGGAAAAAGCAAGAAAAACAAAACACAAAACAGCTCTGAGGAGACAAATTCATGAAGAACCCTGAAGGAGCCCAGAAGCACATGGCTTTCAGACCTGTTTACCTTGTCTAAGTGTCACTCTGGGAATACCATTCTGTCACTGTTTAAGGATAGCTGTCTCTCAGGAACCTCTGCACTGCCCCTAATTCAGATAATGGATCTTTGGCAGAACAAGAATTGCAACCCCAAAATTTACTTTTGTCTACCTACTACGTCTGCCAGTGGAAGCATGACTCTAATTTAAATTTGTCTTTTACTTTCTAAGTTGGAATCCTCTCTAGACAGAGGAATAGTCTACCCATGGAAACTTAAAGTTTCAGACTATTTCAGTTTTTTCAAAAGAGAGCTGAGGCATTATTGGAAAGCAAATATTGATACAAAGATGAAAATTTTATTTCTAGAACTTAAGTTGTTTTCATTTTCTGTAAGTTGTTATTTGTTATATGACACTTGTGGTATACCTCTTTATAATTTTATCTTATCAAATTTGTCCCTGAAGAATAATATGTAGTATTTCCTTAAAAATCCTTAAAGCCTTTTATAAAGTCAGTCTTGATGCATAAGTACTTCTATACAAATAATAAAAAGATTTCTCCAAATACAGACTAGCCCAGGGAGTAACAGTGTAACACCAAGTTCTCCAGGGCAGACTGTGCTATTAAGACACAGTTTTGTATTGCTGCAATATGGACATGCCTGATCCATTCCAGAGATATCTGAAAGAGATTGTGTATCAGAGACCACAAACATACCCAGACAGATTGATTTATGCCATGTACTCTGACTAAAGGAAGCTGCTGAGTCACAATCAATATGGGACAATGGTGTCTATAAATAAACAATTAAGTGAGCTTTTTGGCTTTTTTGATTTATATTCTCTTCTATAAGCACACAATTCTACAGTTCTATAATTGTAGCTGGATACTGGAAGTCAAAGCAGGAGCACAGGCTTTCAGAGAAATAGGGACTTGGGTCTACAGCTACCACACACAAGCTAGTCATTTACAATGCAAACAGACAATTAACTAACAACAGGATGGCACAAACTGCTGGAGAGATACTTGTATCTTTTTAAATCTTAACTAGAGTGGAGCTTTTCTGGTATCTCAAAAAACCTCTGTTGGGATGGTCATTATTCACCACCATCTGAAAATAAGGAGACTATGACTTAAGGCACATCTGGGAAGGTGATGCTCTATAAAAATAATCATATATATTGTGTCTATGACCTGTCTCATAACAACAAAGGGCATGTGATGAAGCCCTGAAACACCCCTTTCTTGTCTTATCATCCTTGTATGTTTTTACTTATCGTAACATTAATTTTTGTAAAAGGATACAAAGGCCTTCAGTGTATATCACCATTTAATGGTCAGTCCATGCTAGCTGAAACACAGAATCCTTACTGTCTAAGAATTTCTGGTGCTTTATCTGACAGTGTGTTTGGTGGCTTTTATTCATGTGGTATGCTGGCCAATCATTTTGTGTTGCATAACTAGCCATAACGTAAAGATCCCAGATGCATGGAAAAGATGAGGTTTTGAAGGATGTCTGAAGGGTTTTGTTTCTGTTGTGACATAAAGCCTAGAAGTTTTGGAAAATGTCTATGGGAGAGCTAGGAAGGAAAAATTCTACAAGGGATTGACACACAGAAATTGGTAAGTTTCACAGCTCAGCTGCAGAGGGAGATTTAGGAGGAGAAAGAGGCTGCCTAATATTTTCTATTTCCCAGTCCCTCCTCTGTCTGCATTTTGCAATCTGCTGTCCCATGTGGTGTGGTTGTTTCTGGTCTATCAGACCCCGGTGCATAACATGGTTTAATCAGTAGTCTGAGTTACTCTTTTACTGTAGCAATGAAAGAAAAGCAAACAGTTAACAAGTGACCAGGAGTCTTTATAATTGCTGACCTTCAATAGTCTATATAATGTGACTTTAGGCCAGTGAGTAATAAATAGACTAGTGTAATATTTACAGACATGTCTGGAATGCAGTAAGTTCCTCTCTTCTCTTTCACGAAGTCATTAATGGCTCTGTGAGGAATCAGACTACTGCTGTTCGTGTTCCCCCAAAAACACTCTTTATCTCTTAACAGTTTATGCTGACCTTTCTACTTTGTTTTGATTTGTTGTTCACGGATCCACTTCCCAAGTCCTGGGGTTTACAAACCTTTGTAAGGGGTTAAACATTTTCAGGAAATCACTCTGTGAGCTCAGTTCTAACCATGGATTCCCCAGCCCAGTGATCAGAAGACCACTTAGAGACAGTGTTTCTCAATCAGTTCCTTTCAGGTGGAAAGGACCACATTGTTTGTACTAATAGAATTTTTCCTAATGAAAGTACACAACTCTCCCTCTTTGCCCATCCAGCAGCCAGTTTCCACTGCTTTGAAATTCTGAACACTGAGGTAAACCTAGAAAAATAGGAAATGTGTATGGAGAGAATAAATAAAAACATATTGGAGAACCATTTCTGGCTACCCTTCTTTTCTTGCCTCTAAGACGAAGTCTGAAAATAATGGCGTCTTCTGACTAGTCCAGTCTCGCAGAAAGAAACTCTGGTCTCTGAAAAAATTGTGTACACAGGATTTACTTATAAGAAGAGGGAAGGGATTATTTCCAAATAATAAAAATCTTTAGTGCTTTTGAAGAAGTAGAGCAGAATCATAACATTGTTGAGTTCCATTAAAAAGTTTAGTAATTGTTTGCAGCTGCCCATTAAATCTATTTCCTTTAAATCCCATGGCACTGAAGGCAGAAAAAGTATTTATGCCAATTTTTATGCATGCTAGTGTTGAATATGAACCCCTCTACTGTGGTCCCCAAACCATTTTTGGTTTATTTCTATTTTATTCCAAATACAGACAATACACACAGTCACTTCATGTTCCAAACCAAAAATAAAATCACGAGGACATAAAGGAATGTACAGAAAATATATTCAAGTTGTCACAAAACAAAAGAGAAGTAACTGGAAGTTCTGAGTATTGGAAGTTCATTAAATGCTCAGTCTGTATATGCATTAGGTCATGCCTACATTACAAAGGTAGAACTAAGCTTGGGTAGACTCCCTGACATAAAATACCACAGTCTGAATCAAATCTGGTGTTTAGTGTTCACAGAGATTTGCATTCCAGCTTGTAATTTGCTCTGATTTTTAAACGTGTATTTTGTTGCACTATGACTCAGCAATTAATTTGTCCCATGGGTGTATTAAAGAAGTGTTGCCCTCAGCTAAACTCATTTACCTTGTAATATTTACATTGTAGAGCTAAGTTTGGCTTTCAGTGTAATGCTTTTACCTTTCACACAACTATTCCATGCCTTAATTACGCATCTGAACCTTACTTTCTCGGAACACAGCAGCATTAGTTAAGTAAAAGCCTGAGGCATTTTTAACACCGCTCAGACATGATGGAACCAAACAATCTCTATTTTCCAAGCACTATGCGGAATGAAGAGTAAATAGAATTTTTTTTTTGAAGGAATTTCTCTGTGAGGTCAGTACAAAAACAATTATCAACATTCAGTTATTTTTGCACAATAGTAAATAAGGAAATATGAGAAATCTGTCTCACGTTATCATCTTCCTCTGATACTGGAAAAGCTATTCTTGGATTTGTTCAGCAATTTCTTTCCCTTCCATTCCCACCCCCTCAATTTGTGCACACATGCAAAAACCATCTGTGTTAAAGAGATGACACATTTCTCACTTTGGACCCATTCCTCTCCTTTTTTAGGGAGTGCTGCTAGAGTCCTCTCTAAACAACTCAATAAGTGGCAGCATGTTAGTATTTATTTTCACTTACTATAGAAAATACAATTTTTCGGCACTGAAAAATCACTGTTTGGACAACAGTATGCGATACAGAGAGGACTCAGACTACAGCAAAGGTCATTTGCGTTCTGCCTAAATTCAATTCACTTTGCCAAGTATTTTTGTCTGACAGAACCACTACAGATCATTCACATAAGGAGGAAAAGAGCAAGTAGATATATCTGATGCAAAGGTACCTTCAGCAAAGGAAGGGAACAAGCTGGAGTCTTCTCAAAAGTCCTTAAGGTACTATTTGTTGGGCTAGTCAATGAACTTTGAGTAGATTTCACTGACACAGTGATTGGGGTGACACCAACTGTAGAGACTCATGTAAATGAATTTTTTACAAGAAGAATGTATCATTATGTCCCACTCAGTCTGTGCAATCTTGTTTGATAACTGCTCCTGTCATGCCCAGAAAGAAACAATCTTTTCATTTCAGGTTATCCTACAGTGGTCTAATTTCCCTGTTACATTTTATTGCAATATCCCAATTCAAAAAATACCAACACAGGCATTTGTAAATGAGAAGCACATACAATCCAGCTTCTGTCTCCCACAGACAAAGAGGTTACTTTTGCTACACAGCTTAGTGTTTCCCCGTGAAATATTTTTACTTCCTTTACTCCAAATTCTACTATAAAAATAAAAAAAATTGCTCTTTTCTAATACACCAGCAAGGAAATGAGTAGTTTACAATGTAAGTTCTTGCACAACCCAAAGAGACATGGTGCATGAGACAGAAAAGCCATGTAAACAACAAAAGTAGAGAAGCAAGAGAATAATTATGGGAAACTGACAAAAGGAGAAGCAAAATGTAAGCCAAGGCTTACATGGTTTCCAGTGTATTTCTGCTTTGCAAAGTGTATTTGCTTTTCTCTTTAACTATTTCATTTCTTTCTAGGCTTTCCTTTGCTGCTCTGTTCCTCTTTAGCAGGAAAGACAAAGACCTCTTCTGCAGCCTGTGTCTTTTCCTTGTGGTATGTATCTGCCCATGGGCTGAAATCATCATCGTCATGTGTACAGGTGGTTGGAGCTGCACCCCCATTTCCCTACAACAAGGTGATTTTTCTGCTGCAGCCCCTAAGGCTTTTTGCTCATTTGCTCTGCTTTTGCATATTCTCCTTTTACCTGCATCATCTGCAGCAGTGCAAGGGCTTTCCTCTGGAGCTGAGCCACCAGGACATCATTCTGTTCACCTTCAAATCTGACTATTGCTTTTGCATGGTGACATGGGTTTGAATTGTTTCATTGATTAACCCCTGGCTGTCTTGTATTCTTTCTCTTCAAACCACAGAAAATTGATTCTTCATGGACAAGTACACCCAAAACACCCAAAATAAACAGATGATTGCCCTTAATCTAGTCCAGAATATTCATATGCTGTCAGTTGACAGGATATAAAATGGAAAATTGGGGTCGTTTGAGATCAATTTAAGAAATCTGGCTTGGAAAATTGTACTATTTAACTGTTCAGAATGATGGTTGAAAAATATCTCTAATTTTAGTTTGCCTTCCATGTTTCTTGCCCTTTTTTTAAATACTTGTAATCAGAAGTTGAGTCTTCAGTTTGTTCTCCTAAAATTTTTCCCAATTCTATCTTTTTGAAAAGGATTTTTGAACACTCTCACAAATGCCTTCCTCTTTCACTTGTTTGACTTAAGAAACACTGAAGCTGTGCCAGTCTGGTCTGCAGTCTGCTAGACCGAGACACTTTTAGAGATAGCAATGAGTTTTTCATGTGCAAGAATCAAATAGATTTCACAATAAAACAAACACTCCAAAGTTTCAGATCATCTTCATAAATCATGCAAAGATGCATTCTTCAACTGTCTCCTCAAAAAAAAAAAAAAAAAAAAAAAAAAGGAATGTAGGGAAGGCAAGGAGAAAGGAAAGGAGTAAGTCAATGTTTTATCAGGCTTCCAGGATTCTTTTTTACCACTATATTGGCCACTCCATAAACCATTTATCCCACCATCATCACAAGAAGAATCACAGTTCTGAATGACCCTGAAGGTCTTGCTAGCCTGTCTCCAACAGCAGCATTGAGTAGATGGCTGAGAATGTACATGAAAGAACAAGAGTACAGTATTATCCTACATGACTCTCTGAGATTCCCATGTTTTCACCTCAGAATCTTCCTAAGCTGCATGTAGTTTCCACATACTTGGTTATGCTTGCTGTATCCTTCCCCCCTGAATTTTCAGTCATCACTGGAGCCCAGGTGAGCTTCTTCCTACCGTACCATGCTTTGGTCAGGTGCTCTGTGTTGTAAAGAGCCACTTTCTCTCTTCTGAGCCATGACGTTTGCCCTTTTATAGACCACTTGTATATTGTCCCCAGGCATGTCTTTTCCACACTAAAGAATGCTGGATTGCTAAGAAATTCTTATACTTTTTGACAAGAGATGCATACTTTTTAGTATGCAGCCCACATGTCTGGGAATGGTGTTTGTCCGTGTAAATGTTCCACAGCTACTTGTGGAAGTTCACCACTTTTGCCCTCTGACTCCAGAGTGTTTATATTCAATTTCCTTCACCCAGTGTGCGTACTTAGAATTGGTCTATAAGTATCTGTGTTTGCACCTAATGCCTTACTGAATAACAAATACACCTACAGTTTTCTAGCTGGCAAATAAAAACCCTCTGTTCTGTGGTTTTTGGTGTAAATTTACTTTATTTACAATTAAGAATTTAATGCTTGAAAATAAACAATCTCACCAGCAATTTCCAGGATAACAGTGTACAGTGTATTTCATGAGCCACATTAACTCACAATCAGGAGTTTCTCATATGCACAGGCAGATTGGTTTAACACTCTGTAGAAAGCAAACGCCCCCAAAATGACATAATTACAGCCTCACATAATAACATTCTGGCTGAGGACATAATTTCTGCTGTGTTCAAATGGTGGGTCTTCTGGTTGAAGGAGAGCTACACCCAAATGTAGAAGGGCTGAATTACATAGTCCTTGCCTGCAGGCAACAAACTGGACTCCACACTTGTCCTGCAGCTGTGCTTGCCAGCACCTCCCCAGGCAAAAAACCTTTTTAGCATCAGGAAGTTGAGTTGCAAAATTTTTTCTTACCATATTTTCTGCTCAGTAATTGTAGTACACTACTACTAAATGTAGTAGTCTAATTAACCCAGATTCTTGGCAAGCAGAGAAGTATCTGTTCCATTTTTATACAATATGCTCTAGATGACACATTTTTTATCTAGCTATAGAAACAGCTGAAGCTTTGGAATAATTTCAAGTATTATCTGATTCACCCAGTTGTGTTCACCAGGATTCATTTCTACTCTTATCTCACAAAGGTTATCTCTCATCTACTTTTGAAACCACTCAGATGATGGCAGCCACTGTCACCATCCAGGTTGCATGGCACTTGCAGATAAATCTTTGTTAGTACCTAAGAGACACCTCAAAGAGAATGCCATGAGTGCCATATGATACCTGACTCTTTATACAGTAAAAAAATGATGGCCTTGAAAATAGCCATTACTGTCTTTTTCAACACAGCCCTGACATCAAGACAGCTGTGTAGGTTGGGGTGCAGCTGCAGGTACCCACAATGCTGCTCTTACAGGACACATTTTCCTGCTTGCCATTGCTCACAGAGGGTTGTTGCATGGACTGTGACACTTACAACTGCAAACCATCCAGACAGCTGGGAGATTCACCCTTAGCTTTGCAAACTGTGGACCCTGAATACAATATCCCTACAGCTCTGCTACTCAAGGCAGAAGCCTGCTGCAAAAGCAGGTGGATTTGCAGCAATATCTAGTCTAAGGAGCTGATTTTATCGCCCTATGCTGAGAGAAAAATTTTCAAAAGATCCCCAACATGCCAAGAAACCTGAATACTTGCAGCCGTTCTGTCACAGTGTTGCATATCCCAGCTATCTGTGAAGCAGGTTCCAGGATCTTTCACAGGCATGCAAAGCCCAGAACGAGCCACAGGTAAGCAGGTGTCATGCTTATATTGCTTCACTGTGGTCCTGACAGATAAATGGGTCCAGCCCTGCTTTCGGGAGCAAGCTCAGCTAGACAGACCTTCCAGCTGAGTCAGAATAAAATAGGTTCCCCTATTCCCTCCACAGAATACAATAGGTTCCCCTACTCTTCCCAGGCTACAGATATCTTTAGCCCTTCCTTTAGCAAGAATGTGCCAATTTGTGTTTGGTCTTTAACCACAAAGATTTTGTAGGGAGACACTGAAACAGTTAAACCCTGACTCTGATAAAAAAAAAAAGAAGCCATAGAGATGGCTGTCTTTAAGTCTAACTTGTGCTTAAGCATTGAGAATCATCACTGTGCTGGCAGACAAATGCAAAAGGTCTAAATGGATAACCACATGCGTCCAAACCCCATCCATTTTTGATCAGTAGGGTTTTCTTCCTTTGGTATCATAGCACAAACCAATTAATTTTTATGAGGTCTATTTATGCAATTTCTGCATTATTTTCTAGTTACATCAGAATACACCAGGATTTCCTTGAAAATCTTGCCAATTACTCCTATTGCTTGTATGATTACCTGAATGCAGATTAGATCATCTATCATTGTCATACAAATGAAGGATCATCCTAGCAGACAATGTCCAGGATGAATTAGATTTAAATATCAAATTAAAAGTCATAACTGTAGCTACTGATGCAATTAAATGAAAAACACTAATTAGAATGTAGATTGGTTGTTACAAAATTTCACCTCATTAACTTTTGAATTTCAGTCAGTAATTAAATACATTTGAAAAATTGCTTTCCTATTATGCAGATAGAAGTTTCCAATTTAGAACACTGTTTCTTGTTAAAATATACTATCAAATGTATCTTCCTTGTATATCTATGCTAACTTGTCTTTTTTAATCTGTAGAGGTTCTCTACATACACGTGAATCTATGTACACTTAATCAAATCACTTTTAGTAGTATGAACTTACAAGCATATAGTTACTCTTTTTTGGCCCTTTTTTCCTGTTAAGAATGCACTTTTAACACAAACAGAAAAGCAGCAGAAATGGGATTTGCAACACATTGGAAATAGCCACTCTAAATTGATATAGTCTATTTGCCTTGAAAGAAAAAGAAAATTTAATACATAATTTAGTGAATTAGGTGATTCACAAATTCAAAACACTCAGTTCCCCATATTGCCACAGCTGTAATGTCAACATTAGCTGTTAATGAACAAATACCCTTGTGTCATCATTATCTTGCTCAGCTTTCACTTCCCCATGAGCCAACTTTAGTCTCAGTTCTGGAAGTGGTGCATGAGTCACTCCGCACTTTCCAGGGCTGGTTGCATTCATAAAACTGCAAATTTAAGTGTGGGATCTCAATAGCCTGAACCAAAATCTGAGGTCCGTCCTCACCGGTGCAGGAAAAAACTCAAGGAAAACTTTGAATGCAGCTCCTGCACTGTAGCAATGTGTCAGCAAGAGTCTAACAGGAGGTAACCCATGTCCATTATCTTATCTGGCAGATTCTGGTGCTCCTCCAGCTCCACAACAGAGAGATTCTGCCATGCACATACCATCCATGAAGCCCAGAAAAAAGGACAGGCCAAAGAGGGAGCTGTGCTGAGAAGGTCTGGATGGGGGCCCCAGAAACCAGAGAAACAGACAGTGGAGTTCTACAGAGCAAATTCTGGTCCCTCAGCAAAATCAAATGGCTTGAGAACATAGAAATGATGTGCCACAAGTGAAATAATGGAAAAAATTCTCCTTGCCCCTACCCACCACCTCCCCTCACCCCAATTATAGCCAGTTTAATGATTTCACAATACTCTGTGGTATTGCAATATTTTCTTGGTGTTGCTTTTGAAAAGAATTCAAGTATATCACTCATCACAACTATGTACTGATTTAGCAGAAAATCAACTCAGGATCTCACTGAACTTCAACTTCCCCATACTGACAAGCCATGGGACCCCAGAATTTGCACCCTTTGTGGAATTAATTATTAAAGAATTTAATAAAAAGTTGAAGTTTAAAAGTTAAAACTTTTAAAGAGTTGAACAGCAGTAGAGAAATGCAAATATTTCTCTCAAAACTGTAGACTGGAAAGAAAGAAGTAGAGGTAGTAAATGGAAGCGCACACTACTCCTCATTCCTTTCTTCTCTAATTCTGGCACGGGCTAAGGTAGCGGCAAAATTGCCATGTAATGAAGGACCTTGTTCTTCTAACCTAAGAGCCAGGTGGAAGCAGGCACAGGTGGAAGAGATAGGCAGCTCCTGAGTCAGTTCCACTGTGTGAATTTGAAATCAAGTTGGATAACACACTTCCCTCTCTTACCATTTTTACACCTCTGGACTTTTTGCTGTATATATGGAGTAGGAATCCCATCAACTTCTGTTCCAAGGTCTCCATTTCAGATACATACTCCTGTTTTCAGAGACTGGTGATTGGATTTCAGGATATTTTTGCTGCACTGAGCTTGGATGTGCTTTTTTCACCTCATGCAAGAAGGCAACAAATAAATTGAAATCTTTCAGTACTCTTTCAAACCCGCTTTTATGTTATGTTGCATATTCATGCTGCGTCAACCAAAATGTGCATTATTTACAGAGCAGATAAACTGAGATCCTTTAGCATAAACTGCAGGTGTACATCACCCCTTGCCAGGAAGAGTGATGCTGTCATCGTGGTCCTCCTGTGGTGCCACCTTCTCAGTAACTAAATTGACTAGTGCAAATTCTGATAGAAATTTGGGGTGTACCTCTTAGGAATTAGACTGAGACCAGCCACAGTGTTTTCCATACAGACCACACAGCTGACAGCAGCAATGGCAGGCAGCTTTCAAGAAGGATCTTTTGCCAGTCTGAGTCTGTGCTGGCCCAGCACATCTGCAGCGTATCTCCAGCGAGCACCAAGAGCAGGTGTCTGATCCTGAGCACGGCTCCCAGGCTGAGAGCTGCCCTAGACCAGATACCTATCAGCTGTTTTCAAAGCAGCTCAATCCAAGTTTATGCAGCTGGGCTCTATCAAAGCTGACCTTGAATGAATCTTCCGAGGGTGAAAAAAAAATCGCTGTTTTTCTATAAAGGCTACATTCATTTTCCCAGACAACAGGAAAAGGGTTCTCAAACAACAGAAAAAAAAAAAAAAAAAGAAAAAAAAAAAACCAACGTGGCGATGTAAAAAATTGTTTCAAAACCTCTCTTTCTACTGGTGATCCTTGTTAAGAATTATACAGATAACCTGAGACACATGAGCAGCATGGAAACTGACATGGAAGACGTTTTCTAAGCTCTGAACAGACACTGGATTTAAGCAGCAAGTAGCTGGATGACTTCTAAGAGCTAATGATGCCTTGTATTCAGATTGTTTGAATGTATTGTGCAAATTCAGGGCACAGAGAGGGTTGGAAAGAGGAGGTAAAAACATGGGACAGACAAAGGTAGGGTATTATGGCACACAGCTGCCACCTCTTTTGGAGCAGTACACAGTGAGGTGTGCATGGGCGCTGGGGGAAGATGCAGCACAGGATTAACAGGTTCAAAATGGGGGCTAATGAGATCACCTTAAGGTGAAGTTTGTATCAGCAAAGTAACAGAGCCATTCCTACAGTGGCCCTTCTAACAACCACTGGAATATTAGTGTGCACTATCACTCGTTGTCAGCCCACATATTTAAAAGATGTTCCTTATGGCAGCTTTAACAAGCTACCTTGCTATGAAATTTCAAGTTCTGCTCATCAGGTTTCTCCAAATTATGGAGAAATTCCATCCTTGTAGAAGGTGAACATGCTTAAAAACATTTGTCCTGTCACCAAAACAACATGCGCTCTGTGGAGAATACTTTCACAGCAAACTCTTTGTGCCCTTCATCATTTCCTGTGCTCTGATTCACATACCTGTTGCCTTTGTGAGATCTTGAGAATAGGGACTTTTGGTACTGGTACTTGGCTTAGACAGCCTGATGTAAGATGACGGCTCAGTGTAAATCAGTGGAAGTCAAGTTCTTATTTACAAAACTTTTATATTTTTTCTAAATGTGGAATTTGAATTTTTAAGTGTGGGTTTGTCCCAAAAAAAGTTATTTAAAATCTGAATTTGCACATTTTCTAGCCCATAACCAAGACTGAACAGTTTGTACTTTCCAGATTTGGGGAGTCTCAAAGCTGAAGTGGCACAGCCCTCCATTAAGTCTTGTGAAAGAGCAGTGCAACACAAAAAATTAATGCCTGCTCTATTTACACGCTTAGCAACCTCAGCAGGGGAACACATTTCACCTTTCAGATCAACTCTGTCTGAAAGAAATCAGTTTCCAGAAACACAGTGCTGGAGAGGGCCATAAGTCCAGGCTCATACAGTCACAGACAAGAATGTAAAAGAGTTCTTTAGTCCAGAAGGGCCCCCACAAACCACAAAATACTTCCCAACACCCTGTAACAAGCCTACAACCTATGGTGCAAAACACCAAAAGCCACAAAGACTCCAGTGTGGCACAGGAAGAGGGAAGGAAAGCTCCAGCTCAGCACCACCAGCTTTGGCCTTGACAAAAGCAAAGCCCAGGGGAGAGGAATATTTTTTTAATTTGTCTTTGGTAGTGCCTTTTTCATCTGACAATTGTTAGTCAAAAAAGTTTCCAGCATAATTGACCTGTAAAATGTGCCCAAATAGTGTATTTAATTCGGGAGAGACAACCATGTAGTGATGGGTCCCTAAAACTATTTGCCTTCTCACTGTTTTGTTAACTGCTGCTCCGTTTCTTTCTAGAGAGGCAGTGTGTTAGTGATCATTAAATACCCAAGAGTTTGTACTGGAGTGTCCTTCTCTGTAAGCAGAAACTGAAAACAGTATTCCTCAGCCTTCTTTGCCAACTACATTTGTGAAAAACAATCAGAAAAATGTATTCAAGACAGAAACCTGTGATTTTCCTTTTTCTATTTTAAATCTCTCAGATTTGGAGTGAAGCCCAGATTTGGATTTTGCCCTCTCAAAATATCCTGTGAGCATCCAGTTGGGTTGGTGGTTGGTTTGTTTCTGTGCTTTCTACATGATAAGTTATATTCATGGTTACATGTAACCTAACACATATTTTTACTGCATTTTCAAAAGAAAGGCCACAACAACAGCAACAAAAGTTTCATTCCAGAGATGCAGAGCCAGCTTGGACTTGGCAGAGAAATGTTGCTTTAAACATGGCTTGACAGACCTCTCAAAGCATAATGAATATGGCATCAGAATATGCTGAAATGGGAATTTTGGTTTGTTGCAAAATTAGAGTGTATTCCTTTCATTGCAGTTTTGCTGTCTAGTATATAGACTATTTTCTTCAAAAACTCAGAATCCTGCTGTTCTCAGTAGGAGTTGCATATTATGGCAGTGCTGTTGGAAGTCTTACTTAGAATGACTGAAATATTTTTGTAGGGTGTCAACTTCCAAGTCATCATTAATGTTTACAGTCTCAATAGAGTTTGTATTGCTATAGTAACTCTTAAAGGAACATTCCTAAAAGAAAACTAAAAGAAAAGGAAGCCACATTTTCACCAAACACTCTTAACATAGGTATTGTTCCTAAAAAGTATTTCAGTAATTTATATTTTAAACAAATGAGACCTAAAGAGAAAGAGGGCCTCTGGTATTAGCAAATCATTTTTATATACTGCCAAGTGATGGGATGAGACAGAACTTGGATAGATGCCTTCTCTTAAAAAATATAACCTCTGTCTGCTCTGATTGAAGTAAGTATGGGAAGGAGGTTAAGGAAAATGAGGCTTCTTATCAGCAGCTTTTTTGTATGTGGAATTCTGTGGCTATTATTACAAAAAAACTTATTCTGCCATGATTTTTCCATTTACCTCTATGCCAATTTATAGAAAACAAAGCTGTATTTTCAGTAGTGTTATGCACTGTAGAGAGATCATTGATAGAGTAGTTTATGTCAATTCCCCAGCACAAGCTAGAGTATATGCAGCAATCATTTTCATGAGAAGAAGCAAATTGTGCTTAACTCCATACATTTTTATAGTTGTATTTATGTAAATGAATTTGTTTGTCTAATATTTTACACTACCAAAATCCAACTTTTTTTCATAGAGCAGTAACCTAGTAATCTGCATTTATGAGGAAAATCCTAAATTCATTTGTCCATCTGTCTTCTAGCAATGACAGTGTTCTTATCTTCCAGACTGCTTGGAATGCTACAGCTGGGGAGAGGCAACAGGATTTGAATGTTCTCAGGTGTTTCAAATCTTAATCATCTTATGACATTGCAAATGTTTCTCAATATTTTTAATATTAGTTATGACAAAAGGAAGCACAAAGTCTAATTGACTAGAAAAAAAATCAAACTCCGAAAAATAGCATGAGAAAGCTTTTTTAGAAGAAAAATTTTGCAAACAGGAAGTTTTCAGGAATGAGCAAAGTCCAAGAAGTAAGAGTCATATCCTAACACTGATCTTACAAGTACCCTACAAACTTTATTTAGCTTGAAATTACTAAATGGCTTTGCCCTAGCTTTTCTGCTAGTCTGAGTAAAGCAAAGACAAATTGATGTGGTCAGGGGGCCACAAACTAAGTATCAAAACTCCAAGACCTCAGTTGTCTAAGATAAAAACATTTCAGATTAAACAGGAATCATAGTCTGTTAAAGCTCACTACCCCGAAGATAAGTCATAAGAAACCAGTTCAGGCTTTCAACAGCTAAAATCATTGTTTTCCTCTGAAAGGAGAGCACCAAAAGCTGAGCCTCCATTTTCTTGTACAGATTAGGAACATATAATAGGAGTTTGCATAATGATCCTCTGTGTCCTTTTCTTTTAACTAAAATCAAAAATATTAACCCTGGGTGAAACACAAACAATTTTAGATGGCAGTAAAGATGACCCAACCTGAACAAAATATTATTAGCCAAACTTTGCAAATTTAGGATAAATGAAATGAGCCATAGAATGGAAGGGATGGGTCAGTTTAGATGGTCCCCATATCTGTCCCTCTACTTGAATTGGAGATGTGTCAACTCACAAACACTGGTAAAAAGCTCACATTTGATGAGCTGATGCCAGAGACTGACAAACTGAAAAAGAACAAAAAAGGAAGAAGCAGCAGTTTCGCTGTATTCCTCATGATGTGCTATTTACAAGGTGGAAAAGGAAGATCCTGAAATAGGACTTGACAGTTAGACAGTAAGGCTACTAAGAAGAAGCTATTCTAGAAAATTAAGATCAAGGACAACTGGAAAATCCTACCTGAAGGTGTAGCTCCAGAGATTTAGAGAAACAAGATCCAAGCAACAAGCAAAGGTAATATGTACTGCCTTATGTGAAAAGTACAGGGAAAAAAGCTCTAAGGAATGCTGAGAAACAAATAAAGTGAGAAGAAAACCTTAAGGAAAAGTAAAGGGCACAAAAAGGATTAATTCTTCTCCCTAGACAACATATCACATGACCAACATCTAAATACCATAAATATCCTGTTAATTTTGTAGAAGTTATCACCTCTGGTACCTTGAGGATGTTAAAATTAAAAGTATAGAAGAACAAAATTTAGCCCGGGCACTGTTAGGAAACAACTGAAAGCCTTTGCTCAAGCAGGTTAATTTCAATACTTTTATAGGAGATCTTGAGCTCTAATTCTATTTTGAATGTCAAGTTACTCTGTAGCCTAAAGTACCCCTCTGAACTCCACTCTTTTTAACCTCAGTTAATGAAAGAAATTTACTTGCAAAGTGTTTTGTGAATACATAATAGAAATGTTACGTTCTATGTTGAGAGTTTCACTAAAAATATTTCACCATGTTACATTTTTCTGACTTAGAGGAGCAAGGTACATGAACCAAGAGAAAGAAGATGATGAGATAAAAAACTGCTAAAATCATAACTCTCCAAAGGTCTGCACTGCATCTTTTCATCCAAAAGTGTTTTTGAAAGTATTTATGCTAGCTTTTGAGTATTCTTACAGAAATACGCCAGGGTAGCCTCAGAGCAGTGTGCTACTTGGGAATGCACTGACTGAATCAGGGTGAAATGACCTACATAGTAAACACCATTTGAGGAAGATTTCTGAAAGTACATGAGCACAGAAAGGCTGTAACTAAAGTAGCTCCTGCATAAACAATAGGAGAAAGAACTATGTGTGTTTCTTCTTTTGGATGACTGATCCCAGCAGTGTTGTTTCCTGGCCTTGACTATCTATGAGCTAAACACAAAAATAATGTTACAGTCTCATATAGATTAAGCTGACACCTTTCGGGCACTAGTTTGTACTTGTTTGGGCTCCTCAGTTACCTACTCATTTACTTGGACAAATTCAAAGATGAGGCTTAGTTGCTGGAATTGCAGATAAATTTATTTAATCTCAGACTCCCTTCTGGTCACTCTATGTACTTCATAACTACAGAGACAATCTTCAAAAATGCGACAGAACCCATATTCGTAAGGATATCTACACCCAGTTATGCTACATTAAATAAGATCCAGTGGATTTTAATACATTTTTCTAGATTTTCTAATTGTGTATAATGCCTAATTTATGCAACTTTCCTTTAGAAATCACAAGAATTGAGGACAAGCTTTCACACTGACACATAGAGACAGGGAATCATGCAGCACATCAAAGACAGGTTTCAATGAACTGAAAGGAGTAAGACTTGTTTTGTAAGAGTGGCTTTTAAAACTATCTAAATGATTTAAAATCAAGGCATTTTAACCAGAATTTGCAAACACAGCTAAGAAAGTCAACTGTCAAACTCCATTTAACAGGTGAGGAATAATAAGCCAGATCCCAGAAGAGGCTCACATGTTTGGATGCTAAATATTATGAAGCCCAAAAGTCAAGCACCAGCTGTGGACTCAAAAAACAGAGCCAAAATATGTAATACACAAAAACAGAAGGAGCTGCAGCCAGCCAACAGGAAAGCCAGCCAACTGCCAAGAAGAATGGTCTGAGATTCTCCCTCTCTTCTGGACATAACACCTCTCTAGAGAAGAAGCACACCGTAGCCAAGATCCCTTCCTGAAAGCAGGAAGGTACATGCACATGTACTGTCAACCAGGCCACAGATTCTGGCCATGTTTTGTCAAGAGAGAAAGAAGTCACCTCCCACTATTTAAAGAGTAGCCTCACAGTCAGAGAACATGGCTTAGGTATTGGCCCTTCTTGGTCCTGATGGCTGCCAAACAAAATACTCTGTTTATTTATCTAACCTGGGTCGGGGTAATGCACTCTTTCAAATGAGATAATATTGCCTACCAATGTATTTTCTGCTTGGACAAATTCATGGTCCTGAGGGAAAACATGGCTGCAGATGAGAGGATTTTACAAAAAAACCGCTGAACAACTCAATGAGCCTCTTGTTTTGGCGGAGCTGGAGGACTGCAGCAGTGGCAAGGCATATGCTTCTAGTCCTAAAATTCACCATCTCCTCCTCAAGTATTCCTACCTGAAGCAAGTCAGACAGTAAACTATTGCTGGAAATTATCTGCTGTCAGCCACACATTAGTAGTCATCAGCTGAGAGAACTCTTAGCTTCACCTGTTAGTAAATACCACTGAAAGCAATCTAAAATAATTGGGTTTACCTCAGTGGCTAAGGCACAGACTGAGAGCAGTTTTGAGACTCATTTGAGTCTCAACAGCTCTTACACTTCTCCAACTCAATCACTTCTGAATTGCTGAACATATTACCAATGTAAATCCCTGTGGCAGTCTGAGTCTGAAACACCCAGATTTGGGCCTCAAGAAGCAAACCTTCAATGAAATAATTATTCCAGTCAATCCTTGATGCCAGGATAAAATATTTTCAATACAAGTTTGAGGTCTTTTGATGAACCAGCATTTGGCTATTGAGGTTATCAATGTGCATGTCCTGGAGATATGACTAGAGCTGAACTAAAATTAACTATAGATTGTAATTTCAGATTTTAAAACAGCAAGGAAGCTTTTTGCTTCGGATACTCCGTGGACTTTATCTTTAACTGAATTTATAAAAAGAAGTGGTCAGCAAGTCCAAGTCACATGAGAAACTTGGCTGAGAAGTCCAAAGGCTGAAGTACAAATTCTTCCTTCATGTTTCCTTTGTCATACTTCAGCCTTTTCCAGTTGTCAGCAGTGAAGCTTCACTGAAAATGTACTTTCTAGAGTATTTTTCCATTATGTTTTTCCCTCACATATTCCAAAGTGAGAATGCTCTAGTTCATTCCTGTCAGCCGTTTTTTAACAGTAAGACACAAGTTTGTAAGTTCTCTTACATTCAGTCATTTATTGTGTGTCTGCAATGTCTGTAGCAGTGCAGGAAAGTGTATGGGAGCAGACAGTTTACCTTATGGCAAATTCCAAGGAAGTATTTAAAGTTCAAATGAAATTCCAGCATTCAAAGTGGGAGGTTTAAGGAAAAAAAGTCCCAGATCTGTCAGTGAAAAGTTTAATTATGGACAAGATGACACACACATAGTAAAGTGCACAAAGGCAAAAACATCTCTGTGGAGGCACATTCCAATAAAATCTTAAAAGATTACTTTAATAATAAACCATGCATTCCTGAGCAAGCCATCGCAAGATTAGCTACCAGATTGCTTTGCTGCGAGCAGATTTTTCACAAACTGTTATTGATACCACTTTCGAGGCATTTGGGAAAGCCGATGTCTTTCCGAAGGTCTCTGCCCTTCAGTGGGGTTTTTCGTGCTGCTGCCACAGTTTCCACCCAGACTGGAATCCTGGTGATCCTAATGACAGGCTGTGGTTTGGGTAGAGTTAACATCCGGAAAGCTATAGAAAAACTCACTGAGGTGAAGGGTTCCAGCTGCAACTTCAAGATAATTTTAGACCTGCTGAAAAATGGCTTGTGTTTGGGAAGTGCTGAGGCTGATACTGCTCTGTACAAAAAGCAGTTAACTTACACAAAAAAATCCTTATGCGGGGGCTGAGCCTATGCCAGCAGTAGTAAAATTGGACACAAAAAATATAAGAAAAAGGTTATAATCTTGGGAAACAGCACTCCCTCTCTACTACAGCCTTTGACTGGTCACTCCTAAAGTCATAACAGCCATGGTGCATTTGATTTTGGTTTTGCTGTGGAGAAATAGAAATAATTTCACTTTTCATAAAGTATAAAACATGTCCTCATGTAGTGCAGTATAGATGAAATAACTGAATTCCTGTGAGGCTTTCTGCCTGGATTCCTCCTGCATTCAGAAGGAAAGGCAATCCTATTACATATGTTTAATGCAACATTTCTGAATTTTAGCATTTAGCACAACAATGTGGGATATCAGGGGAGATGTTCTTAGCCAATTAAAAAAAAATAGTGCATTCCTTCATTTTTTTATTTTCCAAGAAAACCATAATTTTTCAAGTTAGTTATTAACCACTTTTTAGTTTAAAAAAAAAGAAAAGTTTTCCTGTGGGCTGTTAGTGATGTTCCAAGTGCTGGTGCATACTGAAGGACCTCTTGCCATTTCTGTACTCGGTGTAATTTCGTTGCACCACAAAAGGGCTCTTAAACTGCTCACTTCTGGCAAATGAAAAGCATTTTCCTCTATTCAAAATTCAATAACAAATAGTATAAATCATATCTTTAATCATTAGTGTGACTAGTTGAGGTATTTTGGTGCAATGTGCCAGGAGTTTATTTGGGCAAAACACAGATGATAATCCTGCTTATGCCAGCTCCAGGCTGGCCTGTTTCATAGAAGTTGCTTTGTTACTGCACCACGTTTAAAGTAGGCACAATGTCAACCTTCATGCCAGGCAGCCTATGTGGGTCTCATAAAGGACGCTAAGTATTATTCTTTAAAATACATACTGCCCCAGGACCAAGAAGCTCCAGTCCTGCCGGTGGGTGTTTAGCACAAGTTGTTCAAAACAATGTACAGGGCAGAGCCAGTTGTACAAAACCAACATTGTTGAACATGAATTTAACAGCGTCCCAAGGAATTCAGATCTAATCCTGCAAATACCGACGTGTGTGTAGCCAGCAACCTGCTAATTGTAGCAAAATCCTCCCTACTTCCGCGGCATGCGCTTCCTTCTGCGAACACTAGGCTAGAGTATAAAAAGACTCGTGTCCTTCGTTTCTCGTGTCCTTTTTGGTTAAAATTAGCGCTTCTCAGATGAAAGGCTGATACAGGCAAGTGAAACACAGCTATCAGCTCGCACTCACCTCAAGCACAGGGAGGAATAGCACGGTCCAGCTATTCATGAAAAGTAAGAATACCATGCCATATCTAGAAAAGCATTGTATCATTTAGTAGCTTTGGATGAGGATGTTTGCCAAATGCCAGTTTTGAGCCTTGACCTTCCCGGCAGTAAAATAAGTTTGTGTTAAATATTTCCATCTTTTGAACACTTCAAAATATCTATCAAATGTATTTATTCAGCAGGGAAAAAAAATATTACTCTCTTTTCTTTCTTTTTTCCTTTTTTTAATTGGGTATTGGTGCAGACCCAAATGCACAATTTTGAAAAGAAACTTAAAAAAAATTAGGCTAGGTTGACAGCCTTGAAAAGAAAAAAAAAAACTTATTCTGCTACAAGGACAAAAATATGTTTTTTTTTTTTTTATCAGAGGTTCTTTCATACAAGCTGGAAAACAGCTGCAGTACTCTGGGGGAAAAAAAAACCATGATAGATGTTTGAATAAAGATGAGTGGGAAGTACAAAGGTCAGGTCTCGATGTGACCCAGAAACTGAATTGCACTGACCCAATATTTTGGCTCTGCAGGTCACAGATTGGGGGAGATGGAGGGTCGGAAGGGTGCTACAATCTGTGGGTGCCATTCGATCCCTGTCCCCGCAGGCTCCCACCTGCCTGCCCCCACGTCCTGAGTGTCCCCGTGGGGCTCCGTCCTTCCGTAGGAGGCTGTCCGGGCCCCGGCTCCCTCCCGGCCCCGCAGCGGCGGCTCGCAAGGGGTTAAACTTGTGAGCACCGACACGTTGAGGGGGAGTAGCCAAGACCAAGCAGCAAAAACATCACAGCGCATTCCTGGGTAGTCGTCAGCTGCCAGCATCTGATTAAAACCATATCGCTCGCTGTGAGTGGCTAACTAATCTGAAGGCGAGAGTGCAACCGAATATTTAACCGGGGCCCCGGTCCCAGCCAGGCTACCGGCTGCGCTCATCGGATCATGCACGGAGCCGCACGGATCTAGCCCGTAAGGAGCTTTGCGCGCCGGGCTCGGCTCTCGCACAGCGGGGGAGGGGGCGAAGGAGCTGTCACCGGGGGAAGGAGATTTTCTTTTTTTTTTTTTTTTTTTGCGACGACGCGACACTGGGTGCCTGCGGCGGGGCGCGGGGTACCGTGCTGGGTGGGCGCTGGCACGGATGGTGCCGCAGGAGGGGCGCTGAGTGCCCGGCCGGGCTGGGCTCCGCCGCCGCGCTGAGGGGCGCTGAGTGCCCGGCCGGGCTGGGCTCCGCAGCCGCAGGGGCCGCGCTGCGCCGGGGGCGGCGGCGCCGCGGTGGCCCCGTCCCGTCCCGCGGGGCTCTCGGCGCTGCCCGAGCCGGGCTGCGGGCAGCCTGTCCCGGCCTCCGGGAGAAGCCGCTCGCATCCTGCTCCCGGCCCCGGCGGGGCGGGCGGCCGGGCAAGCGTGAGAGTAAAGCAATATGAACGCGCCTTTTTGGCTTTCTGTGCGGGGAGGATGGGGTTGAAATCACTAAATGGATTAACTATATAAACTCTAAATTTCCTGGGGTTTATAGCCAATTAGTTATAATAAATAACTAATATGAAAGGATCTCGCTAATAGCGGAGATAATGAGAGCGCAGGTTAGGATGCTGTGAAGCAGGAGTAGGGTTTTGTTCTGTTTTTGGATGGAGTGTCTTTGCTGGTTTTGATGGACCATTCCTCTGTCTGCCAGTGAATTTCTGCCTGCTACCTCAGTCTGGGGTAAACTGAGATAGCTGTAGACGTTGACGATTTTCTGGAATTAGTCTTCTACTGTGATAGAGAAACTGGCTTCTCAGGTGACGATATATAATGTCCAATGTCCATTATATGGTGACACTTCATGGTGCTGGTGCAGTGAGCCATAAGACAAATGCAGGTGTTGCCAACATAGACAGATCTCCTCAGGTGGACTTCTCTGTAAAGAGGTTTTACCCCTCAAAAGGTTTGAGACTGGTTACTTTAATGCTTTCTACAAATTCACTGGTAATGCTGATGATTTTATTTTTTTTGAGAGTTGGAAATTTTTAAATCTTATCCTAATTAAGCTAGTTTGCCTTAAAAGGGAGCATTTGTTTCTTCACAAGTCTTCTGTAACTTTCGTAAACAAGGCTGCCCAAAAGTAACCAAATCTGAGAGCGTGAAGGTACACTGTATGCTAAAGGATGGCCATAGGTATGCTCTAGGAAGGCAACGTCTCTGTAAATAGACAAAATTAAAGATGCAGATTCAATTAGATCAAAAAATTAATTATAATGGTGTGTGTTGTAGTTTGCTGTAAAGATTTGATAGACAATGTTAAACTGAAAGGATGACATTGTGTCTGATAGAGACCTCCTAGGCAATTATAGTGCTAGCAGGTCTCTGTGTCAGCTTCCATTAGGACCTTCCTAGAGGCAAGTGAGGCTGGAGACATGAATTGTAATCCAAAGAAAATCTTTCCAGTTGAGCACTCTCTAAGCGGGTCACCCACCACATCTGTTCAAAGAATCACTGCAGTTGCATCCAGCACAATGTTTCTTGAGGCACAATCAGCTTTTCAAAATTCCCTGGATGGTGTGAGGATGTGGCTCATCCAAAGCAGAAATTTTTATTAATAGTAGGTTTGTTTTGGAAGAAGGACAACCAAGTGGTAGCAAAGGTAAGGAGGATGAGAGTGCTGAATCAATGGCAGGTGAGTCATCAGAACAGAGGCTTAACTAGCGAACACCATGATTTGGTGCACAGGAAAGCTCAGTGTAAAACTGAGTGAATTTTTGTAAAGGTAAAGGTGATGTCTAATCTGCTATATGCCTTCTACAATGCTGCTAAGTATCTCTATACAATCTATTTTCTCATTGAGAAGAGCATTACTTGTTAAACTACCTGCAGACCAGTAGCTGCTATAGATGTACTTCTTCTTGCTCAAGGCCTCTATTTCTCAAGCAGATATGAGAAGAAACACTCTAAGCAGGTGGTTATAATGTATGGAAAGGGTAGACTTTTCTCTTTGGGAAAGCAAATAAATGCACTTAATGTCAAGGAAGGGTGAATCACATGTGCATGCTCAGAAATCAAAGTAGAAAAGCCATAGTTGGAGATGTAAAAGTGCACCAATATTCCATAGTTGTTGGGTACTGTTGCCAAACCTGCTGATTTTTATGTCTTATTGATGTGCTCCTTTCCTAGTAAACCTCACATTTTTAGGAAGTTTGTGTGACCAGCTGGGTTAACCCTGGGAATGCTTGTGGAATTTATTCGGCAAGGATAGCAATATGTGACCACTACAGAAGCGTAAATTTGCCTGTACAAAGCAATAAATTCTACATCTAGAGAAAGCTAGCTTGATCTGGAAGCAGGGCTGATGCAAATTCTGCTTGCTGGCTAGATTCTCTCAAAAGAAATGTTGAAGCAGCATGAAGGTAACTTGTAACCTGCAAGGATTTTGGAGAAAAATTTCAGCTCTTGCATGCAGACAAATGGATTGTTAGTACAATCAAGATGATACCACTGGGATCAGGGACTGCCAAGAGCTTCTGCTGTGAAACACAAACAAGGATAAGCCACTACTCACTACCTCAGCATGGACTCCACAGAAGTACAACCTGAGGTTGTGTTAAAGAGATCAAATCAAATAAGCTGTCTGAGGATTGTAACTGAGAAGAAAAATGGGCATTAGAAACCTGATTCTGAGGCTCTGCTTGGGTTCAAGGGTCTCAGGGTTATAAAAAAGCTGGATGAAGCACAGTGTCAAGCCTAGTCAATAAACAAGAGGTACCAGTTTCAACAGGATTATCTTGTTTATACAAGCTGGGCAGTTGAGTGCTGAACAAAGCATCTTCTCCCATCCAGGTCTTCTCAGCCCTGGCTGATGGAGACATAGACCATTCTAGTCTCTCCTCATCTGAAAGACTATGCCTTGCATATGCTCTGGAGTGCTTGAGGATGAAGTTTCTCAGCTGAAATGCCCTGTAGATATTTGCCCCTAATTATCTATGTGATTTTAAGATTAATTTTAAAAGTTTTTAATCTAGCTTCGGAGCTGGTGCATGTCCCCTTAAATCTAAAAGCTCAGACATTACAGGGCCAGTTAAGGACACATTATTGGCCTTGGAGCTGAATTTCCTGCTGTTCTGTCAGTTCATGTTGCATGTTCATCTTAAGCAATAAGATGAGGATTATCTCTTCAGCAGAAAAAGTAGGTCTAAGAGACAGGATAATGGACCTTCACCTTGACAGTCAGGAGGCTGCATGACAATGTCAGCTAGGAAGTTGTGCCTCTAGCAAAGTCTATTCAAATCCTAATGCTGATGTGCCACACACCTAATCATTTTAGCCCCATGGCTAAAATGCCTGTGGAGGAAACCTTCATCTTAGGAGGGGGCAAAAGAAGTTGGGAGCACTAAGGATGCCATTTTAATATTATAACCTGTTTTTCTACCTTTCAGATCTCTTCTGTGCCCTGTCAGAATGCGGTCATTTGTGCTTTGAGGCAAGGGACAAAGGTCACTGTATGTGTAAGGACTAGTTTTCTAGTAGCTCAAATCACAGATCTGTCTGCAAACAATGACTACCCTGGTTGATGGAAGGTAAACTCTAGATCTGACACTTCTCCTTGTATGCTTCTGAGGGATGAGGGCATCCTTATAATGTGGTGTCAAGAGTATCACAGAGATGGAAAATTAGAGAGACCCTGGTCAAGATTGCTTTATAGTCTGGATTTATGAATTGTAGTGTAAACTTCCTCTAATATGTGTAATTATAATTACTGTTAGGGGAACTTACTGTAGAACAGCCATCTATGAAACTCTGTTAGCTATTCAGTAGGCTACCTACTGTAAGAACTGTAGTGGAACTCTAAAATTCCTGGTTAATCCTTTGTTACCTCTGGTACAGATCCTTCTGTGCCACCTTTTTAGATTTGAGTCGTGTAGTTATTCATTGCCTTTCTTGCTGCGATACAAGGGAGAGCTAGGGGCCTTGGTAATAACTAATCTTGAAGGCAAGTGTAACCCTTATATTAAGCAATATGCTTCATAATACTTAACAAGACTGGAACTGCTGTAGAAGAGCCTACAACAAGTAGGCTCTGCAAGCAGAATTTTCATCAGTCTTCTCAGAATACATAATGAACATAATTTGCATCTCTTACAAGAGGCAGTATGGAGTGACTCCTGTGGCAGTAACTGCTACAACAATTTGTGTATTGAGAGGCACAGTATCTGGGGGGTAGGTGGAGTGCTCTTCAGTTACTGCTGGAATGAATGTTTAATGATTGGCTTTTGGCTGCTCATGGGATAACAGGGCTGGGTAAGCAAACTGCAGTACTCAACAACGTGGCCAGGATTACACGGGTTTAGGCTGTGTGAATGCAAGAATAGTACAGGAAAATCCTATTTATCATACAGATAAACTTGTGAACCAGTAGAGAACACACTTAAAAGTAAGCTGTGCAAAACATACACAATTTCTCTCAGTACAGCTTGCATATACCCAAACTGCAAAGAGGGATAGCAGTGCCAGCAGCAGACAGTTAACTGTATGCAGCTGACATAACCTATGATAACAGCTTCAATATGTGTCAAGTTCCTGCTCTGAGAAGGAGGGCTGAAAAGCATGGTTATTGGCAAGAGTCCTTCACTACACTAGCAAGCAGGAAGATCAGAAACAGGCCTTCTAGGCAGGGGGGCTTTAGGAATACAGTTGGAAATGAAGTGTTTGATTTGTTGTTCAGTTCAAACTCAGTGGCATCTGGGTAAACACTAGCTGCCTTGAATAGCAACTGCTTTTCTTCCATGTTGTTTGGTATAGCCAGCGAGTCTCAACAAGAAATATTGGTAAAAGGTTGAGCTGTAGGCACTGCAGCCATATTGCTTGAGATTCCTCATCCCTTGGGCAGGTGATACTTTCCTTAGTAATAACTACAGCAGGCAGCTGAGCTCTAGCTCAGGTGCCACTAATTTGTGAGGCTTCATAACTGGAAACCAGAGAGAGGTATAGAGGAGTGCTCCCTTGGCAGGTTGTAAAATATGCTGTCTTTCTTGAAGGCTGAAAGGAAGAAAATTCTTGTGGATAATTTAAATATATAATCTAATTAGTCTCTGTTTCCAAAGTAATATCTCTCTATCAAGAAAGGTATCCCAGTATGCCCTTTCAATTTCTTTCTAAGGGAAGAGTTTGGAGTTCAGATGTTGGTATTGCTGGTAACAAAATAATTTCTTAATGCAGTAAATTAATGATTAGGTCACCATAGCTAATGAGCAGAGTGGGAAAGGCTGCTATCAGGTCTTGTTGCAGCATTATTCCTGGAACAACTCATAATTTAAGGTGGATTAGCTAGATATTTGGGCACTACCTTTGGATACTGAAGTTCCTGGCTGAAAAATAGTTCTATCAACACTATGACAGTGATAGTTTACTTCATCTTGTGATTAAGTCTTCAGGAAACCAGATAGCATGAGCTCATTAAATGCTTTTCACATTGTTACTTGTGTTCATCAGGTACAGCTTATTTAAACTGGTCATTACTTCTCTTGGGCCCTCTGCTTTAATCTTCCTGCAAAAGGTATATTTATTTCCATGACAAGTGGAAGAAAAATCCAAAATAGAGCCGCTGCTGTAGCTGGGTTGACAAGTGACTTATTATCTGTTCAGAAATCATGTGCTTGAAAGCATAGTAGAATGATAAAAAAGTACCAACTGAATTGCACCACTTGAACAGTATGACCTGTTCAGTCTCAACTGCTAACTTAGTGATATTCTCTTGGCTGTGATTCAAGTGTGTATGAAACACTTTCAGGAACTTGAATTTCTATGTTCTTGCTAAAAACCAAGAGGTTCAGAGGAGACTGATGTGATGAGAACAGACTGTTCTGTTCAAGCGGTGAGATAGCAGCTGGCAAGTTGGCTGAACGGTGAGCTCTCTGTGTGGTTTCACAGGCGTGATCCTGCACCAGCAATGGTACATGCCAACATCTGTAGCTGACATGGCTGATTAGTGCACTAAGATCTTTATCTGCTTTGTAACTGGTACTAGAGAAGGGAGCAGCATGAGGGAGGTATTCCCTGATGTGTTTAATGCTGCACTTCTATCCTACTAAGCAGATGAAGGTCACCCTTCCCTGTTTCTCATTACTGGTTGTATATGATGAACACAGCTGGACTATATTCCACATCCTGCAATATGTTAAGTGCTGTGGCAGTTTATTCCAAACTGGAATTGGTGTTGACAGAGGAAGCCCTTGGCTTAAGTCTGCCTTTAATACCGCAGCAAAGTACCAATCCACCTCTTGGGTAAGAAGACAAAACATCAAACAGGGCTTGAAAAGCAGGTTGCACATTGGAAGTTCCCTAAAGTAAAATCCTGTTATTCTAGAAATGCTTGGTCCAACAGGTAAGCGCCTGGTTTAACTAAAGTCACAATATCAAGCAAATGATCTCTTGAACACAAATCACATTTCTACCAATCTACAGCCTAAGCAGGACAGTTCAACAGGATTTTTGAACTGAATGATGGGTGCATTGGTAATGTAAGCCTTACTGAATTGTGGGAATGACAATTAGCCGCACTTGCCAGGCAGTGCAGTTTAATATCCGTTTAATCTGTCTCTCTTACAAGACAAACCATGGGACCTTTGGTTATACTCTGCAGTATAAAAGTATTCAGTCACCTTTCTGACAAGGAATACTGCTCTTGCATCCCAGACATGGCTAAAACTGGAGGCGAATAGTTCCCAAGCTGTCCATGAACTTTCTTCTGCTACTTGTCTTCATGCAGGTATTAGTCATGTGTAAGTGTGAACACATCAGATATAGCCTACCTGTAGGTAAGACAGTTACTTCTCATGGATATTAGTTGCTGGATATGCCAGTTCATAACAGAATAGTTTGATTGTTTTAATAGAGAAAACAGGCTAATGTTAATGCTTGCATCAGAACAAGCATCTGGAATCTTCCATCTAAATCATTGTAATGTCTTGTGTCATATTACAGGTTTATTCAACTTGAACTCTTTAGACACTCAGAAACCGGAGCAATGGGTGTTCTAGCAATGAAAGAAAACATTTAAGATTATGTTTTATTCGACTCCTCAGCATGAGTGATCCTGTTTAAAAAGCAGAAGTCTGATTAGTACTTTTATGTTTTTGATTTATTAATGCATGCCTAGAGCTTCTCAGGGCTACTACCATTGAAGCAGGAACTAAGCAGAAAATGGGATAATCAGATGGGGAGCTGTTAGGTGTAAATGTCAGTCAGCCCTACAGGGGTTCACCCAAATCTGCTGCTATACTCCTGATGTGAGCAGAAGGCTGCCAGTCAAGATGATTTACTGATAACAGACTGTCCGGCTTCACAACTTTGACTCTTCCCAGTCACTGTGTGAATTGCTGTTCAGCCTTTAGTCTGTTTTCTTAGCTTGAAAACTAAAATCTTGAATTCACTAGCACAGCCTTCTAACCAGAAGAACCTGAGTAACCCTTCAAGAATGGTGGGGGAGGAAACAACCTGCCCCAGAAGCATGTTCAGCAGTTGAGCTGTTGCTGTGCTTCCTGTTACTAGTTCATCCAAACTGTATTTCACTCAGCAGTAAAAGCTTCTCTTGTCCTCTCCCGGCCTTACAGATTCTAATTCAAGGTTAATATTTACATGCAATAGCTATTTAAGCTGAATCATGTACTTGTAGGGGCAAAGAAGGAGCACAGGCTGTGAAGAGGACAAAGTATTGGGCTGCTGAGCAGATGTTTAGCTTATCTACTTCTGACTTTTTAGGTGTCCCTAACCTCTTAGATAATGTCTCATCAACTTTGAGACGTTTATATTTGTCTGCTGAGGGGGGAAAATCTGTCTCTTCATGAGGCTTCTGTTCAGTCCTTAATTCTATGACAAACTACAGCTGTAATGAAGATTCTCAATTCACTGCACAGGACAAGAACATAGTCATTAAGGGTATCTATTGTGTCTCTACGCCTTTCTCAAATAAAAGATATCTGTAAAAGCATCTCTAAGGGAAACTAAATGTTTCTCAACAAAAATTGTTCAGCATGTTCTTCCAAGTCTTGCCAGAAAACAGGTATTTCAGGGATGACTTGTCATTACTGACAGCCCTCTCTGCAGAGAGTTCAGGGAGGACACCAACAGTGCAGTATACCAGAAGTTACGAGACTGACTTTCCTAAGGTAACTGTGTAGAAATTAAGTACAAGTCTTGAATGGAGAGTAGGTAGCAGGTCGTACATCAAGCACTGTGTGTTGAGGGCCTGACGTGATCTTTGTCTGAGGAGTCATCACTATCTATCTGCTCTCCACAGGGTAGTCCCTGAAGGAAAGGAGGAAGATACTGCTAGTGGTCTCTTTACAAGCCCTGTCTGGAGTAAATTGAAAAGTGGGTGAGAAAAGTGTGTATGATATGTATGTGGTGATACAGGCAGAGCTTGGTGCACTTCTCCCAAGGTGGCAGCATCTGTAAATCTGTACTCTTTTGATTTTTTTAAACAGCACATTTAGCACAGCAATGAAGATGGGCCATACAACTGATTAGTGAGTAATTAAGGTGTGGTGATACCAATGGACTTGTCTAAATGGATGGGATCCAAACTGCTTTAAACTAAGTGCTGACATAGCTGCTGGGGTAATGACCTTGTTCTTTACTATGCCAGCATATCTGAAGGCTGTCCTTTCACCCTTGCATGCAAGCACATGCATCTCTAACCTTGCCACGCTTGCTGGCTTACTCTTTTGAGATGACCTCAAAATTAAAGTGTAAGAAAATAATTCTAGTCTTGTTGCATTCCACCTGCTGCTGGAGTAAGGAAATTCTAAGGGGCTGAGGACTGTGAAAGGAAGCCCCCAAGAAACAAATGGAATATTTTGACTTTATTTTAGTTACTTGCATGTAAAGCACACCAGCGCTTTTCACTAAGATAACACAAATTTAAGCTTGCTGAGCTTTAGCTTGAGTGTAAAGCCCAGAAACTGTATTTACTTGTGTTGAGGCTCTTTTATAGTGAGCAGAATAGATTACTGCTAGCTCAAACCACATGTTTCCCCCCACCCCAGTGAAATTTTAAGGTGAAGACAGAGACAATTTAGTACTAGACATGTGGCTTAGGTATCAAGAAGTAGTTATTTAAAATATGAACGCATATTAAGGCTGCCTTTGTCTATCATTGTGTTCTTAGTTTCACTAATTCTGTGGTTTCTGAGGTGGTTTTCAAAGACACCAAGTTCTGCAAAGGTATGATAAAAGACCATCATGTACTGCAAAATCTCACCAGGAAACGTGAATTTTGGCAGATCTCAGATATGAGAGTAGGTCCTGTAAAGTAGCCGGAAGGCCCTCACTAGCCTAAAATTGCATTGCCAACACTAAAAATTAGCTTTCCCATAGTAAGACAGGGTATTTGCAAAGGTTCAGCCACACTTGTGTGCATCCCTTCCCATCTTCTTTCACTGTGGGTTTTTTTGCTATAAAAAAAAAAAATTGTTCTATAAAAATTTGTGGTCTGATTTCCACACAATAGAAGCAGATGGCAACGATGATCAGAGATGCCTCAAATGCAAAGATGGCAGCTGCACATGTAGACATAGCCCTTTTTACAGTTGTCAAAGTGAGGTCTTGCTTGTGCCTTGTGCATATTCACTCCTTCCTAAGTTATTTCTTTTTTATTGCCTCTTAATTTTACTTCAACATGTGATGCAAGTTGTATACCAACACAGCTGGGTGTAGCTCTGCTAATTAGACGAAGAAGGATGACTGACAGGCAGGATTCAGTGCGTTGAGGTTCTTATTTCTTCTTTCCAGAATGGAGCTAGGCAGAATGTCCTAAAGTTATAACTCAGCTTCTCGAGAGCACGTCTTGTTTCTCTCTTCTGGACCTTTTCCTTCTATTCTCTCAAGAATAATCTTCCATACCGGAGTGGGTGTTTAATTAATGATCCTACCTTAACTCTCTTCCCTTCTTTATTTCTGAGGGACCTGATAAATCTAGGGCACAATTCCTTATGCTTATGTCTAAAAGCTGTCTCTACCCAAAACTATACTATCAGGCAAACTAACTTAGTTACTCTGAAAGAAGAATTCGGTAGACTTCATTTTATCTGATTAAAATGTGGATTTCAATAAGCACAATCTGTTTCAGCATTGTTGCAAGTATTCTGCAAAATCCCTGTGGGCTTAATAGTTGTCCCCTTGACCCTTTGTCAGAATGGACATGCAAGCCACTCTTTCAGTGATAACATTTCTTAAATAACCATGGCTTGCTAAACAAACTCCTCCTCTAACATGAATTTTTACTCAGAACCACTTGAACCTTTCACAGCAACACCTTTGCTCCCTTGCATTAAAATGTTCCCTAACTGTGGCCAGATAAGTTGCTTACAGAGGAGAACAGGTATAGCTGACAGTTCTTTCCCATTTGAGCACCCTTATCTCTGTTGATTTACTTGACCAATGCTAAATGCAATTCACAAACCATCTGGTAAGAAGCTAGGTTTAATGTTGCTTAGATTAGCTAGTTCCCTAAAGGCCTTCCTCCTGATTAAATGGAAATGGAGGCTTTCAGGGTTAAATTCTCTCTCTAGGACCTAGGAGTTTGTGTTCTTCCTGGGTAAAGAGTCAGTTAAGAATTTATAGCCATTACTCAGTTAGTGGCAAGCTGTTTGAGTCAGTCTAGTTAGCAGTAAATTGGAGGAGGAAGGGAAGGCAGGAGTGAGAGCAAAACCCTGAAGGTACATTTCAAGTAATGGGTTAAAGCATCAACTATTACTAAGACAGATGAGGAATTGACTATTGCGACTAACAAACTTCTAATGCAAGGGGCCATGCAATGCTTCAGTACATGTATCTACATACAAATTGTGTCTCAAATGCTAGATAAAAGGGATGGCTTGGTCTGTAGCACCTTGCCTGGATGTAGGGTGAATTAAAAAGGAGCCCAATTATTTAAATATTATTAGTTATCACATAAACAATTTCTTGACTTCATTTGTTATCCTAAAATTTGAGGGACTAACTGCAGCCATTGCAATATCCCAGACAGAAGATTGATAAAATGGTAGCAGATGTGGATATTCTTTCTGGCTTGGTTTAGATCTTCATTCCATAAAGCTGCTCTGAGTACCTCTGTTTGGTGAGAGTGAATGCTTCAGCCATGTTGGAACAAAACATGGTGACTGTAAATTATTTTTTTAATTTGTGTCTCAGAGGCAAAAGAGTCACATGGCATAGAGGTAAGTTGTAAAAGTCCATAGTTTCTTGTCAATTTGCAGGGTTTTTGAAAATCTGAAGGCTGCTTGATTACTGTTAAGACAAGCATGTGGGGGGCTTGGCTTGAGGTTCTGTTGTGTTTTTACTGGAACAGTCTGTCTGCAGCCTGAGGAAATTATTTAGTTTTACCTGTTGGGTGGTATAACCTCTGATTTTGCTTGTTATAGAAACATGAACAATATCTACTGGCATCTTTTGGGTGTTTTGGTGCCATCCTCATAATAGTTTGGAACAGATCCTAGCAGATGTTTCTTGCATTCTCTCCTACACTACTTTAGAGATGCAGCTGGCAGTGCCGAACAAGAATAGACCAAAAATACCTGAGGTTCTACAAGTAGCCTTAAAAGGTAAAAAAAGCTAAAGATTGACAGATTAAAACATGCTGGTGCAAGTACAGCCCGTTGGTGTAGATCAGTGTGCCCTAATGCTTGGGTATTACTGAGGTGAGGGTTCATCACCTCCTGGCCATGACTTCATGCTCTGTGTGGTCAGAGTCAGACTTGCCATATGATCACTCCTTATGCTTTCAGGCTTTGTCAGGCATCAGTGTGCAGCAGAACTGAGGTGGACTAAGAGCCCTAATGAAAGTATTTCTTCTTCAAGGTAAAATATTATTTCTGTCTTCTAACTGTTATTTGGATTTTTAAGCCTACAGTGAACATAACTGGCCACAGTCCCATCATGTCTACTGAAGCTGAAACTCCTGCTACCAACAGCCAGCCTGAGCAACAGGCTCCACCAAAGGCACAGTCTTCAAAAAAAGGAAAAAAAGAAAGGTAAGAAATGCTTACCACATGAACACCTCCTCTATTCTGTGTCCTTAATGTTTTGCATTTGCCAATACTAATATCACCCTCCCACTATTGCTGAAATAACCCTGAGTTTACCACCTGACCAGAGGAGTAGGTAAATATGCCAGTACAATAAACTTAACCAGAAGGTAGGCTTTTAGTTTTAAAACCTTTTTTCTAGCCTTAAATTCTAAAGCTCTGTTCCACTGTTAAGTGAGTCATTTGCTGAGCCTGACAAGTAAGCAAGAGCCCAGAGAAGAGAAATTCTCCTGAGGAGGTGACCAGACCCTGGAGCATCATGGTAGCTGTTACTCTGAACTTTAACCTGATTCCTCCCCACCCTCCAGAAAGGAGATTTGTGCTGAATACAAATTCTAGTCCAGAGAAGCTAGAAAACTCATTCAATGAGAATTATCATATATCAGATAATAGATTTTTTGATAGATTAGATCATGTAAATATAATTACCTCATGTAAAAATACATACCTAGGTACATACTTGAGCAATGTTGAGCATGCAGAGAAGAAAAGCAAGCAGTTCCTAGTAGCAGGAGCAGCAGAAATAACAAATTAGCTAAAATCCCAAATTCTTAGAACAAAAGTACGAGGACTCATTGTATGATGGTGCTGATATCAGGTTCTAGAATGTGAGCTGGAGATTCTTTTTGCACAGCAAGAAGACATCTGCCTATGTCAGAACATGGGGATAACATCTAAAGGCCTTATTGAATGCCCTGTATGGCCATGGGACGTACCATTTCTGCATGGTGGCTTTTCTTAGCACCTATATCTACTTGACTGTTGCTTATCCACATTTTAGTCTTTTATGTGGTGAACAATTGTTCTGAAGCCCCCAGACATTAAGCACTGGGCTCCACTCTTTGGACTGAGGCCACATTCTGCGAGAGTACTGTGACCTTAAAGGAGTACCTGTCTTGCACTGCACACAGATTGTTAGTCAGCTGTACTCAAGGGACAGTTCTAACATGTACTTGGTGTATACTTATATGGTCTATATATTTTTTAAAGATCACAAATCTCAACGTAGCTGTTTCTATCATTAAAAAAACAAACAAAACCAAAACAAACAAACAAAAAAACCAACTCACCCAAATGAAAAATAACCTCAAAAAACAAACAAATCCACCAAACCTTTTCTCTTTCTCCAGGGCCAGAAAAAACAGATGAATCTCTCTTGGCTAGATTCAAAGGTGATGGTGTAAAATACAAGGCTAAACTGATTGGCATAGATGATGTTCCCGAGGCAAGAGGAGACAAAATGAGTCAAGATTCAATGATGAAGCTGAAGGTAAGGGCTTGATCTGTCACATAAGGAACAATCTCTGGTTAGCCTTCAAAAAGCAGATTAGTCACTTTGACAAAACTTCAAATACAGCTTAATGGTAACGTAGTTTCTAATAGCAGCATCTAGATGGATGTTGCTTCCTGTACTGTAACCTCTGGCTCAAAGGACATTTCTCTGAAAGTCTGGGAACATTCCTTTGGGTCTGTACACATCCAGTATGAATGATGGCAGTATGAATTTCATCACAAATTATGAGCTTGGGTTTTGGAGGAGACGGGGGAATTGCGGTGAAATTTAACACTGACCTCAAAGCACAAGTTGGCATCCTGTGTCAGTGGTGATGCTGAGAGATACAGACAAATTAAAAAATAATTAATCCCTGCAGCAACAATGACCATTGCTTCTGTAGTGCAGAACACTCGCATACCTTCAATCAGAATGGAAAAGCAGGTAAAGATGCTGCTACTGCAGCAATTTTGTGGACTAAAACCTGTTTTAAAGCTCTAAAACATTTACAGAGGAAACCATCTAGAGCTGTGGTATCACTTTACACCTAAGCAGTCATATATTACAAAGAACAAGTGTCAATCCAACAGAAGTCTCATCAATACTTTGGCATTCATTCTGTTTAGGGGATGGCAGCAGCAGCCCGTTCCCAGGGCCAACACAAACAGAAGATCTGGGTAAACATCTCCCTCTCTGGTATCAAGATAATAGATGAAAAAAATGGGGTAAGATAAAACTTATTTTCTTAATGTGATTCTTTAAGCTAGTGAAGCACCTGGAAGTTAGATCAATATGAAATAGATTCTTATTTGGGCACTATACCTCTCTTCCACATATAAAAATTGTCTTGTGAAATGTTTGTAATGCTGAAGAGTCCTGTCAGAAAGACAGCTGCGTCCTATTGTGATTAATTAAAGACTGATTAATCTGAGGTTTGGGCTGTTAACAGTCATTCTAACTACAGAGAATAGCAGCTATTATATTTCCAGAAATTTGAACCAATACTTTTTGGATTTTTCCCAATTCCAGGTCATAGAACATGAGCATCCAGTAAACAAAATCTCCTTTATTGCTCGGGATGTGACAGACAATCGTGCCTTTGGCTATATATGTGGAGGAGAAGGCCAGCACCAATTTTTTGCCATAAAAACAGCCCAGCAGGTATGAATCAGACACTTTCTTTCACGTGCTATGAATAATGCTGTTGTGTAAACATTTAACATGTGATAAGGGTCTAGTGTTTTGTGGTAATCCTACAAAATTGCTCTGGAGAATACCAGCATGCATGGACAGATTTTATTGAAAGAAAGACAATAGGAATCAACTGTGTCACCACTGGCTTCTGTCTTGTACAGTTTCTTTGTAGTCCAGAATAAAATCCCTCAAGTAGTCTTGGTTACTATGATTAACAATGCTTAACTTGTCTATGAAAGTCATTAGTGAGATGAACAGAGCCATTAGCACAGGCTTCCCACTGTGAAAATACTAATTCTTAAGTAAAATAGCCAGAGCTTCATTCTGAATTAACAGAAATATAGAACTAGTTAGTCTATTCACATGATGCTTTGCCTTGTGCAGCAGGGAAATCACTTAGTTGCAACAATGATTCTGGGGCCTGTAAATGACAGACCTGGTCCTCCTAGGACCTTCTAACCCAAACTTGTTGGAGGGGATTCTGATCCTTCTGTGATAAGTTCCTCACATGCAGAAATCCTGTGTGCAAGGTTAGTCTCTCTGAGGATTCTGGAAAAAAGCTACTTAAAAATTCCACTAAGAATTATGCAGCTTCATAAACAACCTGAAGTTAGGTATTTTTTTTTTATCAGCTTTGTCTTTATAATGATTTTATAATAATCACTGTAATGACTTGATGAGCCCAGACTTCAAAGCCAGATTTTTTTTTTTACCCATTCCTACCTGCCCTCCTGGAGAGCCTATTGGCAGCTTTGGACCCACTACAGGTCCTCCACTGAGGAGCTCCTTGTTGGAGCATGTTAGTACTTCAGTAACAGCTATAAGATCTTAAGTCTTTTTTATTAGTTTGTCAGCATTCTGACCAATAATTGTATTGATTTCAGTGGAATTGTAGGTTAAGCACAAAAGCCTTTTGTGTGCACTCTGGAGTCTATTCCTTCATTTCACCACGGGGTGCTGCTTGCCAGCCTCTAAGCCCAGCCAGGCCTTAGACAGCTCTTGACTTGCTGCTGTGTGTTTTTGTCATAAATTTGTAAGTAAGGAAGTAAGTAATTTGTTTGTAAGTAAAGACTTCTGCAGCTCTAGCCTGCTGCAGCTGTACTCCTTGTTAAAGCTGATGATTCTTGCAATGGCTCTTCCCACAGCTGCGTGTCTTAGACCCCTTGATTAGGAGAGGATGGTGCTCAGGTGAAAGCAGTGAGATCTGTACAAAGGATTCTCTGCTTGTGCCAGTGGTAGTGGCTGAAGATGGGGAGGTGTCCTACTCCAGACACTGACAAGCTGCTGTATGCCTGACACAAGTGTTCCAAAGCAGTGCAGCTGAACTCACCACCATCTGAACAACAGCATTCTTGTTCATGGATGTGCAGGGCATGCCGTGCCTTTCTAATTCACATTAAACTTTCATCATGTCACAGATCCCATTTAAAGCTGGTCTCTAAAGCTTTACACATTTGAGGCGATGATAACCTTTATGCTCACCCTGCTCCTTTGCTAGTTGTACACTGTTTAAAATAAAAGTAGTATTATATATAGAAGCTTTCTCCACATTCAGGGCTAGAATTGGTAGCAAATAGGAAGAACAATTTGCATTTGTCTCTCTGAGGATTACCAGAAGGCTTGGAGAAATTTTGCAATTCTAGGACTTGCCATGCACTTAAGAAGTACTGCTGTCAGCTTTTTAGCAAAAACATAGCAGATTGGCACAAATTCATGTACAGCCACTTTTGTAGAGTTAACAACAGTTCTACACTCGTTGTGTTCTGTTCCCCTTGGATTATGCATAAGCAGAATCTTGTATGAAGACTAAACAAGTCTTTAAACTATTGCTTTTCCAGTTACCCCAACCTAAGTCTTGCACCATTTAGGGAAGCTTGGTTTGTTGCACAGATTGCAGCAGTAGAAGTCCAGGTAAAAGTAATAAATTACCTAAAATCTACATTCTTTTCCAGGCTGAGCCCCTGGTTTCTGATCTTAAGGACCTCTTCCAACTAATTTATAATATGAAGAAGAAGGAAGAAGAAGAAAAGAAAAAGGTGAGTAAAAATCTAGAAACTGCATGAGTCTGCATAAAGCTTGTTTCAATTTTGGGTGACTTTTGGGCTCTTGTAAGACTTGATACAAAACTCTGCCTAAATCCAGAAACACTGGAAGCTACTGGTTGGCAGTTGTGCCAGGTGTCTGACTGCTTAGGTCTGGTGAGCTCCTCCAAAGAGAGAGACTTTTGATATTCTACATGATGTTTAGGTATTAAAAGTCTTTTCTTTAGAGTGAAGTAAGTAAGACTGAGGTAGGTCTCTTCTACTCAGCCTGTGTTGATTAGATATGCTGCTGCACCAAATCTAACTTTTACTTCCTCTATGCTGCCAGCATTATGAAGGCAATGTCAGATACCCAATTACATTGAAATGGAAGTGAAAGGGGTCTGTGGAGCCAATACTGAGCAGTAATCTCTCTCATGCTTCCCTACCCCGTCACTTGCTTTTTAAAGCCCAAAAGGCAAATTTTGAAATTCCAATTGTTTCTGACACTGTTATCCATCTGTTACAGAATGATGGTGAAGAACTGCCTGCTGATCAAGCTGACAAAATTAAACCGGTAGGTTAAATTTCAAAATTTTTTATTGATGTTCATAACTGGCTGTCCCCATATTGTGTAGGAAATGCAGTGTTTACAGTGTTTACTGCGGATTTTACAGTAAATCTGCATGATGCTTGATTTTTTTTTGAGAGCTCTAACAGATACCAACTCTTTTAATATTTCTGATTTCAAGGGAGTTGACCAGATGGACTTGTTTGGGGATATGTCAACACCCCCTGATATGAGCAGTCCCACAGTAAGTAGAGTCTAGCTTACTTGCCTTGGCTTTTTCTTTGAAAGCAAATTTAGTCCTAGTACTAAGTACTGGTTTTACTGAGACACCTGCCTAGCAATCATCACTGTACTCATGGGGTAGGGCCATTAAAAGTATCCACTTAGCCACTAGATGTCATTCTAGTACTTAATTTCACTAACGTCATTCCAGTAGCTCTAGCCTTGGCCTAATTGCACAAAAGAGTGCATAAGCCTTATCATAGCTCAGTGACCCCAAAAATCCATCATGTAAAACCTGGCACTGTAAGCCACTATCAGCAGGATGCAGTTGGTGCTGTCAACCCAGCCAGTGACCAAGTCTCACCCTTCTCCTGCATGCTTGGTGGAGAATTAGCATGTTACCTTCCACTAGCTCTTCAGTGTTGTTCTGAAGCTGAGACTGCAATTTGAAGTCATACCAAGACAGTGTGATTTCACAACTTGTCAGAACTAAGGACTGCAACTCAAGCAGGGGTCTGTGACTGAAGTGAAAGCCTAGGTGTAATTAGTTCCTACTCACTCTACAGTCACTAGGTTGTAGACTAAGTCTGATATTTAACTAGGGGATCTGAAAACAGATGTTTCATTATTGGGTTTCAGAGACCAAATAGCTGTAATTTGACTATAAACACAAGTGCTTTCCTGTGTGACTTTGAATATTTACCTGTATAATGTTTTGGATACTAGGATCTCTTCTTTTGCAGCTATTTTCCTTGATCTTTTTCACTGTGCAGCAAAATCTATGTATAACTAACTTCATTTTTCTCTCTGAAAAAATAGGAAGCTAAAGAGATTCTGTTAGTGGATTTTAATTCTGAAATTGAGACCAAACAAACCTTTGCAAAAGAGGATCTCTTCTTGAATGGCATCACAGCCTCTCTTCCACAACCAAAGGCACAGACACCCTTCTTGCCTGAGAGTTCTTTCTCTGCCAATCTCAGCTTCTTTCCTACACCTAATCCAGACCCTTTCAGTGATGATCCTTTCACACAGCCAGCCCAATCTGCACCACCTTCATTTGATTCTCTAAAATCTGATCAGAAGAAAAGTCCAACTACCTTGACATCAGGGGGTAATGGTGATCCAAATGGTGATATTGACTACTTTGATAAACAGTTTGACCAGATTTCTAATAGAACTGGCAAACGAGAAGCACTAACATGCCAGTGGCCACTTGAGAGTAAGTCACCTGCATCAAGAATTCCCAATGTGATACCAGAGAGAGAAAGGAATGGCTTTCCTGAAACCCCAACAAACCTGTTTCTGGAAGGTGCTTCCAAAGGAACATCTCTGCAGAATGGAGTAAAACTGGATTCTGAAAACAATATCCAACTCCCGCCACATGAGCCTATAACAATTAGCCCACCACCACAGAGTACCAAGCCAGGAAGAGGAAGGAGATCCGTCAAGGTGAACAGTGTTCAAGTAATTTATGGTGATATGCATGATTTTATTTAGAGAAGCTGAGTTGAAGGAAGCTTTTCTTTCTTATTACTGTATAACTGGCTACCTAGCTTCACAACATGTCTGCTTCTGCCTGCCCTGCTCACACTAACCTCTCTGCAGCCAAAGTACCTTCTAATATCTATGAATGAAGGCTTCATAGTAACTATGGTCACTAAATTCTATACTCTCTTCTTTAATGCTGCCATACTCCTGTAAAGGCCTGGTAAGTATGCTGCTATGCATATTAACACTTGATATCATGCCAGAATCTGTTATGACAGCAGTATAACCTTTTATGACAGCAGTATGCCCATCAACCTAGGGTCTCATGACAATAAGATACTAGTACTAGCTTACCAAAGACAATGTGGTTTCTCAGTATTTACCTACTGAAGGACATTAACTTGCCTGATTAGGCAGAGCATGGCCCTCGATCAGCTTCATTTGTCTTGTACTCAAATTATACAAAACTGCTGGCCTTGCCACAACCACAGGGGTTTCTGCAGACTAAGCAGTAGAGTTTAAAGAGGTAGGGTGCAGAGGGAAGCTCACTTGTAGCAAATAATTCAGCCATTTTAAGTCCTGCTCTTCTGCTGTTGGCTTGTAACTGCTACGTATTTTACCTATTTAATGCCATGTACCTCCATAGGCATGAACAAAAGGGTGATGTTTGAAACTCCTATACTCTAAATGCTACATCAAAACTTCCTCCTCTGCTTTAGATGAAAAAAGTCTTCTTTGGACTCTGGACTAGGGAGCCCTAATTGTGCTAGCATGTGTTCTGCCATGGCATCTCACTTTCTTTTTCTTTCTAGGCTGCATCGGATGACTTGTTCAGCTCAGACTTCTTTGTGCCATCTGCAGAGAACCTGAGCTCAGGGACACCGCCAGCAGCTTCGCCAACTAACCCAATGGACCTCTTCAAAAAAAGTTCTACCACAGCATCTCCATTGGCCGCTCTAGGTTAGTTTACAAAAGTAAATGTTTTGTTCTACTCCAAGATAACTGCTAACACCAGAACATGGATTCTAGTCTTCCTTTACTTCTTGTGTAATGCTATACCCTTTAACCCATGTGCTGTTTGCCCTAAACTATTAAGTTCTGTGAGTGCTAAACTCTGCATCCTCAACTGAATCAGGATTAAAGCAGTTAACTGCTTTAACTTTGACAGCAGATTCCTGCTTCAGGTACACAAGGCTCAAGTGAGCCAAGCGCAACTTTTGAGGTTAGGGTGACATTGCTGCACAGTATCTTAATAATAATTTAAACAGGAGCAGCTGTATGGCAAATCCACCTGTCACTTATGTGCTAGAATTGTGTTCATCCTTCCCTTAAAACAACCTCAAGTATGTCCTTGCAGCACTGAAATGCAGCAAAGTTAAAATTTAAACCCTTTCTTCTGCCACCTTTCTCCCAAATGATTTGATTTGTAAGTGCAAATCAAGAGATTTTTGCAAACAGTACATGAAAATCTTTTGCTAGTACCATTTATGGAATTGATACACTCCTGCTTGTGATCTTCAGATGACTGAAGTGCTGTGTAACAACAATCTCCCCCCAGGTGGCCTGCCAGTAACTTCATCACCATGGACCCCGCAGACAGTTTCCTTCACTCAGGCCCCATCAGTCTTTCACGGGTCAATGATGCCTGCTCAGTCTCCAGGATTTACTCAAGCTGTTGCCTTTGGTACCCAGGCAGTGCCAGGCTGGAACCAATCTTCATCTTTTGGTGCCACACCCATTCAGTCCTCTGGTCTCTGGTCACAGTCAGCACAAGTTACACCCAGTTCTTGGGCACAACCAGTCAGTGCTGTGAATCCCTTCCAGGGCAGCATGTTCACATCTACACCGCTCCCAGCTCAGACAGCCTCAGCGCTGCCCTCCATGTCAACAGCAGCTAGCCCACCCCAGCCACCACCCAGAACTACGCTGCAGAAGGAGCTGTCCAAGAAAGAGAGTGATGCATTCATTGCTCTGGATCCACTTGGGGATAAAGAAATGAAGGACGTCAAGGAAATGTTCAAAGACTTCCAGCTGACAAAGCCACCTGCAGTACCAGCAAGGAGAGGAGAACAGCAAAGCCTTTCAGGTGCTTCTGGAGTTTTCAGCAGTTGCTGTAGTAGTAAAGTAGGCATTTCTAAAGATAGTACAGATCGTGATGAAATGGCAGCTAGCAAGCTGTCTGCCAAAATGACTGGAGTTAATGGTTACTGAAATAGAGGGTTGAAGGGTTGGCTCAACTAGAAAAATCGAAGACTTAGCAGCAGCATGGCTGAACACTGACACCTAGTGCCTAAATTATTTGACTAGAACGAGATAAACCTAAGTCTGTTGATACAATTTCCATCTGTTTTAAGCTTAGTGAGGGACAAGCAGGAGTTAATATTGTGACTTAAGGTCATTCCAAGAAAATTCCAGTTAATTTTTTTGTGTTTCTGATAAGATGAGCTGTGGTGTTGCTATACAAGCAGACCTGAGTGGTTGCTAAATCTGTCAAGTAATGATAGCAGTATGTCTCTCTTTTTTAGAACCACCAAAGCCTGTTCCTCGACAAAGTGCGTTGCCAGCTGAAGGCCTGTTTGAAGGTCAAGATAAAACAGATCCTTTCAGTGCCTCATCTGTAAGTAGTAAAAAACCCCAACAAAACAAGCAAATAAAAAACAAAACAAACTACAAACAAACAAACACCCTAACACCAAAATGCCCAAATGACATCACCACCACAAAAAAAAAAAAGCCAGCAAAAACCTTTTTTTTTTTTTTTTCTCCTTAATAACTGTGGTGCCTGTGTTTGAGCACTAGTTTAGTTCTGGCTTTAGAGGCCATACAACAAAAAACTTGCATCTTTGGGGCTAATATGAGATCTGACAAAGGGTATCTGTTGTAAGAAGGTTAACAAAGGTTAACAAAGCATTATTCCACTTGGCTTGGCACCACAACCAGTTGTCCATGGTGCAAAGTTCTGTAGTATTGGGACACTCTTCAAAAGAGTATCACAATGTAGCTGCAGAAATACTCCACTTTGGTTATATATAACCCTCTTTAGAGCAGACTGAGCCATGTGGATTGTGAAGCTCTCTAGCTGAACAAATAAGAGCTTCCATGTTCAGGACTCTGTAGGGGAGAAAGTGGCTTCACCAGATCACTCTAATTGAGACAGGGCACTTAAAGCCCTCAGTGAAAATTCTGCACCCAATACCAGAGTGCTGACTTAAGACTTCTAGCATTTGACTAGAAGATATCTTATCATGACTCCACTGGCTCCAAAGGAGTCCTCAGTAGCAAACAGTTTTCTGAAAAGCCCTTGCCTTGGACTAGCATAAAAGCTAACATGGCTTAGAGCCCCCTTGTTTTGTTGAAGCAGTACAGTAAATGTGTGTTTAGCAGGAGCTATGAAGTATCCTTTTGAGGTGCTTGAACAGGAAATAGCTTATAGAGCCATGCAGTGTAAATCTGGTGAAATCTGGAAATCCACTAACAGCTTATCTCCTTAGAAGGAATCTCACAATCCACCGTCTGGTCCTTTTGATGATCAATTTGGCAACCCATTTGCATAGATCAGGTAAGTCTTCCACTAACAAGCCAACCTACTTCATCCTCTGAAATTTATTGAGGAAATGTTTGGCAAAGAAATATCTAAAAACTGCAGTAGCTTCACACTAATGCTCCCTGAAATATGGCAAGCAGTGCTTGGAGGAACTTCTGCTAGAGTACTTCTATCAGATTTGAACATAGCTGTGCTCTGTCTAAGCCTAGCCAGCTTCACTTAGTTAGAAATAATGACTTTATTCTTCCACAGATTTAAATCCCAAGCCCACAATAGATCTAGATTTCCTTTCCTGGAGGAAAATTAATGACTATATACATGCTGCAGAACTCAGAGGAGCTGACTTTAATACTTTCAGATATCTGTGGGGAATGTTAGCATAGAGTGCCCTTTATACATCATACAGCTTTCTAAAGTTTAATCACCTCAACTATGGCAGTTTTGGGCTCTGGGTAAATTGGAATAAAACTAGAGTAAGGCTACTAGGCTCTTACTCTGATTTTTAATCAAAAGCTGTTACAAGCACTTTTGTTGCTAGAAACGAATGTAATTTGAAGTTTCATACCATTGACTGAAGAGCATGATCTATTGATCCAGCAAATCTTCTGCATACCTTTCAGTCTTCCCCTGAAATACTGCCTAGCTTCTGACAGAAGAACAAGTGTTGATATTTATTGCTTTAGTTTTGTTCTCAGTAACTCTGTTTAAGCAATAAAGCACAACTCACAACCATCCTAACACTAATTCCTTTCCATCATACTAGGTGTAACCAGAAAAGGACAAATGGAATAACTGGACCTCTTCTCAACGTGATTTTTCTGTGTGTTTCACTTTGCTGTCTGCTATTCTTGCTGATGTTTCATGATGTCTGCAGTCTAAACTATATCCAGGTGGATTGAAGCATGGACCCTCAAAGAACATGCTGTGAAGACAATAATTCAGGGCAAAGCAAATGGGGATATTGACTCACGCTGAAAACCCAAATTCAAATTGGTGGATGTTACCTTTACTTTGGTTCTTTGCACTCCTTTACAGAGAGGTTGGCAGCACTGAGTAATGTGTCTTGTATCACTTCCCTTTACGCAGCACTTACTGTCCCAAAATAGAGGAGCTTAATGTTCCTAGGGGAGAGATGTTGCCTTTGCAAAAGGGTGTAGAATTAGTAGCTGAAACTTAAACAACTAGGTCAGCTGCCCGTGATGACAGCAGCAGCCAGTTGTAAAGTAAAGGGGATGCTACAGAGTTCTAATTGGTGACTGCACAGATTACTTGGTCTCAGCTGCAAAAGTGTAACTATGTAGAGGAAAATAATCTAATATTGGTCTATTTAACTAAAAGTAAAAGCATCATTCCACCATAAGTGTGTCATTAAGGGACTGCGGAGTCTGTAACAGCACTGCTGAAGCCCTGAGTACTAGAGGCCTACACTGTAAGCTGAAACACTTCTTGCAGAACATTTAGGTAGCTGTGGACACTAACTGTTGTCTTGGTGCTAATATGGCAGTTTTCAGGGAGGGAAAACTACTAGGATTACTTTCCTGTTAAGGTGGCTTGGCAAACAAATGAAACAAGCAGGTAGGGTTCTTGCTTACATCTCTGTGAATCCCTGATGTGCTCAGTTTGATTTGTCACTTGGTATACTGCTGGGGTATGTTTCCAGCATGCTAGAAAACAAAAACACCAAAAAGGCTTCACTCCATGCCTAGGCTTCTGGTGAACAGATGCACCACCTCTGTGCCATTAATGTGAGGTAAAAAAATCATCTCTTGGAAAGCTTGCCTTTTCTCAAGAGCCTCTTTACTAACAGGTTTTGGAGCCAGTTACAACTGTCTGTGACAGCTACATTCTTGGCCAGCGGTGATGACTGATGTGTCAGAAGTTTTTCTGTTAATGTTAAGTACAGACTTGAAATGTTATTGTTAAATCAAATGCCTAAGCCATTGCTAAACTGGAGAACTAAGAAAGTCAACTTGAATACCGCCTTAGTACCCAATTCAGCCAGTCATGCAATTAGTCTTGTATACAAACTTCTCTTGCACTTTCTGTAATGCAAAAATGTTTTTAAAAATTAAAAAAAAAATCATGAATTTAAGTATTTGTCTCAAACTGGAAATGTAGAAATGTATTGATGTTACACTGTTATATAAAACTGTAGTACCTGTTACTTAATGGCATTAAAAAGAAGCAACTCTTCATACCAAATGAACATCAGTGTGGCTGTTAATTCTGTCCTCTGTAACTGTCTCGTGGTCTAGTTGACATTAGAAGTTTAAAGCCTGCTGAGAATCATTCCCAGCAGGTTCTGTAGCTGTCTGATGGCAAAGTGCCTTTCTGTAACTTCTTGCATAGGACCTGTTCAGCAAATGCTGTGCTATATTAAAATATAAAAATCTCAAACTGATTTAGTAAAAACTGTCACTAGAACTTTGGCTGCTCAGCCTGAGCTTGTTGCTGCTAAAGATTCTTTCTTGCTTCTTTCTGCAGGACTGTGGGAGCTAAGTACTTAAATTGCATTGCACTCAGAAGTTTCAGTAATTCAGCTTGTATATTCCAGCTTTGCAGGAGATCTAAACTGATGCTGGGAAATCTCAGTTAGAACATCTTCTTGTGTTCAGAAGAAATTATATACTCCTTTAACAGAGATAGATTAAAAAAATAATAAATCCATTAGCAAGCTGCTGTTTTAGACTTTTCTTCTTATTTCTAATATTATTTGATGGTTAAGGGGTTAAAAACAACTCATTGCAAGGGATTTGTTATCCAGCTTGAAATATAGGTCTTAAGAGGGTTTACAGAATCACAGTGGGGCTTTTTTGGGTGTTTTTTGGTTTGGTTTTGGGGGCTTTTGGTTGGTTGGTTGGTTGGCTTTTCTCAGTTTGTGGTTTTGTTTGTTGTTTTTTACTTTTTTATCTTCTTGACTGCATGGCAATATATAATTTAGTATTAAAAATAAAAGGACAGTTGACTGCCTTAATGCCAGTATGAAGGAATATGTTTACCAGCATTTGAGTTAAGTATTCAAATCACTGCTGTTCAGATTTTGGAATGGCCAGCAGGATGCTGTGCATCCGGCTCACCAGGACCTCCTGCAATCTGGCCAAAGATGCTTGCTGGTCTGCTGGCTAACTTTGGATAGCTGCTTCCTCTGAGTCTCTGTCTTAAAGAACCATGAACTGTGATAGCAGTTTTGATGAAACAACACAGATTACATGTGTCTGTGTTTTGCATTCTTGCCTGACAAATGAGTTTATTGTAACTGGACTCATCAACCTGGACTGAGGCTGCAGCAGATCAAGATTTCCTTAAGTGAAATAATCCAAAGCAAGGCTTGATCGGGGGGAAATTTGCCTGCCTTACTTTATATGCTTCCCTCACCCTGCCGCAAAAAACAGGGAATAGAGAAAAATAAAACTGCTTCTATTGTATTTTTCAATTACCCATGGTAATCTGGGAAATCTTTACCTCTGATTATTGTTTAAGATTGTATCCAAATATGTAATTCTTAACAGCTAAACGGAAGGTTATTTATGAGTGACTTGTGACTGTGTCCAACACATGATGCCTTAAATCTGGATTACAGCAAACCACTGAAAAGGAATGCTCTTCTAAAGAGCTGGCTTGTGGTTTGGATTTTTGTGACAGAGTGAAAGCTAAAAGGGTTTTAGTCTCATTCAAATCCACAAAAATAATGTGTTGTTCTTTTATATTGGCTGGGGGAGGAATAAAAGAAGAATCTTGGGACTTCAGTCCTGCAGTACTCCAAATGAGGATTCCAAAGCTGTTATGCACTGAACTTGCTCTTGTAAACAGCTCTGCTTTAGGAACTATTTGTTCTTTACATGAGTCACAGTTACAACAACTTTTTCACTAGGCAGTTAATGGTTCTCTTAATTCAATACATAATGTCTTTCCTATATTCAAAGGTACTGTTAAACAAAATTGGTTTATTTTTAACCTTGCAAGTGCTTCACAATCACATTATTTCCCCATTCAGGGAAAAAGTGGAATTTTCTGAAAAGTGGACTTAGGAGCACTTACAGTAAGGCAGTTTTGGGCAGTTACTGGCATTCTTCAGTACACACTGCTTTTTGTTTGTTCTTTTGGTAATAAATAACTAAGGGAACAAATAAATAAATTACAAATTCAGTCACAATAATTCCCGTCTGCTCACCTACAAAATGAGAGCCATGCATGTTATTCTGCAGCTTATAGCCATACTATGCAATATAGAGACAGTTGCCTCAATTTGGCAGGAAAGCAGAAGGTAAGTGTTCCTTTTCTTCTGCAGCTGTCTCCACTGTTTTGTTTCTCTGACACAGAGCATAAACATCCAGTGTCGATATTTCTAATACGGTACCTTGCTCAGATATCCTAGGAAAAAAACTCTACTTCTTGCTGTATTTTGAGGAGTCAGATAACAATGATTTCTCTCTTTATTATGGATATATGTGACACAATAAATGTGCCTGTTGAAGCAGTTTCAGGCATATTTTTGCAGGCAGGTAAAGCTCAGGTACCTTTTTTCTGTTGCATGCTGTGTGAAAATACCTAATTTCAATCTATTTCTTACTGAAGCTGAACAATTTTGTGCTGACAGTGCTTCTCTTAATATTTAAAGTCTTCTAGACTGCCTATTTCTAATCTTTGGAAATACAGCTTTTGTGTTTTCACTGCAAGTGTCACTAGGAGGAGATCTGTTGCCCCAGGCCCACAACTGGGTACTAATTAGCATTGACTCCATGATTGCAGAAGGCTGATCAATTGCTTTATTCTACTATATTATATTATACTTGTTAAGAAGCTTGTATTCCTTACAGACAGTCCAATACAGCTTTGACCTAATTGGTCAATCGCTCAAAACACCGTCCAGTGTCCAGTTAAGAAATCACCCTTTGATAAACAAATTTCCATAACACATTCCACATATGCACAACAACAGGTGCAGCAAGTGGAGATAAGAGTTGTTACTCATTCTTTCCTCTGATCTTCTCACAGCCTGCCCCGGGAAAATGCGTGGGCATGTAGTCTGTTGGCCTTTGTGGCCAGAGAGCTGCTGCCACAGAGAAGGAAGGCCTGGTCCCTACCAAATAGTCATGTGAAAAAAAATTGAACATCTGCTCTACCAGAAATTTGTCGTTTGCAAGAATGGTCAAAACTAAATGATGAAAAAATGTGAGCCTTATAATCAATATATGTTGAAGCAAGCCCAGAGGAAACCACAATGTTAATCAGAAGACTGAAGCACCTCCCTTACAGCAACAACTGAGAAAGTTGGGGCTGTTCAGCCTAGAGAAGAGAAGGTTGTGTGGAGACCTTATATTCCTCAGACCTTCCAATATCTGAAGGTGCCTACAGGGTACCTGGAGTGATGGGAACTACAGTGATGGGATGAGGGTTAATGGGTGCACTCTAAATGAGGGGCAATTATAGTTAGATATTAGGAAGGAGTTCTTTACTGTGGGCATTGTGAGACTCAGGAACAGGTTGCCCAGGGAAGCTATGGCAGTGTTCAAATCCAGGCTGGGTGAGACTTTGAGCAACCTGGTCTGGTGGGAGGTGTCCCGGCACACAGCAGGAAGGTGGGGACAAGATGATTTTGAAGGTTGCCACTGCTCTGGATGCAGCCCAGGACAAGTTTGGCTGTCTGTGCTGTGAGTCCCAGCTGAGCACAGGGACGCCTGTCATGAGACAGGGTTGCTCAGAGCTCCATCCAGTCTGGCTTTAAATTCTTCCACAGATGGGGTATCCACAACTCCTCTGGGAAAAGCTGTGCCAATGCCTCACTACCCTCACAGCAGAAATCTTCCTCTTAATATCTAAACCTACTCTCTTTTAATCTGTTTCCCCTTATCCAGTCACTCCATGCTCTTGTAAATAGGCCCTCTGCATCTTTCTTGTAGGCTCCCTTCAGATATGGGATGGCTGCAGTGAGGTCACTCGTATGCTGCCTCTTTTCCAGGTTGAACAATCCCAGTTCTCTCACCCTTTACTCACAGGAGAGGTGCTCCATGCCTCTGATCATCTCAGTGGCTTCCCCTGGACTCTCTGGCAGGTCCATGTCTTTCACGTTCAGAGGACCCCAGCTCTGGGTGCAGTGCTCCAGGTGGGTCTCAGCAGAGCAGAGCAGAGGGGCAGAATCCCCTCCCTGCCCTGCTGCCCACAGGGCTCTGGATGCAGCCCAGGACACTTTTGGCTCTCTGGGCTGTGAGTGCCATGGCTGGGCCATGTGCAGCCTCTCACCCACAGCACCCCAAGCCCTTCTGGGCAGGGCTGCTCTGGGGCTGGTCATGCCCAGCCTGTGCTGGTACCAGGGGCTGTCCCAGCCTGGGTGCAGCACCAGCACTTGGCCTTGTTAAACCTCATCAGATTCCCAAGGGACACTTCTTGAGCTTGTCCAGGTGCCTCTGGATGGTATCTCATCCTTCAGAAGTGTCACCAGCACCACTCAGCTTGGTGTCATCTGCTAATTTGCTGAGGATGCACTCGATTCCTTTGTCTGTGTCATTATTGAAGATATCAAATAACACTCATCACCATATGGATCCCAAGGGACACCACTTGTCGCTGATGTCCCTGGGACTCCAAGCTATTGACCACTAACCTCTGGATGATACCATAAAACCACTTTCTTACCCATCTATCAGTATGGAATTGGATCCATTTCTCTCCAAATACAGAGAGAAGGATGTTGTGAGGGACCATGTCAAGGGCTGTACAGAAGTCCACATAAATGACATCTGCAGCCCTTCTCTTGTCCACTGATGGAGGCATTCCACCATAGAAGGCCAGCACTTGCTCCTTATGTTTTGATGGTTATTTTTATTTTAACATTCAGATCCAATTAAAGAACAGGTTTAGCATGCTGAGTTAGAAATGGTCCAGATAGAAGATTTGATTATTAGAGAGAATCCATAGCAGGCAACATTGGCCAGCAGCTTGGCTCCCCAGCATACCCAAGGCTGTGCAGCTTGAAGATGGTGCTAGCAAATACTGTTGGCAAAGTTATGCTCTCATGGAATGCTATCATGTCTTCAAATTCAAGAGAGATATGCCTTATTTCTTAGTGAGTGATAATTATCAAATCAGGACTCTTTTTTGAGTCATCCCTTTTGTAACTGATTAAGTCAGCAGTGAAGTCTTTTCTGAAGTATGACTCAACAACAAATCACAAGAGCAGTGTGGCCTGCGGGGCTTTAGAGTGTACTGGGCAATCCAAGACAAGGTGCAAACTGTTCTGTGTACTGATTGTGAAATAGCTTTTGCTTTCCAAAGAGTACTCTTCTGTCCCTCAAACTTCTCAATAAAGAATAGCAGAATAGGTATTTTGATTTCCATGCCCACCCCTGAAGTTTGTGCTCTTAACTGTCACCTTCAGTGATGTTCTTCAGTAGCTGAAATGTTTTTACCTCCTCTCCTACTTAAATTGTGTGACTTAGCATCTGTTTTGATGTGGTTTTCCAGTAACACCTTTTCTTCAAATTTAATGTGGTGGTGACAAGTTTGCAAACTTTTGCAGTATCTTGATTCTTTTAAACAATGTTGTTGAATATATGTCACTTTGATTTCCCAGATAGCAGTGGATGCATTAGTGGTGTTTCAGAGTTTATTAATCATTTGCAATGAGATTTTTCTGATTTTTTTTTTTGTTGTTTATCTAACCTCAAGTAAATTCAAAACCCTAAAGCTAAATCTGCAGCAAATCATGTGAACCTCATACACTCTGCTGGAGAAGGCCCATAGGTGTGTGCACAACATTCAATGAATATTTTTGGTAAAGTTGCTAAATTGTGATTATTATTAATTGCTAATTTGGATTATAAAATGATAGTATCACTTATGTTGGAAAAGGATCTTTAATTATGTGAAAAAATACTGCTACCTGAAAGTCAGTCAGAGACTACCATCAGTTCTAGTTTGCAGTTGATGGCAAAGCTTCCATTTGCATTGGAGACTTCAACTCAGTGTTTTCTGCCTGTGATTTTTCCTTTAGACTCTAAATAATGTCTAACAACCACCTCTGGTAAAATCTTTAGGATATGAAGTATCTTGAGTTTGATTGCTTTTTTAGGCACATGGCTGCTTTTCATGATTAATCCTTATTGCCAGTAAGAGTTTTTAGCTCTATTTTTACTGCAATAATGTAACAGTTCAGAAATATATTTCAATGTAAATTTGTCTAACATCAGAATACTTGGTAATTTCTAGGAATAAGATAACTATCTGCTTCCAGACACCCCATCAGATGTGTCGATATATCCTTTAGGTCTAGCATCTAAGGTTTCTCACTCCTGCTGTCTCTAAGGACAACCGGTCAGTCTTCAACCCAAGATGCCAGAATAGATATTGTTACTCAGAGGTTTTCAGTCCTCCATCAGTAAGAAGATGGAAAGGCATCCTGGAGATACAGTAAGGAACAAGCTGATTCTCATCCATTTACCAGGGCAGTAGATTCTCATTTTTTCACACTGTTGATGCTACTGACATGCTGAGTGGTAGGAAATACATGGAAAATTGTACAGGAACTTTTTAAGAATTACTTGCTTAGTATGGGGTACCTGTAAGATGACCTATTTATGGATGGAAGAGTTGGTTTTGAGGAGGCTAGGGAGCTACATCAAACTACAAATACAACACAGCTTTCTAGAATTTCACAGAATGGCTGAATACATCGAAAAGTCTGTGTTGAAAGGAATTTCTGGAGATCTCCCGTTCAAAACAGGGCTTTAGATTAGCTTATCCAGGAGTCCTGACAATAGTGTTGCATATTTCCAAGGAAGGACATTCTACCATTTCCCTGGGTAACCTATTTATATGTTTAATAGCTGTCATGGCAAAATTTTGGGCAAGTCTGTGATCCCTGAGCTCGTTAAAGCTTGGTAGCTGAAAAGGGGTAGATTCATTTTCTCAATAACAACTTAGTAAATATGTAAACTTAACATAGAATAAATGGCACCAGAAAGCTGGACCAACAGCTATGTCTCTGTTGTCCAAACTGCAGATTTCTTAATCTTATGGAATCAGGTTACATTTGTTTGGACTCCTGCGATATTTGTATGATGTAAGGAGGTCAAAGAGCAGAGGGCAAAGCCCTGACTGCAGTGAAAACTCATTGGTATCTCACACTGCAGGAGCTGCAGATCTGCCAACCAGCTGGGCTCAGCAAGGAAGGTCCCATCGTAGAGCAGAGGCAAGAGCCTTAACTTGGAGAGATGCAGAGAGAGTTGCTCCACAGAAAATGAATAATCATCATGTAAAGCCAAACTGGAATAAGTTACTGAGAGTAAAAAAGGCAATTCATACTTCAATGCTCCTTTTCTTTTAAAAGCTATTTACCATTGAAGATAAGATAAGCAGTAAATGAATACCCTTGGCTTTTAAACTTGATATAAATCAAGTTTATGCTATAATGCATCCGTTTTTAGTATCTACCGGTGGGTGCTTTAAAGAAACTTGATTTCTATTAAGTAATGGCCTTACATGTACTGAGAACTTGAAGTTTGATTGTACTTAAAACTGAGCACCAAAATGACATGTCACTCAAAAAAATAGGCCTAATTGCAAAAGTATTCAACTTGGCAAGCTGAACAATAGTAAGGAAACTAAACATGTCTGTTTTTTCTAGCAATGTGACTTATCCCATTACCAAGTAATACCTTTGTTTATCAGATTTCTTTCAATTCTGGAAGGCATTTATGCTTTTGTGCGGGGTTAAGAGCAACACCATCAAAGTCAATTAGCTAAAATCACTAACATGTATTGAAGTGCTACATCCATTTGAGTTGTGCTGCTGTGTGTCTTTAGCTTCACATATTGGGGAGCACAACCACTCTCTGAATAGGAAAGTGCAGATGTTTTCTGTGTATAATTGCTTCTTTCTCTTCAATAACATGACCCACCAGAAGAGCATTTGTATGCACAAAGACCTAAAAAAGGGGGAAAGACCTGACTTATTAAGTCTTCAAAGTTGTTTTTAATGTAATTTTAAACCACCAAAGAATTTAAGATTAGGCAGCTGCTGATACATCTAAGTAGTGCTATGAAAGCGAAACAGAAATCAGCTTGAAGGTGCTTCCAAATTATTGGTCTACAGTTTAAATACAAACTTACATGTGATTTTAGTATACTGCCCAGGACTGTACTGGAATGTTTTGTTTGACAGCTCTTCAGAAAAAGCTTTCCACAGGGGAACAAGGGAACTGAATGCTCCATCCCCAATAGATTGCAAACTGAGCAGCTGGAGCGCCTGGGGGCCCTGCGACCCATGCACCAATCAAAGGGTAAGCTGAACTTGGAAGTCTTTGTTCCAAAGTCACAACCAAAGGGATATCTGTCTGCCTGTTGGTGGTCAGAAAGTGTCAGATTTCAGCTCTTAATACTGTATGTTCATGATTTGATGAAATCCATAATTATGTCAGATTTTGAAGCCATAGAGTAAGAGAATACTACAACCAGTTGTGAAATACTGCTCAAATGTTCTCATTCAAAAAGGTTTTTTCATAGAAAGTATCTATGGAAAAACTTTCATAGAAAGTATCTATGCTTAAAACTTTATTTTTCAATACATTCTTCCCTTTTTAAATAAAATTAAAAAAAAAACCAAACAAAACAAAATGAAACAAAACAAAAAACAAAAACAAACAAACAAACAAACCCCCACAATTTCTTTTCCACAGCATATTTTTATTTCCTATGGGGAGTTCTTTTAGGGCTTTAAAAAATAAAAATTTGAAAACATATATGAAAATATAAATGATTCATTTCCATACTAGAGAGAGACAAACAAAATAATGAAGTAAACTAAATAGTGAAAATTAGAATCTTTACATACTATCTAAGTATTATTAATCATAATTATTATTTCAATGTTATTTTATTCATTAATTTTGCCTGTGGATTTTCAACAAAAATTTCACCAAAGATGTTTAGTTTTGAAAAGCTCTAAGTTCAGCTGGAAACCCATAAGTTCTGGTAGAGTTCTCTTTTCTCCCTGAGCAACATTAACAGTGTTATTTCTCTTTCAAGTTTCGCTCCAGACGTATTGAAAGATTTGGGCAGTTTGGTGGAAAAGCATGCCTGGAGGCCCTAGGAGACACACAAACCTGTAAAACCAGCAAAGCCTGTCCTGAAGACCCAGAACAAGACTGTGGTGCTGACTTTCAGTGCAGTTCAGGTAGGGTTTGTTTTCATGCCATAGCAAGTAAAGCAGTAACTCAGAAACTACATTTTAGTTTTGTGAATAAGTTACATCAGCCTCATGGCAGCACTTAAAAACAGTCCATGGACAGGTGGGCTCAAAACCACAATGCCAAAACACAGCAGCAAAACCGCTTAATAAGGGGTACATTCCTCCCACCTTCCATTTCAATTTGCACCTAATTTAAATTCTTCTGTAGCTTCTACTCCATGGTTAGAAGCACCATACTGACCACATCCTTTCTTCTAGCTTAACTCCCCCACTTGCTACTGGATCCCTAGGTTTTACAAAAAATCACCAGGAAAAAAACTATGACTGAAGGAATATTAACAGAATGGATAAGGAAGTTTACCAATCTAGCTGGCATGATACCTGCTACTTGGAGCATCTATCTAGATCTAGTTGGAGTATGCATCTAGATCCAAAATAAGATATAAATTTGTAAGGTGATACAAGGCCTACAAATGTAGTATTCAAGATTCATCCAAAATCAAAATAAAGTAGGAAAAGTTAATAGTAGGAAAAACTAGTCAAAACAAAACCAGAATGATGGTAAATGAATTTAAAGTTCCAAGCCAATTTTTGTATTGCTTTTAACTCAAACACTGAAAAATTGCAATTAAAGCAATTTAAAATTAGACAGCAAACCTTTAACTACTAGTTCACATAGATTGTGTGGCATTTACAGGTAAGGTTGATGATATCAAAACGTTGATTTATTATGCTATAGCTAATTTACTAAAGTCTTTAAATCCTGTAGGAAAAAAAAAAAACAACCATCTTTGTAAAACTACATCATATGTAAACTCAGGAAAGTTACTACTTCCCTGTTGCTTTAGAGCACAAACCACTATAGTTTTGGACACTACATGTCCATATTATTCAAGTAATATAGCCCAAACAGCAACAATTTAAATGATTTAGAAAGAATTTTTTGGTGATGTTGAATTGATATTTCCCTGTATTCTCTTAACACAAATAAGAAATCCCAACCAACCAAGCATTTGAACTTTATTATAGAACAGTCTAGATTGCAACAATTTTCTTAGATGACAGCAGTTCTCCTGCAACTTACTTTTCTCAGTCATCCTACTAACTTACATATAACAGTAGTATGCAGGTTTTTTCATTTGAAAGTGGGAGAGCATAGGATTTTAATCCCTCAAGACAACAGTAGAACTATACATAGAGGAAGATCTTAATAAAGAGTAGCTGAGGGTGCCATTTAAAGTCCATCTTGATAAAAATGCATTCAGGCAATGCTTTATTCCTTGATCAGGTCGATGCATAAAGCGAAGACTTGTGTGCAACGTGGATAATGACTGTGGAGACTTTTCTGATGAAGATGACTGTGAATCTGACCCACGGTCACCATGCCGAAACCATGATATTGATGTGTCTGAAGTTGGCAGGACTGCAGGACATGGGTATGTAGTAAAAGGGCCTAGTGAAGAGTTTGGGTTTGTCTCCAAAGCCAGCTGAAAAATATGGGTCACAGTGACATTCCCAAAAGTGGAATATTAGTCAAGGTAGCATTTGTATTCAGAAATCCTAAGTAGCCTTTGCAAGAACACTTAACTACTATTTTATTTTGTATACTTGTGAGGATAAAACATGCAGTGTAATATGCACTGCAGACAGTGTAAATGGATCATAATGTTAATAAACAGAATCATACATACATGTCACATGAATAAACTTACATTTTATTTAAATGTAAATTTTATAGGTATATAGATTTGTTTCCAATGATATTTCACAGCCAATCAATAATTGTCAATTACTTTGCTAAAATGCATGTCTAAAAGGGAGAAAATATCTCTTGACTATTTATATAATGGGATGCCTCACTGCAACAACACTTTATGCACAGTTTTCTTCCAGTATTTCATTGTCCACTTCCTGATCTTTGTTGTTTACAGGAGCAGTCATCATTAATCTAAGTTGAAAATTAATCTTTCTGTTCTCAGATCCTGCTGGATTTCTTTCATCTCAAACAAAAAGAAAATGAGATATATTGTTTACCTACAAATAGAGTTAGAAGGCAGCAATCCAAACTGAACAGAAGATAAAAGTACTCTACAGTACCAGAGTGTGTTTAATGAAAATTATACATCCTTTTCATTTAATTTCTTACTGTGCAAGAGCAAAAATGCTGGTTTTTTAGCAAGGGGAAGTAAACCAAGCATAAATGCAATTTTAAAAGCTTCTATTACAATCTGTTACTAAAATCTTGCATGAAAAATGTTCTAAAGAGATTCATTAATGACACTAATCTGGTGACTTTGATAGCTTGCTTACCACTTTCTACACTCAGAAAGGGGCACATACATTTGCCAGATGCAAATATTGGAAGTACTGAAAAGATTGAAATGTATCAAACATGCACAAAAGGGCAAATAAATTATACAGAATCTTCCAAGGAGTTATTTTTGGAAGTATTTCTTGTACATCAGTATATGGATGCATAGAGGTATACAGCTGATGTGCCTGCCTCCCTGGTTTTGTAATGGTTTAGATTTCCTCTCTTATACTCCAGGAAATGCTGCCATTCCACTAGGTCACACTCTGCAAAAAGAGACAATGTTAGGAGTAGCTGTATATTCCTTCTAAATATTTGATGGATGTTGTACACGCTTGATAAACAAGCGCCTACCAGCAAATAAACTAATATGAGTTGTTAAAAATAGATATGGCTGTTGAGATGTACATTTTAAGTCTGCAAGGAATCCTTTCTCACAGATGTACTTGTCAAGAACAAATGCTCTTTCTTACAAATATATTGGTAAAGAAAAATGGTTTTTACCTCCTTTTATGCCTAAGATTTTCACCATGTTTGAAGTTTAATGTCTTTCATCTGTTTGTTTCTCATATATGATCCTTCAAGGACTTTACAAAATATGTAACTATCTCCAGTACACAGATGATAAGCCACAAGAGATGAGAAAACCTGCTTGGATGGAGCAAGATCCAGTTCCACAACTATAGTTTCCATCTCTGACAGAATACAGCTTTTCCAGTCTGCAGATCATGTACAGATCATGTGCTGACATAACTTCTCTTGTATTTCTCTTGTAGAATCAATGTTTTAGGGATGCAACCAATGGCCAGCCCATTTGACAATGACTTTTTCAATGGTCTTTGTGAGCGGGTGCGTGATGGGAACACACGGACATACTACCGCAAGCCGTGGAATGTGGCTGTTCTCACTTACGATGTAAGTTTAAATCTTTTGCAAGATCTCATGTGTTTAATTGAATGCCAGCTCCTGGAATACTCTCGGAAGGTTCGGCATATCTCTTGAGCCAGACAGCAGCTCTTTAGGCCCAAGCTTGTGCTAAAGTCCAGAGGAAAAGAGGAAAAGTCAAGTTATCATTTATTTTGGCAGTTAAACTCAGTTATGCCAGACAAATTCCCACATCTTTGTGCTGCACCTTTGCAAAATAAATGGAGCTATCTTTCTGGAATGTTTGAAGTATGAGCAGAAGAAATAAACAGAAGATGTACACAAAGGATTACGATACGCAACTTTTACTAGGTAGAAGACAAAATAAGATACATTTTCAAGGACACGTAAAAACCTCTGATAAAAAGGCAGACATAATAATACAATATTCTGGTCCTACTTGGTTTTTTTTCTGACCAGTGATGATTTTCTCTGTCCCACTGGGGGAAAAAAAATGTTAGGCTTTTAAGTTTCAGACTGTGACTTTCAGGGAGGTTTGAACACCAAAAATGCTGATGATTGTTGAAAAAAATGTTAGACACTTTTCAGAAATCAGAGCATAATTTTGCCTTCTAAATTACTGTAATTAGGAACTTGATAAAACAAATGCAGTTTAAACCAGATCCTTCCTGAAATGAGTAAATCTGACCCAGAGATCTCTGGTTATGTTTGGTTACGATGTATAACAATTTTCAGTTGCTAAAATGCGATGTTCTGCTAAAGTATAATAAAATAACTGGATTAGTTATTATTTGCTGTAAGAGAAGAAGGCTGAATAATAATTCTGACTTATTTCAGAAGTCAGGAGCTTTTAGCAAATTTTAACTCTGTTTAGGAAAGAGAGACTATTATTCCTCACATAGAGTCATGGAATCTCCTGAGCTGGAAGGAATCCAAAAGGATCATTGAGTCTAACCCCTGGCTTTGCACAGGACACCACAAGGGCCACACCTGAGAGCATTTTCCAAATGCTTCTTTGAGCTCTGCCAGGCTGGTGCTGTGACCACTTCCCTGGGGAGTTGTTCCAGGGCCCAACCACCCTTTGGATGAAGAAACTTTTTTAATATCCAAGCTAAACTTCATGTGGCACAACTTCAGGCCATTCCCGCAGGTCCTGTCCCTGTTACCAGGGAGTAGAGATCAGTGTCTGCCTCTCCTCTTCCCTCACAAGGAAGCTGTAGACAGTGTAAAGGGACTGTTGACATACCTAAATTACTTTTACAGTGTTACATGCTGAGATTTATTAGTCACTAAATTATTGTCACTCCAGCTTTCTGTTCACTTTTGAACCACTGAACTGATTCCAATGAGGTAGTTTGTGGAGAGTGCGCTATTTCCATTTGTTTTGGTTTAAAAGGAGACAGAGTTGTAAGAAAATGCATTGATATGCTCTATAACAAGTAAAGCTTTAAAGTGCTACATAGATTTTTCAACTACTGCCTGTTGTTTTCACATACAACCTTTTTTCTATCTTTTCTCAGACAAAAGCAGACAAAACTTTCTCATCTGTGTACTACCATGATCGTGTGAAAATGTTACGAGAGATTTACATAGAAAAACAGAGATATTTTAGTGTTGATGCCTCTCTGAAATACACACCTACTGATGGGAGCAACAGAAATGATTCAAAAGGAAATTTCAAATATGACTACAAAAAGAATTATACTTTTGTTTCCATCCTGCAAAGCTACACAGAAAGGGTGAGATTAATTCTTCTAAATGTTTTAATGTAACTATTTTACAAATGGTACAATTTATGCACTGTTAGAATTAGGCAATAATAATCTAAGTATTCTAGTCAGCTGCTGCTTTTTCTAATTTTTTTTTAATGAAATACTGGTGACAATAGGGTTAAGATTTCAGACACAGCCAAATGGCAACTCAAAGTATCTTCTTTTTCCCACTGTTTATCTTCGACTAGCAAGCACTCTCACCTTCATCAGGGGCTTGGTGTTAGAAAGGATCAAGATGTCTGGTCTCATCCTGATTAAAGAGCAGCTCTGAGCTAGTGAAATGTGGGCAAATTAGATCAAGACCTATGATGAAAAATTGTCACTGAGTAGGCCTATACTACATAAATGCAAAACAAATTTTAGGAATAATGACCAAAAGGTCAAATCTCAGATATGTGGGTACATGTGTACTAATAAACTAGCCAGGGCCATAGGGAACAGACACTAGCACTGGTACAAAAATAATCCAGTTTTACTAACTTGCCTAATACAGTTTTACTAACTTGGTGGCACAACTTAAGTCAGTGCTAGTTCTCATAAGCAATGGCTACTCTGCACTTCCCCACAGCATGTTTGAAGGGAATGCTCTTGTAGACAGTCTGGAGAAAAGCAAGCCCATTTTGGGATTGTGCATAAACCATACCTCTACCTGCCCTTTGAAACAGTGGAAAGACCCTGCCCCATTTTATTTGATAGTAAAGATGTAGCCTTAGCATTTAGTGAGGTCAAAATGAAATAGATCAATAAAAGTGATGTTAGACACGCTGTTGTTGAATCCCAGGCAGCAGATAAGCCCCAGGCAGCTGCTTCTTCACTCCCCTACCAGCAGGCTTGAGAAGATAATGGGAAGAGTAAAAACAAGAGAACTCCTGGGTTGAGATACAGTTTAACAGGAAAACAAAATCCATGCACACAAACAAAGCAAAACAAGGAATTCTGTCGCTGCTTCCCATGGGCAGGCAGGTGTTCAGGCACCTCCAGAAAAGCAGGGCTCTATCACATGTAAATTGAACTTGGGTAAACAAATGCCATCACTCCAAACATTCCCCCCCCTTTCCTCCTTCTTTAACCTGCTTTATATACAGAGCCCAATGTCATAAGCTATGGAAAAATCCTTTGGATAAATTTGAGTCACCTGTCACAGCTGTGTATCCCCCAAACTCCCAAGAAGTCCCAACTTCCTTGCCAGCACAGCAGTACAAAAAGAAGAAAAGGTCTTGGCTGTGCGTAAGCAATGTCCAGCAGTAACAAAAACATCTCTGCATTATCAAACCTGTGTTCAGCAAAAAACCCAAACACACTCCCATGCTAGCCACTGTGAAGAAAATTAACTTTTTCCTCAGCCAAAATGAGCAGAACACAACATTACGGCCTAATCCAGCAGCTGTGTGCTAATGGAATTAACTGATCAGGTTACAATTTTCCACACTCTGTGCCAAGGTCTGTGACTACAATATGCCACCATATACAAGGCATATCAACTCCACAGAGCTGAAGTGCACCATGTGCAAGGAATACTAGATTTGCCTCAACTAATTAATGTTTTCAAGTTTGTCAGTCTTGTTGCCTAGGACCCATTCAAAGCTCTGGAGGTTGAATAGATATAAGGAAAAGCTAAACTAAGTTTTATCACTGATTAATTGAAATAATGCTGAAGACAAGGATCTGCGCAATAAAGATAAGCTGAACCCAACATTGCCTTTGTACTGGTATGAGTTTTCCTGGGACAGAAACAAACCATTTAAACCTCAAACTATGAATCTTCAAAGACATAAAAGAGCAAGTTCTATAGCTGAGGGGGTTTTAATGTCTGCTTATAGTCTAGTGGTTTGTGATAGGAGCTTTGGACTCAAATTCTTGCTGAGAGATCAGTTCAGAGAATGAGTCACAACCTGTCACAGGAAGAGTTCTCTCACTGCAAAGTCACAGGGCTCCAGGGTAGTAGAGTGAAAGTCCCTGCATGAGAACCCTCCAGAGCCCACCTGAAAGTTAAAGTTATAATCCTGTGGGTGTCTGGAGGCACCTGGTGAGAAACTGTGTATGCTGGTTGGCAGGAATACTGCACCTACAAAAATTTCCTTACAGTGATTTAGGTACCTGAAGATTTCTGCCAGTCTTAAGCAACATCTGAGTCAGCAGTTTAAGATCCTTTTAATGGTGCTGGATAACATAATGGTCAGGAGCAAGGTCCCTTTTACATACCTCCTGTTGGGCACTACTATTAAGGGAGTGACATAAATACTGCAAATAATAATGGGGTTTAGAAGGCATGTGTTCCCTTAGAGTCTTAAGTACAATTATTTCACAAGATTTTATTTCACAAGTTATGGGCAGTAACTACGTCCTAACTTAGAATATGATATAAAATCACCTGGAGTGAAATTTACAAAAATATCAGTTGTTATATCTAGACTTATGTATGGCTTAAATACATAATATGGAGGGTTTTTTTCCTCATTAATTTTCCTTTTATGGTGTTGGTTTGGAGTTTTTTGTTTTTAATTGGAACTGTGCCCTTCCTTCTGACAATCTGAGAATAACACGGAAGTGGCCCAAAAAGAGAGAGAACTTAGGTCTGCTCTGATTATAAACAAAGAGGAAATTCCATCTGACCTGAGTGGGCAGCTTCTGCTATTTAGCAAGCCGCGTAGAACTACTTTTCAATGTTACAAAAGTCAGAAAACCACTTTTCAGTAGGTATTGTGCTTCAAGACACCTGTTGTCAAATAGATCACAAAGGCCTTGCTGAATAAGGGAAGAATTCTAAATTGGAAGAACTAAAATAACTCTCTTGCTGGTTCCTCAGTTTAGATCAGAGTGCTTTCTAATTGTTATAAAACAAATTTGTCCCGTTTCCATAATGCTAGATTGAATGCCATGTTGAAAAGTGCTGCAGCTTCTTTACAAGTAAAACAGAATAGATTTTTGTGCTGTGCTGCATACCAGAATGGCACTCACTTCTCCTTTTTTCTCCCTGCATTCAGAACCAAACCTTTCTGCATGTAAAAGGACAGATTCAGCTGGGAAGGTTCCAAATGCGGAGTCGTGATGTTCGTCTCACAGATAGTTTCCTTGATGATTTAAATTTTCTGCCTGCTGAATATGACAAGGGGGAGTATTTCAAATTCCTAGAAGACTATGGAACTCACTATGCAGTCTCCGGAACTGTAGGAGGAAAATATGAACTTGTTTACGTGCTAGATAATTATGCTATGTCTCAACTAGGTATGCTTTCTGTTGGCCTTGCTATGACCAAGTTCCCAGGCTTTCAAAGAGACATGTGATGGTTGATCTGTGTATATGGAAAAATACTGAGAAAGCGCAGTTCAGTGCATGCTGCTTGTGGCACACCAGTGACATTATAGAATTATGTGAGATTACAGAGAAAAGAGTCAACTTCATAACTTACAAAACTATTTGAAATCTCTGGTTTGTCTGTGACTGAGGGGGCCAAAGAAACCTTAAACAAACCTCATGAATATACTAGCAATAATTACTAGCAGCATTCATACTAGCAGCATTCACAAGAGATCTTGTCCAAAGACAAGAAAACCTGCCTAAACCCTAAATCCTGTTTGGTAACTTTTTGTGGTACAATCACTCTACAAGTATGGTGGTGACAAAAAGCAAGGAATAAACTGAAGTGCTTTCTAGAAACCACATGGAGCATGTGAGTGTGTTTAAATTGATTTCATAGCTCTCAACATTCTCACTGGAATATTCCATGCCTTTATTAAAACAGGAAAGTAGAAATTTAATCTTCCCTCATGTGCAGTTCAGATATATGTGGGTTTGTGCTGGATTAAAGTGATCACATGGGAATAAAGTGAGAAAAGACAATTCTCACGTTGATTTTGGAGATCAGAAAATCAGTACCTGATGCTTGCACCACCAATATCAATATTACTATCAAATATTCAGGCTATGAAAAGGGACATGGGACAAATATGTCACTTTCAATTCCCACTATTAGTCTGTTCATCACCTCGAGATTGTAGTTCTGGATCTTTTAAGTTCCAGTTTTAAGCAAAATTCTTTCTGAACACAGTGCTGAAGTGGCAGATGATATTGCGTTTGGGTTCAATAAGGAGAAAGGAGATGTTGGAAACAGTAGTGGGTAGAGGTAGATTAGAATTAATGGAAAAAGCATACTTTTAAGAGATCAGTGGCCTTGATTAATTTTATGGGGAAAAGGAGTGGAGAAACATAATTGAGGTTAGAAGAGAAAGACTGAGAGAATTCAGTAATTTAGTATATAAAATAAGTAAATATTGAGCAACTGCAAAAGACAAAATTTCAATATGATAAAAGGAAAAAATGGTTCCTAAATGAACCATTTTCATGAACCATTTTCTTGAACCTGCTCTCAGCTAGATAAAGAAAAGTAGAAATCCATTTTTAGTATTTTCCTAGTCACTACAGATCTCACCTGCATCTGTTCAGGCATTTCAATTACAGTCATCCTCATATTCATTAGATAGACAAAGAAAAAGATAAATGGCAAGAAGAAAGCCACAAACATTTCCAATAGGCCTGAAATGTATTCTGTAAGAATAATAATATCTTGTTATTTGTGCTTATTCAATCCATCTAATTACCTATTTCTACTTCCAGGAATCACTGTAGAAGATGTAAAAAAGTGCCTTGGCTATCACTTAGATGCCAATATTGCATATGAAAACATACAAGCCAATTTTAATGTTGATGGTGGTAAATGTGAAAATATTCATAGGGGGGACAAATGTAAGTATATTCTTGATTTACATTATATCTTTTGCTTAAGAAAAGATAATACCAGCTTCTTCCCCTGAATAATCAATATAGTTATTGCTATCAGGGGAAAGACAAATCCAGGTGAGTTCCACATTCTTCCATGCTCCCAAGTCAAGACAGCCTGAGAATGCATTCCCAGCCTGCACACACATGAACACCAGCATGATGCATACCTACATACATACAGAGATCACTGGCCACAAATAAATACAGAAAAAATACAGACAGTGCTCAGGCAAACACAAATGACACAAATGGTTTCATCTTTTTCTCCTCTCCATTTAATCAGGAAGAAGTCTTTCAGTGGGCAATATCACAGAGTCACAGGAAAGTTGAGGGTTGGGAGGGTCCTCTGGAGGCCACCTTGTCCAAGGCAACACACGCCTTCAGTCCCCCACAATATTTATAAATAATCAATACAGATAACTCCAGCATTTAACCTTAAATACCCAGTTGAACCAGCAACTGCATCATTAGCCTGTCCTGTTAGCAACAGAGATATATAACACCAGGCGCATTGCTCCACTCCCATGGCTGGTGCAGACTCTGATGCACACCAAGACACACTGTGGATGTCTCCAGGGACTGGCCTTAGGTGCTCAGTTGATCCAGCAATTGGCCCTTAGATCCTCTTACCTCCAGTTGCCTTAGACAGAAGTGCAATCATATGAGAAAAGATCTCAGTCAAACCCAGAACTGTGAGGTCTCTCGAGTATTTGGCCTAGAAACCCAGTATCCAGCTCCTCCACTTGTCTCACTCTGAAGACATAAAAGCATAGAATGGTTTGGGTTGGAAGGGACCTTAGAGATCATCTAGTTCCAGCACATCATTTTGGAAAGGGGCTCAACACACTAGATCAGGCTGTCCAGAGACCCATCCAACCTAGCCTTGAACATTTATAGGGTTAAGACACAGTTTATCTGGGTAATCTGTTCCATTGCTTCACTGCTCTCTGAGTAAAGAAATTCCTTCTATTATCTAATCAATATCTCCTCTCTTTTAGTTTATAATCACTCTTCCTTGTTCTGTCAGTATCAACGAAATGAAAATATTGCCCTCCTCTCTCTTTTTAAGTCCCCTTCAAGTACTTGAAGACTGCAATGAGGTCTCCCCAGAGCCTTCTCTTTTCCAGGCGGAGCAGCCCCATCTCTCTCAGCTTGTCCCTCATAGGAAAGGTCTTCCAGCACTCTGTCCATTTCTGTGGCCTCCTCTGGACTTTCTCCACAGGGTCCACATCTTCCTCGTGTTAGAGACCCCTGAGCTGAATGCAGGTGGGTCTCAGCAGAGCAGAGCAGAGGGGCACAATCTTCTCCCTTGCCCTGCTGCCCTCGGGGCTCTGGGTGCAGCCCAGGACACGTTTGGCTCTCTGGACTGTGAGTGCCATGGCTGGGCCATGTGCAGCCTCTCACCCACAGCACCCCCAAGCCCTTCTGGGCAGAGCTGCCCTCCACAGGTTCTTCTCCCAGTCTGTGCTCAGGCCTGCTATTGCTTGACTTGGACGTGCTGAACTTCATGAGGTTTTTGTGGGCTCACCTCTCAACTTTGTCTGGGTGTCTCAGGATGAAATGCAATTCTTCTGTTGTGTTAATGGCTCAGCTTTGTGTCATCTGGAAACTTTCTGAGGGTGCACCTGACCCCACTCTATCGTTGATGAAGATACTGATGAGAATCGGTCCCAAATAGAGCCCTGAGGGACACCACCCATCACCAGCCTCCACCTGGACATAGAGCCATTGACCACAACCCTCTGACTGTGCCCATCCAGCTAGTTTCTTCCCGCCAATAAGTCCACCCTTCAGATCCATATGTCTCCAATTGGGAGATAAGGCAGTCATGTGGAAGTATATCAAAGGTCTTACAGAAGGCCAGGTAGATGACATCTGCGGGTCGTCCCTTGCTGACTGCTGCTGCACCTGCATCATGGAAAGCCACCAGATCTAGGCCACAGCAATGCCCTGTGTTCACCTGCTAGTCTGGCTTGACACCTGCTAGTCATCATACCGTGGCATATGTATTGTCACTTATGACGGTTGTTGTCACAAGGGTTCTTGGGTGAAGGAAGAGACGAGATCTTTGACTCCATTATCAGAAGGTTTGATTTATTATTTTATGATATATACATAAATTATACTATACTAAAAAGAAAAAGCAGGCAGAGTTTCCACAAGCTGCTAAGCTAAGAATAGAAAGTAAAAAATGATAACACACGAGCTGGCCTTGACAAACTCTGAGAGCTAGCTCTGCTGTGACTGGTCACGGAACCAAAACATCCACACCAGACCAATCACAGATCCACCTGTTGCATTCCACAGCAGCAGACAATCTATTGTTTATGTCTTGTTGCTGAACTTCTCCAGCTTCAGCAGGGAAAATCCTGAGAGAGGATTTTTCATAAAGAAATGTCTGTGACAGTCACTTGCTCCAGGGGCTGCCACCACAAACACCAGGTGCCTATCAGCCCTTGTCCAGCTCTAGCTGCTGGCACACAGGGCTCTCTATTCACATGCATGCACACAGAATAGAGTCCCTTCAGCCTAGGAAAGAGTTAGACTGCAAAGATGAAGGACAATACACAGCACAGTAGCTCACAGATCAGTCATTTGTCTATATGCAATCAGTCACCTTTTCTTTGCCTTTATCTCTTTATTTTCTCAGGTTTGCTCCTCCCAAAGCCACCCTGAACCCCCCTTATCTTTTCAACTGCACTCCTGTAAATATATGCTAAGAATTTAAGTTCATGCAATCACAAAATGCCATTCTTTGCATCCAGAGAGCCCTTCCATTGACTCATCTTGCTGCTGATTCATCCTCAGCCCCATCCTACAGGGCTAATGGCTCTGCTGGAACAGGCCTGGGAGGAGTCAAAGCAGGGGCTCCCTTTCTCTGGTTACCTTGTTTGTGTTCCCCTGCCTGTCATTGTTGCCCTCAGCTCCTCATAAGTGTCTGGAGATGGGCTTCATTTCATATGGAATAAAAATTGCAAAAGGGAAGGATATTTACTAAGTGCATAAGAGGGAACTATTTTCAGTGCTCTGTTCTTGTATTTTAATTATGAAGCAAAAGCTCCTACTATTCTAATTCCTGCCCTATTTTGGTTTAGCTCAGGGGATACAGTACTCATTATCTTCTGCTTGTCATCAAAGGACTGTGATCTCCATAATGTGTCTCAGTTTGTCCTATCCTGTCTTTTCCTTTCAGATCTAGGGTTTTCTAATTTAATTGCAAAATTAAAGATTTCCTTACACATAAGAGGTATAAGCAAAGAGATATTGAATTCTGCTACAACCAAGAGTTCTCTCTATCATCATTTTACAAAGAGGGACTGGCTGCACTAGGAGGACAGTTGTTCTTCCAGATGCCTGGACATTCTTCACCCTCTTTTTTTTTTTTTTTCTGCAGCAGAAATGAATGATAATGCTGTAATTGATGATGTCCTTTCCTTAGTTGAGGGAGGGAAGATTGACTTTTCAGTTAAAATCAAAGAAATGTTACTACGAGGAGCCAAAGCAGTTGATGTAGAGGATTACATAGAGTGGGCTAAATCTTTGGTTGATGCTCCAGTAGTGATACAGCAACGGGTAAGTACAGCTTCTTCAAAGCTGTGGTTTTTTACAGTTTGAAAACTTTTGTTCTATGATGGAGGGGAGTTTCCAAGTTTATAATGAACTTTCACACATTGCCTTTATCTTAACTGTTTCTTCAGATTTTTATTCTAGTGATGGTTATAACAAAAGGATTCAGAACTTTGGAAGAGTGTGTTATGCACGGGCTTTTTTCCTTCTACAGCCTTCTCCAATACATACACTTGTTCCAGTTAAGATGAGAGATGCATATTTAAAGAAACAAAATTTGGAAAGGGCAATTGAAGACTACATTACCGAATACAGTGTGTGCAAATGTGAACCCTGCAAAAATGGAGGCACCCTTGTCCTGGTAGATGGAGTCTGTACATGCCTGTGCTCAAGTTATTTTAAGGGGATTGCTTGTCAAATTCCCAAATCTACATTAGTGAAAGGTGAGTAAATACTCAAATTAAACTAAAATTAACATATCTGTTGTAACAATATGCTGACAAAATGAGCCTTCATAAGAATATAGCACTCCTTTATACCTACTGCTGTCAAATACATGTGAAAGGTAAGGTAAGTTGCTGGGTTCTTTCCATAAAGAGGGTACTCTAATTTGAAGTTCATTGTCCCACATACATTACTGCGTTTTGGAGTGACACAACATTCATTTAAGTACAGAGGAGTATTGAAGCCTGGTGCAATACTGGTAAACCAATTTCAGGCAAAAGCAACCTCACCATGTCTTAAATTATTTTGTCTTCAGTTTTCCACAAAAGCTCGGTGTCTGCTAGCACATGATCATGTTTCACAATTACTGTGCTAGTTTAATATTAGGTTGGGGGAAAAGGAAAAGAATGCAGTTCCACAGCTGACAACATAAAAAATTTACTGTGCAGTCAATTCATTCTCTGGGGCCAGGTTTTAACACAAAGGTGCCCAAAATGGACCTTAGAGCTTGTTTCCTAGCATGACAAAAATGTTGAAAGCCCAGAGTTCTTAAGCACTGCCACTGACAAACGCATTTTTAAATGCCAAATCTTTGTGATCGGTTGTGCTCAGGAGGCTGAAATGATCTGCAGAATCACCATAACGGAGTTGAATCAGGGTCTACCTTGAAAGAGGTAGGTGGCCTAATCCTGTATGATGTCTTCATACCAGTTGTGACTGATGGAGGCTGGAGCTGTTGGAGTGCCTGGTCCACCTGCATCAATGGAGAGAGCACTCGAACTCGCCAGTGTAATAATCCTGCGCCAGGACCTGATGGCAGACCATGCCAGGGAGAAAGCATTGAAAAACGGCCCTGTGAAGAGGGGAAATAGTTATGCTCCTCAAAACCAGGTAAGCAGCCTCTTTAAATATGTTACTGCAGTTTAGAACAAATGCTCAGCCACTATTTGAGGCATTTCAGAAATGCGGTTGACTAAGTGATGGGTAAGTTCACTTACATATTTCACTTAAATCTGTGATTTGAAACTACCTTTGATCAACCACTGTGTATTGAATTTATGAATGGTTAGATTTGTATTTGAATGTTTTGACAAGTAATGTTATATTACAGTACTCAGGATTAGAATAGAATTCTGGATAAGAATAGACTAAAAATACAGTTCTCAAAAAAAACAGATTTCATCTCCAGTCAGACTACCCATCAAAAAGCTTATGTCTTAAGGAGAGGGAAGAGACTTTCCAGGAAAGAAAATATTAAGACAGTTTAGGAGACTGAAGTCTCTTACTTGATAAATAGAATGCTGAAATCCAACAAAGCTAGTGTTAAAGCAGATTTGAAACTTTCATTGAAAGAATATGATACAGACCTGGAAGGACAGATATAAGCAGTACAAATTGAATAAACCAGCAAGAGATAGATTTGAAACAGACTGAAGACCCATCCTTCACACAATGGGCATATCAAAAGTAAGTATGCATTTTAGAACCTCAACAAAAAAAAAAAAAAACAGAAGGTTATTAAAGGTAGATGATCAGGGTCACTCAGGAAGTCTCTCAAGAATCAATTTTTGCAGGATTGGAAACTATTGTGGCTGGACAGTGCCCAGGGGAAAGGGACTTGGGGTGCTGGTTAACAGCTGCCTGGGCATGAGCCAGCAATGTGCCCTGATGGCCAAGAAGGCCAATGGCATCCTGGCCTGTGTCAGGGACAGTGTGGCCAGCAGGAGCAGGGAGGTCATTCTCCCTCTGTACTCGGCACTGGTGAGGCCGCGCCTTGAGTGCTGTGTCCAGGTCTGGGCCCTCAGTGTGGGAAGGATGTTGAGACGCTTGAGCACATCCAGAGGAGGCAACGAGGCCGGTGAGGGGCTTGAAACACAAACCCTGTGAGGAACGACTGAGGGAGCTGGGGGTGTTCAGCCCGGAGAAAAGGAGACTCAGGGGTGACCTTATCACCATCTACAACTTCCTGAAAGGCGGCTGTAGTGAGGTGAGGGTTGGTCTCTTTCTCCAGGCAGCAACTGATAGACCCAGAGGACACAGTCTTAAGCTGCATCAGGGGAAATATAGGTTGGATGTTAGGAAAAAGGTTTTTATGGAAAGAGTGATAAAGTACTGGAACGGTCTGCCTGGGGAGTGGTAGAATCACAATCCCTGGATATGTTTAAAAAAGATTGGATGTGGTACTCAGTGCCATGGTTTACTTGAGGTGTTAGGGCATAGGTTGGACTCGATGATCTTGAAGGTCTCTTCCAACCTAGTGATTCTGTGATTCTGTGATTCTGTATTCTGGGAACATATTGCTATGTGTTTCCCTACTCCTGGATATTCCCTAGGTCAGTGTTATTGCCCTCTTGTTAAATTCGGGGTATGAAGTTAGCCTTTGCTTGATTCAATGAAGCTGGTGTTATTAAAATAAAAACAAACCTCATAAGCAGCTTAATTTTATTCCCACACTGTATCATTAACATTTATTCTTCAGCCATGAGAGCAAACACCACAATGATTATTCATGACATGCGCAATTCACCAATGTTTCCTCTGCTATGGCATAAGAAATAATATTAACCTTATTAATTTGGCTTCTTCACAGAATCACACAGTCTCAGAATGGATCAGGTCAGAAGGGACCACAGTGGGTCATCTGGTCCAATCTCCCTGCTCATCCCAGAGCACATGGCACACAGTTGTGTCCAGATGGTTCATCACAACAATTTTTTTACATTACCGTCATATTTGGGACACAATCAAATCACAGCCTTAGTGAGCTATGAGAGTAAAACTTCCTTTAAATTTTGACCAAATAGATGTGTTGTAGCTACTATCTCATATCACTTCTTCATTATTTTTCATCTTTTTTCAGAAAACATTAATGGATTCCAAACCAGTCCCACAAATCACAGTTTCTGCTGGCCAGCTAGCTACACCAGGACAGTGTAATGGCGTGATTTAAAAGTACCTGCAGCTTAAATGATCTGTAATCAAAACAAAGTAATAAACTATAAACATACTTACAGAGATGTGCTGATACAATAGCTGTGGTCAACCTTTTATTTGTCTGTTGCTGTCGTTAGAATATGAATATGCCATCTTTGTTAGTCAATGGAGAGTCTCTTTATTAATATTTATTCATAATTATTTCTAGCATGTTTTCAAACTGATTTTCAAGAACTCAAATCCAGCACGTTTTTAAGAATTATGTATATAGCATAATTTGCTTGATGGTATATCATTAGAGAAGAACTTTGAAGAGTCATTATCTTCAGCAAAATGCCCTTGGAGATTTATTTCAGCCCTGTGTTTTACCTCTAATTCATGGTACAGATCACCAGGATGTTTATGAAGACATGCACCTTCACTAGAGCTATTATGCTTGCTCTTCGCAATACTTGCAGAATAGTCCATCACTGTGTCTTGACCATGTCAATGAGTTAAAGATTTTATGAGAAATCAGAGGCACATTACAAAGGGATAGAAGAATTGTCCTATTACTATCCAGATATTTAGCAGAAATTCCAAAACAAGGAAACAAGGCTGATGAAATTGTGTTGTCAATGAACCTACCTGTCTGTCTTCCTCAGTGACTTTTGAACCCAGCAGACAATTACTGGAAAATTTGTTTGGAATGAGGAGGAAGGATAGTTCTCAAAGAGGTATCATTTTAAAAGGCAGCTAACTTGGGAAAACAAAAATAAAACAGTGTCCTCTTTGAGGAAAAGGTAATCATGTTAACTTAGCTATACTACTAGACATCAGAAGATTCCCTTGGAAGCAAGATATAAGGGAACAGTTAATAACAAAGATATATGAGGGCTGAGTGGTTTGGAAATACAGAAATAGTAGATGACATCAGATCAATGAGATTAGTCCCTTGCACAGTGGCAGTCCAGATCTGGAAAAGTCCCCTGGAACATTCTTTACCTTCCTCCTGCCCACCATGAGTGACTCTAAAGACTCTGAGTACCCAAGATTAAACATCACAAAAGAAAGCAGGAGAGAAAACAGTGAACCACAAAATCTACTGTGCTACAAAAATTAGATGGAAAAAAGACCTTTCACTGGTCCTGCCATCATGAATAGTCCCTTCAGACCACAGGAGTGGCAACAGGTTTCTGCTAATTTATGTCCACATGTGCACCCAGCATTCCTTCAGTCTCGCAGGGACATTTCAGAAAGCCTCAAACCTGACAGGCTTTTTACTGTACTGTGCACCTGTAATAAAGCACCTCTTGGTGAAGTTCTGGTGTTACTGTCTCACAGTGGGAGCAGTAGAACTCTCCAACAAGAGTAGAGTTATCAGATATCAGGAAACTTTTAATACACAGAGCAAACCCTAAAGAGCTGGTCATGAAAACATTCCTATTTTAAAAAAAGTACTAAGAGAATAGGCTTAGGGTAACCCACCTTAATCTAAGATTTAACACACAGTATGAGCAGACATGGTGACCAAGCATCTTTCCAGTACAGTTAGTAATCTGTCTCTGATAAAAAATCTTTTTCCAGCAGAATTCTCCCTGTCCTGTTATTAAATGTCTTTCCTAAATTGCTGATGTAGCACAAGCAAGCCTTACTGATCTCCTTCCTCCTCTATGCTCTTTGGAAGATTATTTCTGAACATGAATGGATATAAATTATAATATAGTTCCCACTTTAAATGTAGTTGCAACTTATTTAGACACACTTGATTTCAATCCCATATTTTTTTGTATAAATACTCCTTCTTCCTTGATACTTACAGGCCTTGTCATAACCTTTCATCTCCACTTTCTTAAGTTACCCAAGGTAAGATCTTTCAGTATCTTTTCAGAAGCCAGGAAGTCCTACTCACACTGTAAGTCTCCACTTGGTCATTCAACGTAGTCAACCAGAGCTGCACACAAGACTCTAAACAAGGCCTCATCAGCCCTCTGCACAAATTCTTTTCCTGCCTCTCCCAAAAACCATTTGCCTAATCTGCACCCAAATTACATGTACTTTCCACATGTGCATGTCCTGTTAGTGACTCATTGTGTCCTTGGCACAAAGCAAAAAATTTTCTTTCTAGCCTTAAGTATATGACTTTGTAATTAAAATTTGGTTGAGTCACTCCAATACAAAAACTCTTCTCCTCCTTCCTGTATAACCACTTGATTCCCCTCAGGATGAGAACCGCTTAGTTTAGAACACCTTCAGATAACATCACTATAGGCCCTTGAACAAGATTCCTAATTCAAGAACCTTCTCTTGAACCAGACCCAAGTAATGGATCAGACAGGATCAGTCCCATGACTGATGCCTGCAGAACACTACGAGTAATCCAAATTAAACTCAGTAATTCCCTTTCCGCTAAAGTGATTTATCTTTAACCATCTCCTAGTTTACCTTACACTCTGTCTGACAGGTCACATCTTCTCCCAATTCCTGTCACTTAAAATTCAACAAAGGATATCATCTGAAATACTTTGCTGAAATCTAGACAAATAAAGTAAATTGTATTACCTTTGCCTTAAATGCCAGCTAAACTTTGCAAAACAGGTATGAATTTATTCAGACATAATCCTTCGTTAGTGAAACCTACATTAGATGTAGCTACATATATCTGATGATTTCTCATTCAAATAGTTTTTTCAAAATTGTTCTTGTGCTCAAGAATATAAGCATGTTGCTGCCCTGGTGATTTCCTGGTTTTAGGAAAACAGGTAGTGTGTTTGCTAATTGTCCTTATAATTATCTGTAGTTGTATTTGCTATTATCTATATAATAGGTTGTATTTATATATTTCATTGAAAGTTTAATAGAAAGAAAATGGTTTGGGACTTACAGCAATACCATAATCTTTTCAGTGCTATAGCACTGAGATTTTAGGGAAATCCTGATTTCCCCACAGAATGCAGTTTAAACCTTGCTTCTGACACAGATACAGTACTCACTGTTATTTTACTATAATATTTATTTATCCCCATTAATTCATACTGAGAAGGTTGCTTATTGAAAACTCAGCTGATTTTTATTTAGAAGTTAGGCATCACCAACATATACCACTACCGTCTTTCCTGTATTAGCCAGGACTTCACTCCCTTTCTTCCTTCTTTCACCCCTTTTCATTAAGCACTTTGGTTTAGTTTTTGGTTTTTTCCTAGATCTAGTTCACTGACGTTTATGGCCATATGCCCTTCTTCCTTTAATTTTTGTGCACAGGAAGTCTGCAGCACTATAGAACTGTAATACCCTGTCAGACCAGGACAACCCTTTTTTTCTGATATCATTATCTATAATGAGCTCAATAATTAAAGGCTAATTGATAGAGATATAGTTCATCTTATTAGAGATAGAAAATTCCTTCAGACATTGAACATCCATGAAAGTCTGGGTCAGAAGGAAACATGTATGGCATTTACAGAGAAGCCTAAATATATGTAAATTCAGGAACCCTGAGTATGAAAAACAAAACCAAAATACATTTGCCTTTTTAATTCAGTCAAAGTTTACTGAAAAGGATAACTATATAATTTTATTATCAGCACGGACCTGGTTTTCATGAAAATCTTGGAAGTAGTTAAATGAATGAATAAAACCTATTCATCCTTCACAGCAGTGCAACATAACCCAAACAAATACTGTTTACAGTTCTGCTAGGTCTCTGATACTGTGCAAAACAAGAATATTGCTGATATATTTTCATGTGAAGGCTGGATAGACCACATACACTCTCCAAAGAAACATTCACAGTGAAGGACAAAGAACATCTTTTACTCCCTCTAGTACAGTGCATACTCCCCGGCAGGCTTGTAGAGACAGAAAAACTGAAATTATGGTAAGTACAGGACTTTAATAATTTACTTTTTACTACATGAATGCATTAGCACCAAAACTGCTGTGGATGAGACTGTAAAACTTTAAATTTATTTCTAACAGTTTTCAAATCCTTGACTCTGGCTTTTTTCTTTTGAGGGCAGGAGGAAACTTTTTTATTTTTTTAGGTCCTTCATCATCTGAATTGGTTTCTATTTGATTTACTGATTTTGGCATTCAAACTTAAGGAAAACAGCTTCTTTCAAGGCTAAACTGAAAAATTAATTTGTGTATCCAGAGGAATTCTGCAGTCAAGTGTCAATGTGACACTAACCAAGAAATGGGAAGGGATCACAACTTCTAACTAGATTTAAAAAAAAAAATCTACTATCTTAATCTGCTTCAGCAGGATTTGTAACTAAAAAGATAAGGGAATTTATCTGTATATCTTCAGTATAGGTGGATGGGAAGTGTGGTGTGGTGTGGTGTTTTGTGTTTAGCAAACCAATAGAATTTGTTTCCTTAGAAATTCAGTTTCTTTAAACTCTTCATATGTATCTTTTTGTAAGTATTTTATTATTAAATCAAACTGATAATTTCAAGATTAGTGTTTTTACAGATAAATGTTGCAAACTAAAAAATCTGCATAACTTTTCAGGCCATCTTTGTTCTGGAAATAAATTAGAACTCCTGAAGTAGCTTGTGTTTACCATTCATCATGCTACCTATGTCCGAACAATCATCCTCCCTGAATGCAGTATTGCTAAAGAGGTTAACTTGAAGCTGTTAATCCTGTTTCAAAAGAAAAAAAAAAAGTGCCTTGTGATATTTAGAGGTGAAAAATGTTGCCTATTGCAAGTACTACTTGAAGAATAGTGAAATAGATTGAATAAAGAAAGTGCTTCTCAATAATGTTTCACAAAGTTCTGAGCTTTCTGGTTAAAATTTTCCCTGCTTTATACTATGATTGAATTCTTCCTGAATCCTAAGGAAAGTTTACATAAGGGACAATTTAAAAAAATTTAAAAATTTGTTTTAAAATATAAACCATACATTTTTACTTTTTTAATTTCTCTTGTAATCCCACTGCATAGAATCAAGCACTAAAGGTCAAAATGCTACACTTGTTTACACCAATAATTCAAGTCACTTGACTTACTCTAGATTTCCATATGGATAAACAGGATCTGAATAAGGACTACCAAAATAGCATCTTGCTGTGCTGTTGCCTGCTGATTTCTAGCTGCCACAGGGATTTTTTAACTTGTACTAGAGGAGACCCAATATGGAATATTTATATTTGCAAAATCCTACATCACAAACTGCACAGGAAGTGCACAGTTACTCTTCTGGCATGATTCAAGTGTCTAGTGGCTTTTACAAACAGGTTTGTTTAGAAACAATATGCATGTGAACATGTTAATCACTGAACTTCTGCTGTTGATAAATACCGTTTGAAAATAGGCAAAAATGTACAGTTTCACTATCTTGATTAAATCTTTTCAAATTTCCAGGTTGTTTTCCCTGATTCCAAATATGAATGACAATTCAAAGTAATGCAAACTATTAATTTATCCCTTTAGTCTATTTTCTTGGCAATGCTATATAGAACTATGGGGAAGGAAATGCTTTTATCTTTGCATCACAGGCAACGCTGTGCTTCACCAAGGAAGGAAATGAAATTTTTTGGTCTTAGTTTTGACACTGCACAGGTAGAAATTTATATTACAGCAAAACAAGAAAAAAGAAGAAAAAATTAGGAGGCAAGCAAAACAAGTAACAAAATAAAATGGAGTGAGGAGCACTTAAGGGAAGTTTGATTTGTGGCAGTATTACAACAGAAAACAAACTTGTGGGAAAAAAGGTATATTCTTACAAAAAAAGAAGAGAAAATAATCAATGAATATTTTTAATATGAAATTTGGTATAATCTGGTTTTAGTACATACAGGAAGAGATATAGAGGAGAAAGTTAGGCCTGCCGAAGCCTGAAATCCAAATGATGACCAAAACACAGAATCCATTATTTCATTTCTGATCATCACCACAGAGAAAAGTTTAGACCAAAACACTTGGATATAATATGAGATAAAAAAATAGAAGAACTACAATAACAGTTCAGACAGGTGAGACTGAAGCTTATTAACCCAAAGGAAAAAAGTTGCATTTTTCTTTGATTTCAAGCCAAGACAGGCTGCATTGATTCCTGACCTAGAGAAATACCCCTAAACATGTCTGTCTTTTTGCAGTGATACTGGTAATTCTCAGATATACTCTAAGATGGAAATAACTTTCAAGATACGTGAATTCAGTAATAAATCTTCTGATGGAAATAAGGCCAGCCAAGGAACTTGATTGATCTATTTGGAGTTACTTTCGTTTAAATAAAAAAATAAATCCTACAGATTCTGTAAAGAAATACATTATATTATATACAATTACATGTTGGTTATAAAATGCTGAATGTCTAACCACATTCAGAAGGAACCATCCCTTCCTGTGTGAAGGGACTTCTAGCTGCTTGCAAAAATCACTGAGATTACTGGACTTCTGACAGCCACAGAAGACCAGCAGATCTTGCGTAACTGGGAACTCAGCAGACTTTTGAAACGGATTTGTGCAAAATACAGCTCTCACGGCTACAAACATTAAATTGCTCAGGATATCACTGTTTTTGTTAAATATGCATGGGGTTTCTGTCCGTCAAGCTGAACTGGACCATAACAAGTAGAGAAACACTGAGAGATAAATTTTTTTTCCCTGATATTTATGCTACTTTCAAAAATTCTGTAAACTAACATCTGCCCCAATTAGATCCAAAAATACTTTTTTTAGTCACTGTTTAAGACAGTAGGAAAAACAGAGCAAGGGTAAAGCCGGACAAGCAGCGGGTGGATTGCCGGCAGCCCCCGAGGACAGCTCCGCTCTGCGTGCGCGGAATGCCCTCTGTTGGCGCAGAGGGACGCGCTGCGCTCAGAGCCTCACCGGCACCAGCGCCCTCGTTATTCTCTGGTGTCCTGCCAGCTTCAGAGCCTCATCATGTTGCTGTGGAGAACCATCGGCAAGCCAGGTCTACTACCACATCCACCAGACCATCCACACTAAAATCAGGCAATATTTCAGCCTATTTAAGAGATGCTGAATGAATTGAAACCTTCTCCACCCCTGTACTTTGAAACTTGGACAAAAAACATATTTGCAGACATGCTTAGGATGCAGAACAATACCCTTCATATGATCTTTATTTGTTAAAGTTTTTCATATTTGTGGAGAATGGGCGGAGGGAGGAGGAAGGAAAGCTAATATAGGAAAATGTGTTAGGTATGTAAATTAGGCAAAGATAAATCATATGCATAAACAAATGTAAATACGAAGCTGATACAGAACATATCATGTGACTTTGTTAACATCTCCAGATAGCATAATGCAGGTAACACAAGAATATTTAAAGGTGCTTTTACTCTTTTTGTGACAGGAGCAGTTTTAGTGTTTATCAGTAAATCATCTACACCTGAATCAACATTCTAGGATTAAGAACCTGCTGGGATTTGTGGGTTCATTTCAACAGAAAGTCATCTTTTTAGATATTTTCTCTTACAAACCATTCATACTGGTTTTTTTCATAGTTAAGAAAAAAAATAAAAAAGAATAAAAATAGTTCTTCAGCTGAGTTCAGGAGTCTTTACAGGAAAAATATGAAATGAACAAAAAGAGTACCTGCCTTCAGCCAGAACCCTCTTTGTAAAAGGTGAAGTACACAGACAATTAAGGATGGGAAAATTACACAGAAATATATAAAAACAAAGCCACACCTATGTTCCAGCACTGAAATTGTGAAAAATGGTCTCTCTAACTTGCAATATCCTCACTGGAAGATATTGAAAAGTAATGAAAATTATTTATTACACCTTTACAAATGGGACATGTAAGAAATTTGCCAAATTCAATCCATAATTATAAACAAAATTATTTAATAATTTTAGGGAGTTTACATTTTCATAGAATAGAATGGGGATCAGAGGATCTTGTGCATCTTACATTTTCAGCTACAGCTGGGTGTTCCTTTCACTTCGGCTGACACATCTCTAATAGCTTTTCTTCCCATTAGACACTTGTTTAGCTAAGTTTCAAAGAAGTGTCACAACCTCTATAACACCACAATTCTTCTCTAAACCCCTGAGGGCATCTGCATTTTGATTCTGAAGGTGAGTCATAGGGAGACCTGTTTTCTTATGTCTTTGGAGAAGAAAAACTTTTAGAAATCAAGTCTCCAGGCTCTCAGTTATCTTCTAAAAAGGCTCTCAAAACATCAATTTATGTACAGCCATTGATCTTCTTAATCTCTTAGTAATTTTTTAAACTTTTTCTCAAAATCCTTTTGTTAATCCTTTTATATCTTCAGGTGTTTATTCTCCAGTGGTCCTGTTTCTATGATTTCTGTGGTCTTGTCTTATTCTCTTACGGATCTCAGTCTTGAATGCATTATTCCACACCTAAGTTTCCAGGGATTCAAGTATTTACCTTACATGACATGAGTTTTTTATCAAATCTCTTTTCATCATCCCATAAGAGAAGCTGTTCCAGCTCAAATTTATGCAATAGCTCAGACAGAATTAACAGTATGGTCTTCCCCAAGCTGACCACTGCTGCATTTTTGCTTTCTGCTGCTCTTCTCCTTATGACAGTCAGCAGCTGTCCTATGCTCCACAATAAAAATATTTTGTTGAATTAATGATCTACCCAATGGCCCAATCTTTGATGAATACTCAGCAGACTCACCTTACATTTCAGTCTAGCCCATGCTCAGTAAAAGTTTGGCGGTGTGATCTTACATAACAAAAAAATTGATTCTTTTTTCTCCATACAATTTAGCATCTGGAGCAAAAAAGCTGCTATATGCTGCCTCATTGGTCATGGCCTGTAACTTCCCTGAGGCAGCAGCAAAACTGAAAGAGACACTGCTGAATTTCCCCTTGTCCTTCACACAAATTGTGTAAACAGCATATTCAAGTGCCTGTAACAGTGCAAATAACACACTTGGTAAGTAACTAAATTTGCATGATTTAAGAAAGCAGCCATAGCTTCTCTTGATGCCTCAGGTTTTAGCTTTTATATTTTTCAGATTCTGTACTGCTTTTGTGTGTACTTCTGAGCTTCATATTAGGGAATAGTTAGCTCTCTTCACAAAGTAGGGAGACAAAACAATTCTTTCTCTAGCTGGGGACCAAGGAAAAAAGATCCAAATTTCAGGCCCATGAGCATAACCAAACATGGTCTGAAGAGAGAAAAACAAAGAAGGATGGGACTTCATAAGTTAAGCTATAACTGGACAGTTAACTACAATATGCAAATGGACCAGAACTTATAAAAGTGTGAGACCCCATGACTGGTCATGCATTTTGTAACCATTTTGGGTTCATCTTGGGTGTAGCCCTGGCTGGGGTCTTGTACTGCCCAAGGTGGACCCATTAAGGCCTTCTAATAAATACCTACTTTATTCTTTGGTTCTGTCCTGTTTCTGTTCTAGGTCAGCTTTCACAAGCATCACTCTGCCTCTTAGGCAAGGCTGCAGGCAGGCACTGAGCAAACAAAACAGCAGCACCTGTTCAGGATACATGACAGACTAGAAGCCAAGAGAAGCAGGCAAAGCAGAGGCTTTATTGCTGTTTTCAAATGTCTGATGGAAGTGTGTCATACTCATCGCAGAGATGCACACAGACAGAGTGAGAGGCAAAAAAGGCATTGGAAACAACACAGAAAAAAAAATCCCAATTAGTTTCCTTTTCTCATTGGTTTGGTTTAGTTGTCCTTGGGGTTCTGAGGGTTTGTTTGGGTTGGTTTTTTTGGTTTTGGTTTTGTTTTTGTTTGTTTGTTTGTTTGTTTTATTTTTCTTTTAACAGTGATGGAAAGCAAATGCTGGTACAATTTACAGGGTCAGCAGATTATCCACGCTTGCTCCCTTCCCTACCTAAATGATGCTGGAAGGTTAGGATTTGTCACAGGAGAGGCTCCTCCATTAGAGGTCAGTGTTGTGCCAGCACCCGGGAAAAACAGGCACCGCGCTAAAAACAGGCACGTGATGTTTGCACCGGGAGAGAGCAGCGTGAAAGGGCTCCCTCTTTCTGTGCGTGCCTGAAACGTGAGACCCGTCTGACCGCAGGGCAGGTGTATGGCGGAGAAGGGGACACACAGCCCCCCTAATCTCATTTCACAGACAAGAAAGTCTTGGAAAATGACAGGAGAGTGGGTTAGGAAAGAAGAAATGTTCTTTTTGAAAGAAACTCTTAGTATACCAGCAAGGCTTCAGGATATGCGGCTCTCTGTCATAAGCTGAAGTCAGCTCTCTGTCTAAGCTGACTTTACCAAAAGGACTCTTAGCAGAAAAAAAAATCCCAGCAGATGGTTTTCTGCTGGGATTTCCAGTGGCACAGGTGAATGCATTCTCACTTAAACTAACTTGTCCTTTCTTTTGTTTATGGATTTATATCACAGGCTAAGCAGTAACTTTAAAGCCAGAAGGCTTTGTGACCAACCTGACACCACCTGCTAAAGATAAGGCATCTGGGATAGCCAAAGTTTTTTAAAAGCCTGAAGGATGGAACATAGAAAGGATGTAAAGCATTAAGCAAATATTACGCCAAAGGATTTATGAAATTTTTCCAGAAACAGTCTTCTTAAAGATGTTTGGATTAAACTATATGTTCATTTTTAAACTTTATCGTCTTTGATTAAAACTCTTTCTGAAGTTACTTTGTATTTTGAAATGTTTATAATGTGGGAGCATTCTCTGTGTTGTTTTTATTTAGACCACATCATTGTCTTCTTTTTTTAAACTTTCCCTTTCCAGCTTCTTGCTTTAGAATATAAAACTAATTGCAATATAGCATACATGGTAACTAAAAAAATTTAAATTTCAGCCCAGGAGAGAAGACTCTACAAGTTTTAGATGTGGTTCTAATAGAAAAGACTAATTATCACAGAAGCATGGGAAAGGATGCAGAAGCAGAGTGGTGAAAGTGTCCTGGCAACTGAGAATTTAACTTGAGCATTAACTTTCTGTTTCAGATGGGTTCAAATTTAGCCTCACTTGTGCCAGGTAACTTCTTGAGAGCACATAAAGTCCAGAAAGATACAAATCTGCATTCATCAAGACTCACTTTTTTCTAAACCTTACCAGGATTTCTTTGACTAATTGAGATTGACCATGAAAATCTAGGAGATTTTGTTTGTTTGGGGTTTTTTAAGCAAATATCTTATAAAAGCAAAAGCAGCAGGATCCCTCTAATATGAATTGGGGAGTAGCTAACAGATGTAGGTCTGATCTTCCATTTTTTAAAATGAAAAGACTGAAGAGCTGTTGTTAAGAAATCATCAGATACTAATAGAGACTAATTGCTCTCATCTGAAACCTTTCACTCAGAGGTTTAAGGAGGATACATTAAAAGGTGAAGGCCCTTTATTACCCACTTCGCAAAGAAAGCCTAAGATACCCGAGCTAGGTGATACCTGAAGGGGCACGGAACTCAGCTCCAAGGCTTCTCTGCCCCATTGAGGTGGTGCAGAAGGCCAAACAGCTCAGAACAGCCCCTTGCTTGCAGCTTGGATGCTTTTTAGGAAATAAGAGTTTCTGTTTTGCTCCTCTGCACTAATAGCAGGTGAGGCTTGAAGAGCTGATGCATGTTTAATATATGAGAGGGCAGGAAAGGAGGTTGTTAAATTTGTGTATGAAAGTGTGGGGTGTCCCTGTTTCCCTCTCACAGGGTTTACACAACTCCTGGTGAGGTATTTGCATAGGTTCTTTGCACACCTCTTTTGCCTCCAGGCGGAGGCAGGGAGGGGACATATTGAAGAGGAGGGAAAGTCAGGAGTGTTTTGCTGAAGTTCTCCCTGTTGCTTTCCCACTTCCTCCTGGTATCAGCAGCTGGGGCCGGGAGTGGAGGGGGGTTGCTGAAGGGGAAGCCAGACCAGCTGATAACCCCTTGCTTAGGCATTCACATGAGGGTATAGAGGGTGGAAACTGAAGTAACTTCTTCCTTGAGAAAGTTTCCCTTCCCCTCTGACGTCCCAGTGTGCACTTCCCGCAGCTCGGGCTCGCTCCCTTTTCCCCTCCCCGGCGTTTCTGTTGCCATCGCCACCCCCGCGCTCTCAGGCCTGCACCGGCCCCATCCAACCCTCCGTCGCCCTGGGACAGCCTGAGCCTGGGCAGGGAGGCACAGAGCCGGGACTCGCTGAGCGGATGGTGCGGGAAGGCAGGGCACAGGCACAGCCATTCCTGAGGGGCACGGAGGGGGGGACTGAGGAAGCAAAACTTCACCAGGACAAACCCTACCCAGCTGCCAGAGGCCCTCTCCGCACACAAACTGCTTGTGCGCGACTCCCAGCCCTGCCCTGCTCCTCCATCGACCCTCTCACCCCAGTTTGTTCTGATTTCCTCTCATACACAGCTTCTAGCAACTTCCTAGCCAGCCGGTGTCTGAGTGGCTAGCTTGCCTTACCGAGATGGTCACCACGTGTCCTCCACATCCCCCTTGCCTCAGACTCGGAGGCTTTGGTTACTGCAAACTTAGCCATCACAGCTACACTCACATCACCGGCAACTGAGCTCACTGAATCGTGTAACCAAGTTACCCCTGGTGAGCAGTGGTGGCCCTCAGTGAGGCAGAGCTGTGGGGTGTGTGTGACAGTGGTACTGTGGCGCGCTCTGTGAGCCCCCTCAGCCCCTATTTCATGGGGCTGTGCCTGCACTTATGGGGCTCTTCATGCCATAGTGAGCTCTGTGCCTGCATTCTTGGGGGCTCTTCATGCCATAGTGAGCTCTGTGCCTGCATTTATGGGGTTCTTCATGCCATAGTGAGCTCTGTGCCTGCATTTATGGGGGCTCTTCATGCCATAGTGAGCTCTGTGCCTGCATTCTTGGGGGCTCTTCATGCCATAGTGAGCTCTGTGCCTGCATTTATGGGGTTCTTCATGCCATAGTGAACTCTAGGCTTGCATTCATGGGGGCTCTTCATGCCATAGTGAGCTCTGTGCCTGCATTTATGGGGTTCTTCATGCCCTAGTGAGCTCTGTGCCTGCATTTATGGGGCTCTTCATGCCATAGTGAGCTCTGTGCCTGCATTCTTGGGGGCTCTTCATGCCATAGTGAGCTCTGTGCCTGCATTTATGGGGTTCTTCATGCCATAGTGAACTCTAGGCTTGCATTCATGGGGGCTCTTCATGCCATAGTGGGCTCTGTGCCTTCCAGGGGGTTTCCCTGTGGAAGCCTGGTGTTCCCATTTGGTCTGTCTGTTTTCTGCTGCGGCACAGCTTTCAATTCCCCTTGAGCTCCTGCTGCTGAGCTCAGGCAGACAGAGCGCAGGAGAGCTGCTGTGAGCAGAACCCACACTGCTTGCAGAGCAAAAAGCCTCATTCAAAAGCCGCCTCGCCTGAGCCCCCTGTGTGAGTGAGCTCAGCAGCAAAAGGGGCAGAGAGGAGCCTGTGACACGGCAGTGGGCACTGGGGGTCAGAGACAGGCATGGAAGGCAGTGCAGGGCAGTGCAGGTGAATCCCTTGGTCGAACATGACAGCTAATGCCTCAATATGAGCTTTGTATTGAAATAAAAATTGCTTGGGATTTGAGCTCTCCTCAAGTCACAAAAAGAAGCAACTTTGGGCTTTTTGTGTGAAAGATTTTTTTTTGCACAGCAAGGGGTTTGCATCAGCTTCAGCTGTCCTGAGGAAGGACTGTGTTTTATTACAGTACATAAACTCCAGCAGAAAACCAGGATCTTAACACACACTTGAGTGTGATGCCCTGGAGTGCACTGGGGTTTCCTTCATGGCAGAAATGTGCCCCTCGCAAGGCACAATCAGGGCAAGGACACTGCCAGTGTCCTTTGACTTCTTTCTTGAATTTGTCAATCCTGCCTGTCTCTAGTATAGAAAAAAATAAATAGTGGAAACAGATTTCTGCACTCCCTGTTCAGGCAAGTATAAATATATTAATAATAGGAAATGGTTATAAGATTATAAATATTGAATAGCAAGAATTTAAAAGAGCCTCAGCACTGAGATGAGGATCTTCCAGGGAACCCAGCAGTATACCCCAAACAGCATCCAGAAAGCCAGATTGTTCCCATAAGCATGACACTGCATGTAGACGCAAGGAAATGCTGTTAATTTGCTTATCACCAAACTTCTGTCAGAAATACCAAAACTGCCTTCTACTGAGAAAGTAATGGAAATGCAGCAGCACGTATTTGAGGAAGTCTAGCTCTGTCTGCAGACACAAAGATAACACAAATTTACCCTACCAAAAATGTTGGTTCTCATAGCACGCTGCAGCAAATGCAAGTAGAAGCTCCTGCCAGTATTCAGGAATACCAGGTTTATTCTGAAAAGCAGGTAATTTCCAAAATGATGCTGTAACAGGATCACTGCCATGGCAAGATGGCACTTCACCCCAGAACTTTGACACTGTGGAGTGGCACAGCACTGTGAAGCAGGACTGCTGACTCTTTGCCTTGCCCCATGATGAGGTTCATGTACTCAAAATGTTACCCCAGAAGTAGCACAAAACCAAGTAGTTTGAAACTTTCAGTACAAGTATGTACAAAGATTATTGATAAATATGTTATTTCTTCTCCTGTGCCAAGTCTGTCCCCATGTCATCAAAAACTGGGAAATAAAATCTCCAACAAACTTGTCAGTTAAGAAAAACAACATTACTTTATTAGTAACACTGGGTGCATGGGGAATTCTCCTTAAAACGTATGTGTTCAATAACCTAACAGACCAGATTATATTCGTGAAACTAATACACATTCATCACATTTCCTGAATGCAAGTATATATACTAATTATTTCAATTCAGTTGTTTTGATATGGTTGTGTATCTTGTGATGAAACTTTTCTCCTTGAGACTGTCAGGTCATAATGTACTTCTCTTATCATTCTTAGCTCTGACACACAATCCTTGTTCTCAAAACTAAGATATCAGCTAGTACATATTAATCACTGATAGAAGTAAACAAGGAAGCATTAGCTGGCACAAGACTTATTAGTCACAGATGTAGGGAGTTAACACAAAGCGAAATTAATCTCTGGTATTTGCACTAAGCACTGTATGGTACAAAACTAAGCATTAGCCATGAATACGGGGACCATACACTAATGTGCTAAAGTTAAAAGAATTTTCCAACTTCTTCCCTGACTGCTGCATAGACTGCTTTTTACAGAAATATAACCTGTTCAGTAACAACTAGGAGGCAAAGGCCCTGTGAGCGAGAGGAGGAGAAGGCAGGAAGCAAAGTTTCAGTGAAAAACCCCGCTAATGTTGACTTTCTCTTGCTCTGTGCTCCGCATATTTGCATGTGTTGTATATTACAGAGCAATGCTATTCTAACTTAGGAGAGAGTTTTTCAAACTGCTTTAATGATATTAATGCAGCTGTCCAAAGGTGTTCTTCCACATACTGTCCTCCAGTCCTGCTCCCACTATATACACAGGTTTAAAGATTAGCTGCCCCAACCAGTCATCTTTGCCTTTTTCTTCTCCCACCCGCCCCCACAATTAACTCTGTTACACAGTCTCTCCTTATTTGGAATCATATAATACACTTACAGTTAGTGAAATGAAGCAGGTTAAAAACAATGTCAAAAGATAAAGAAATTTTTTTTGTATCATGTCCCTTCAGTTTACAGCAACTTGAACAATCATATTGACACAGCTGTGGAGGTAACAAAATCCTAACTATGATATTCGTTGTGACCATTGAATTGGAAAGCAGGAGGCATTCAGGTGGAAGTGGCTGACTTTTCAAACCATTTTGGAGCAAAGAACATCAGTAGATTAAACAAAAATGTCTTAAAAAGGTGAACTAACATTTATAGCAGAGTCTCACAGAATCATTAGGGCTGGAAGGGAACTCTGTAGATTCCAGTCCAACCCTCCTGATGAGGTTACACAGGAACATGTCCAGGTGAGTTTTGAGTATCTCCAGAGAGGGAGACTCCATGACTGCCCTGGGTAGGTGTTCCAGTGAGATGCCACCCTCAACTGAAAAGCTCCTACTCACACTGAGGTGGAACTTCTTGTGTTTTAGTTTGTGGACACTGCTCCTTGTCCTGTCTCTGGGTACCACTGAGAAAAACCTAACTCCATCCCCTGGGCACCCACCTCTGAGATATTTTTATTCATTAATAATATCCCCTCTTAGTCTTTTCTTCTCCAGACTGAACATACCCAGCTCCCACAGTCTCTTCTCACAAGTGCGATGCTCCACATCCTAAATCATCTTTCTGATCTTTGCTGAAGCCTCTCCAGTATTTTGTTTTCTTTCGTGTACTGAATAGCCCAGAAATGGATGCAGCACTCCAGATGTGGCCTCAGCAGAGCCAAGTAGAGGGGGAGGATTGCTGGCCACACTCTTCCTGAATGGCCAAGGTTCTGATACTTTTTCTTCCCTTTCTTTTTTCCTTAATTTTTGACAAACTTAATTCCTATGTAGCCACTTTTCCCAAAGTTACATGGAAACATCCAAATAAACTCTCTGATTAAAAAAAATAAAGTTGCAGTCATAACATTTCCACATAGGAGCAGTAAGACACCACTGGTGTGCTGGAATTTAGATGCTAGGTTTGATCTATACAGAGAATGTGATGGCATGTGTATACATGAGAAAGCATTATCATTATTAGCATTCTTGTTTTCCTTGAATATGAACTAGTCATTTTGTTGTTGCTGCTGCTGTTGTTTTTGTGAAAAGTGAAAAAGGCAAAATAACTTTACACTCCTTTCAGGTCCCGTTACTTAAAATACTAATTTATTCAGATTCTTTCTTCACCTAAAAATAGCTAATTTCCCTATATCACTCACAAATAACCTTCACTGAAATAAGTGGGAAAAAAACCAGAGATTTCAGGAAGTTGTTGCACCTGCAAATGTAAAATGAGGCACATGGTGGATATTGCAGATAGGCAAGTTTCACAGAAATTCACATCTTAAACTTATTTTCATTGTGTTTGTTGCAATTTACATTCTCATGAGCATTCTGTCAGTTAGGGATATATTTATTTTTGTGTATTGGATGAAAGAGAAGACAACAGGAACTGTCTAGCATTCAGAGCTGTGAAGATAAGCTGGTTCTTTGATCATTGCATGATTTGTCTAGAGCTGATACTGTGAGCAAACCCTTGCAGTGGTGTTTACCCACATAAAATGACTTTATTGCTACAGTTACTATCTTAAAACAGTCATGAAGGCTGCCAAATACATCAGCAAGTCACAAATTCTAATACTTAGTAGTTTTAATAATAAATGCATTATCATCTGTGATAATTGTTTATATTCACAAATAAATACTATTTTATAAATAAAATGCAGTGTTTAGCTGAGTGAATAGCATAAAGAGTGGCATTTCTCCCACTACAAAAAACCATTATCTTATGTTTGAAAAACATCAATTGTCATTGGCATACAGCAGTGTTTCTAACTCAAATAAGCTCCATCCAGCACCCTAATAAACTTCTGAAATAGCTAAGCTACAAGTTTTTGTAAAATTAAGCTAGAAATATCAAGCACTTTCAATGCTTTACTTTCACACTTCAAAATATTTCAAAAACACGAAGGAGCTTGTGCAGAAGGAGAGGAATAGACCATGAAGTTAACTTCTAATTAAATTCAAAGACACGTAGCTTTTCTTCTGCAATTTCCTCCCCATGCACTGTTCCAGCAAATTCACTGAGCTGTATTTTGTAGGGGGTTCAGTCTTTGTGGTTTTGATTTACCTTCAGCACAAACACACATTTAGAATTTCTTGTGAAGCTTATTTACTCAGTATTGACTTTTCTATCCTATATCATCCTTCAAACTCCAACACACAGGAGGAAGGACAGAAGAAATGTATGAACACAGTTTTGTTTTGTTTTATTTTTAGTATCTCCACATAACAGAAGCTTTTAAAAACTGGCCAGCAGAATCTCCAGATCCCACTGGTGAATGTGAGGCAGCAAAGGAGCATGCCAGCTGACATGTATGCGGGGTTCTTAGTGGTAGCAGGGCACTGGACCTGTGGCCAGTCCACCCTATATGCCTGTAATTGCCCCACACATTTGTTTAGCAGCTGTTTTGTAAAGGCTCAGGCCTGTGTGCACTGAGGACGCCTCACAGGGCTACGCAACAGGGGGTAAATGTAATACTTTTGGATATCACATGGTGCTTACTGCTGATGGAAGCAGCCAACCAGTCTGAACACACTTTAGTTCCCTTTTCCTCCCGCACTTCTTGCCTAATATCCTGTGGAGAGCAGTTACTGTTCATGATAATGAAACCCACAAGCGTATCTTGTGAGAAGCAAGAACTCCTCTGTGAGAAGCAGAACTCCTCTTTAGCAAATAGACCAGGCTGTTAAGTTGTTAAACCCGAGGATTGTCGCATTGAGGGAGCCAGTTTTACTGCTTGTTTCAAAATACTGGAGAGCTTTGGGATATCCAGGTAAACTGTTGCACATGTTCATCTTAAAAATAAGCATGGAAAGTTCCAGAAGAAATAGAATCAGTACAAGTTGTTGAATATAGCCTAATTAACTAGTTGTAGATTCTACTGTATTTAGGAGTTGAAAAGATGCTAAGTTGACAAAATGGAGTTTTGTGGTTCTCCGAAATTTTACTAAAAGTAGTCCTAATTTAAGTGGCCTTTTGCGTTTTGAATAACAGCAGAAATGGTATCACTCAAATGCAATTCTTTTTTAGTTATTCCCTTTGCTTTGTTTGTTGTTTGTTAAATTATGGGTAGGGTATAAATTAATGTACTGTACTCTGGATTGAAATGTCAGTGTATGCATTTTGTTAGTAGTTCATCATGGAAAGTATTTTCCTTTCCAGATATGAGTCAAAATGCTACTCAATGTCTTTAAATTAAACAAAATTTCCTTTGAAATCATGTGGGATCCTGAAATTCTCAAAATAATGGTAGGAACTTCGCAGTGACAGGAATTCAAATTTTTCTTCCTTGAGACTCGGGGCATTCACTTTAGTGGGATAACCAGACAAGTAAGACATTCATAAGACAGTTACTGTATGCACTATACATATATAGGGTTCTGAGAGAAAATGAATCTGTTTCATTTCTGGGCCAATCATGAGAAAATTTACATTAATCTGAAATCAATAATTGTTAAAGGGTATTAGAAGGCACACAAGAAAAATAATTTTAAAAAGAAAATTATTAAGTATCATGAAATTTTGTGTTTATGTAAAAACCATGTTACAAAAATGCAATTATTTTACAGAAATGGATATGAAGTATTCTGTTTATATCAGATACAAATTCTTTATGGGAAAATTGAAGCCATCAGGCTTCTGTTGTTGAAAACCAAGTTGCCAGTGGTTGATAGTTCTTATTTTCACTTAAACAGGTACCAAAAAAATCCATGTAGAGAGAAACTTTGTGGTGAGCCTGTTAGGACCTAGAATGATCATGCCTCTATTGATACTTTGACTTCATGCATTGTCTTTGAAAGAAGCAGTTTGGGAACAAGATGGGATGTAATCTGGCTGTTCTGGTCAAGCCCTATGCCCTCACTCATCCTGGTCTCAAACTCATCTGGAACTGGCCTTTTATTTTTCTGCAGTATTAATAGATAGTCTTATGATTCAGTAGAAGGGAGAAAAAGTGGCAAAAGAGAGATAAGAAGGGTGTAGAGGAATGCACAATTGAAAAGATACAGACTACACTGTGACCAGGCTGGAATATTGCCTTGTCTAATTTTGACAACCATATGTCCTCATGTGTGTGCTGGTTTTTTCTTGCTGGTGTTAGAGAGATGTTTGAAATTATACTTAGGGTAACTCAGGGCCTGGCAGCCTCTCACTGGGGAATCCCTCAGATTTCTCTCCATCCTCTCCATCCTCTCCATCCTCTCCATCCTAGAGGACACCCCAGACAGAAGAATAGCCTGTCTCCTCATCCTTAAGTATTGTCTGATGAGGGCTCATTTCTCTTTCATACCAAACATTGTATTAGCAAGTCTTTTATGAGCAAACTGTGTCTCTTTGTCTTCTTTTCATGCTTCTGCTACACACATTTATAGGTGCAGAGCATTGCAACTTCTCAACTTCACTTTCCAAATGCTGCACTTACTCTTAGAGGGACTCTTGAACTAGTAATTACAGCTAGACTCAAGGGGAAGAAAAGCAGTTTGGAAATCACTTCTGGAAAAAACAAATTTGCATAATGATAATTCTGAGATGTCTGGAAAAGAAAGTAGTCAAGCAATAATTTATCACAACTTTAGAATGGCACTGGCACATAAACAAAAAGCTAGACTGCCTCAAATCGACCAACTTCAGCAGAAGTTACATCAGACATGTAAAGTTGCAAAATAATTTTCAGATCTGTATTTTTCTATAGTTCTCTGTCTAATTTTTCTTGCCATTTTTGTCCATTTTCTTATTCCTTATATCCTGCAAATAGGTCAGACCTCATTTCCCTTGGTGGTTATTAACTTCGCTGGTTATTTCACTATCAAAGAATTCATAATTAAGTATAGTTTTCTTCTTAAAGGGATAGTTTTATAATCTTTATTATTCTCTAACAAACTCACCAAGATCTGATTTTAAGTTTTAAAGGTATATTTAGACCCCCATCAATTGGGAATAGAAATGTAAAAGTTACAGTTGATAAAAGATGGGAGTTTTATCCTTTATAAATCAAATCTGCATGTATTTTGAATGAATTCTTTGTACAGTCAAAAGTTACATATTTTTCATTTGCCTGATTAATGATTGTATGCACACACATCTGCTATTCTGTTCACTGATCCAGTGTTGCTGTTTAAAGAAAGCTTGGCCTTAAGGGGAAGTTGAACTGAAATAATATTTTGGCTTCCCGAAGACAGGAAAGTAAATAATAAAGTTACATTTATACCAAGGAAAAAAAAAAGCAAAAAACTTTTTTTTTTCAGGCTTCCAGTTGAGACTGAAATATCCATACTAAACTCAGGAAGAATGCAGCTGAATTTTTTTACGTACTTTTGTGTTCTCATTACAGTGTACTTCTGTACAGAAATGTGCAGACATATTGTAAATTATGGAGAATTGCATTTGTTAACACTGAGGTGTAACTAAGGTGTAGTGTAACAATTCTGTACAAGTTTAACTTGATACCTCTGTGAGTCTCTGCTGAAGGCAGTGGGAGACTCTGAGAGCTCTGTGTATAAAAATGTATCTATGGCGTGAGAGCTAACACGTAGGTATTGATCTAGATTTGAGCAAACACACCTGAATAATGCAACCACCTTGTAATAAAGGAAATCTTACTGTGCTCTTTATGTGTTGCTTGCAGTTCAGATCAAAAGTTGAAAAGCCAAAATATTTTGCACAGAGTTTCCAATAGAGATCAAAGGCAAAGTTCAGAAAATAATCCAAGTAGCTTTTGCATGAGAGTCCTCTTTTGCGCAGACTCTTTGCACTTTAGAGGGGAAGGGTGGGGGGAACTTAATCTCTCTTCAGAATCTTTTCAAGTTCCCATTTCATGATTTACAACCTACTGTATGTGATAATGATATAGGTAACTGTTGTTGCTGCTGGGAAGGGAAGCACAGAAATTGTGGTGATTACTGTATGAACAGGGCCACAAACAAAAAATTTTCTTTTTTCCCCAGTTCTCTGTCTGCCTGACCAGTCAGGCTCTGCATTAAAATCTGCATGGCTTGTAACACAGCTTTTGATGGCAGAAGCTGGTGACATACATTAAAGAGAAGCAGGAAGATTTCACCAAGTTTCTTACTCTGTTTTGATTCTTACAATTCCCTTTACCAAGTAAATGAAAGAGGCTTTATTGTTAATTTTAAACTCTTCCCCATGTCCAGGAAAAGTTTCTTGCTGGGCCTGTAAATATGCATGACTAGGGCAAGGTTTGTTCACAGTGTTGGGAAGAAATTTATTTTTAAAAATTCACTGACACTTCTAGCATGGTAGGAATGAATGGTTCAGTGCATTTGAAAGCGTGTATGAATGTAATTCATGTAGTTAATGTAATCTTGCTGTTGCAATTTTCTTATATTTCAAATAGAAGAAGTAGAAAAAAAATTAGTTTATTGCTATGACTTTCAAAAGAAATAAGTAGCTGAGCTGGCCAAGCAGCTGATCAAATCCTAACTTAGAAGGTCTGAAGACTTCAGACATAAGCTATAATTACAGTATCTCTGGTGGTCTAGATTTTCTTACAGACCTTAGGAAAAAAAATCATTAATTGGTACAAAGTCAAAAGAAATCAGAGACAAAAGGCTTTTTTATTCTCTCTGGCACTGAATTGTCTAACCTGAGTAAAATCAGGGCCTTGTGAGGTATTGTGGGACAAATCTTGAATGATTAGTGACACATATACATACCTCTGCAATGTAATTGTGTGTGTGTGTGAGTGTGTATGCATCAAACAGCAGTATATGGCTTAACCCTGATAATCTCCATAGTAAATGTATACTTCCTCCTTTCTTTAAACGTACAAAAATGCCCAACAATGTGGTTGCTGGGTATAAGTTTCGTTATGTCTATCTTGTTTTGGCTGCATTTAATGTAAGTAATTTGTGGCTCAACACAATCAGTTTGGAAAGATTTAACTTCTTGGCAATGCCGAAAGGCTGGGACAGTTACCTTTAAGTTGCAGATCTCTCTCTCTCTCTATATATATATAACTACTCCAACTTAACAGGCTATTTATGTAATGAGATACAATCAAACAGAAGGCAAAAGGAGCAAAAGCCCAATTAAGAAGCTTTTATTATTGAACCATAGTAAGTTAAGTCACAGTTCATTCTTAAACCTAATTTTTTTTCCAACACTTACTATGTTTTGTAGTAATAGTCCTTTGTTTACAGACAGATGATTCAGAACCCTACCTAGTTTGTACCATAAGCTTTACATTTGAACTCACACAGGAAATCCAAGTCCTACTTGTGAATTGTATGTATCAATGTATCTGCCATAGCTGCACCCTTGCTGCGACTGTAAGCTGGGAAGAAGGCTCCTGGAACCCAAAGATGGCCCCTGCCCAGTGCAGTGGGACCAGCTCACTGCCTTTTGCTCCCATCCTGCACTGTGATGTGGTTTATTTTTCCTGAATTCAAATGTATTGAACTCTTGGGTTCTGTTCATAGTTAAGACGGGTCCTGAAACTTATTGAATTGGGGTGACGAATTAAAACATCTATTTTTGAATGAAGCTGGATTTTATTCTCTTGTAATTACTTAAATTCCTTTTTTTAATAAGAAATTTAGTAGCTTTGACAATATCTGGGTATATTGATTGTCATTTATTTTAATTTTACTTCACATATTCTCATTTACTACCCACACATGCACAGTTTTATTCAGATATTCAAAATGGAGAAGAGAAATAAGGACAAAGTGAGAGTGTGGGGAGCAGAAAGTAAAAAAATTGCTGAGAAAGGAAAGAAAAATTGACACACACATACATCAATCAGAAGAATTTGTTTTCACAAAGGAACTTCCAGTTCTCCAAAGAGTTAGCAGGAATAACATGAATCTGGTAGATTCCCCCAGGTTTCCAGTACAAGAACTTCTTATAACAGGAAAATAAAATTTTTAGGTAGGTTGATTTTAAAGTCATATGTAATTTCTTACATTTATTATGTGTTCAGTTCACAATTCCAAAAGTAAACAGAAATTATAATATGCCCCAAAGGACCTGCAGTACCTGAAAGGCAACACCTGAATTAAAATTTCAAAATATCATATAAATGCTGCAAGGATACAACAAAACCCTCAGCTTCTCTTAACTCTACAGGAAGATGAGCTACAGCACCTCCTCAGCCAATCAGCAGTAGTAAAGCCTCAGACCAGGAAACTCTTTAAAGTACAGTATTTGTGAACATTGCAACATTACTTTCCCATTTCTGCCCCTTGTTTTTCTCTTCTTTATGTTTGTAGAGTCAGAAGCCACGGGTGAAGTTACTCATGGAGAAATTTGAGAGATGTAGCAGAGGCACAGAGGATCCTTCAAACAGTCGACCCCTCAAAATCCCAAGACAAGATGCTCCTAAAGGATTACAGACAAGGAAAGCAGCACTTGAGAAATTTACAAATAAAGGATATGCTGCATTTTGTCCAGGACCCAGTACTCTTCACAAACCTGCTCAGCCTAAGCCTCCTCTGGCAGTCAAGCCTTCAAGTGATGATAAACCAGAGAGAGATGCAAACCCACCACGTTTAAACCCAGTGGCACAAAGGTTTGGCGTTCAGCTTCAGCCCACTAACAGAGGAAATGAAAAAGCTGGATGCACTAAACTCTCTATCAAAACCAGTGACCCATCAAAAGAGGACCCAAAGCCTTTGAACCCAAAACCTGCATGGAACACGTTCCTTCCTCCTCCTGCTAAAGAAAAAAATCCTCTAGGATCAAAACCTAATTTAAATTTTGCATCACAGGAGAATGAGGCAAAACCGGAATTCTCAAAAGTAGCTGCAGTTAAGGAAAAATTAAGGTCTGCAACACAAGAAAATGAACCCAAGCCTCCTGTTTCTAAACCATCTCTCGCACAGAAACCCTCTCTAAACAATGAGGTATCTCAGAAGGAAGACACTTCTAATAAAAGTGATTCTCTGCAAAGACAGTCTGGACCTAGAACAAATACACCTGCACACCAAGAAGCAAAAAAAATGGGTGAAAATAATAACTCTGCTGCAGAAGCTTCCAGCAGTACTTTTCCTAAAATAGCTCTGAAGCCTACTGGCCTCAGGTCCAGCTTATCAAAAGGAACCCCCAAAACTGTGGCAGAAAACACTGAGAAAAAGGGAATGCGTGCTGCCAAGAACATCTTCCTCAAGAAAATCACTGAGGAAGAATCAGGTTCTTCTCACAAATTCCATAAGATGAATACGGCGCTCACTGCAGGAAGACCATCAGGTGAATCACAAGAGGATGAGGACAGGAATTCTAGAATGCCCAAGCGGGAAATCTTGCCAGCAGTGGCCAATCTGGAACAGCCCCCAAAAAAGCCCAGCAGACCCCACACTGTGAACCTGGAAAGGTTCCTGGAGATGCGCCAAAAATGCAGTAAGTCCACTCTGTTCTTGCTTCCTTAGGTATTAGCTTTTTGATGCATTTAGAGCCAGGTTAATTCCAGATGGAATCTCCTCTTCTGTTCAGAAATAGCTCGTGCATCAGAAAACCCTTTAAAGCTGTAACTTGGGCTTCTGTCTCTTCTGTACAGAAATTAAAACTATATTCTCTATCCTTCAGTGGTAAAGTTCAGGAAGAATGTTTACTGTATTGGGTTTACCTGTTTCTTAAAACTACTCAGATGCAGCTATAACTTGTGTCAGGGAGTATTTTCTCAACAGGCATTTAAGTCCTGATTTAATTAAACAGATCAAACTTAGATGCTTCAATTTTAAGTGTAGTTAGTGGGAAAGGGGGATGCCCAATGGTGTGATTAGGGGCTCTGAAGTTGCTGACAGTGGAGTGGAGCTCTAACTCCACACTGTGCATGTGTGGTACATCAGGTACATTGATGTAATTTAGTTGAAACATAATTTGTCCTTGCACCTTCTGTGTCTAGAATACAGCATGGCTTGTGTTTCATCAGTTCTGAGTACACATAAGGCAGGTCTTCCTGAGGTGAGAGAGGTTCAGAGGGGCTATGGCAGCATGAAAGAGCTCAGAGCTGATTTCTCTGAAGAAAAAAAGCCTCATTAAAAACACAGTTTCTGCATGGAGCTATATGTTGTGTTACTATTAATTCCACTCAAAGGTTAGGAGTGTATCGATAATAAAAAAAATTGCTTTCTTTTCAGCTGCTGTGTTCTGGTTTTTGTCTGTTACCTTACAGTTAAGGAAATGTTCTGACAAATCCAAGATCAGGCCAAGATCCTCAAATGATGCAAATTTGTGTATATATTTAAGACAAATACACTCATATACAATCTCAATACAAAAAGACAGCCTTTTCAGCCAACTACACAAGTAAATGTTTTGGTTATATAAGAGTAAGAGCTTTGCTAGTTAAAACATTGAGAAATCCTGACAAAGGCTGGAAATACAGAAAATGACTATTTTAAATACATTTTTAAATTTACTTTAAGTAATTAATTGAGGAATCTTTATTTATTGTTCTGCTCATTGTTTATTCAGATTTTTTTTCTGGTTCCCATTCAGTTATAGACACAAAGCATTTTTTTCATTATCTTTTTAAAACTGAGCATAAGAAATATTTAGCCTGTCCATTTTAAATTAGCTGTGGGCAGGGCTGTAAGAATATCAGGATTTTTGTTAGAAGGAGGGTGTCCACTTGTCACTAAGCAGGGGTAAGAGCAGCCACCACCCTGACAGTCATGGGAACATGAGCTAAGGATCGAGATGCCCAGCATGGTGGCCCAGGTGGTTTCCAATTATGTTGCAAAACCCACATACAGCTAAGTAGAAATTAAGGATCAGACATGGTCTTTTCTATCTCACAGTCATAGGGGCAGGTCAAGAGTGAAAAATTTAGAAACCGCATCCATGAGAAGCTGTCCATAGTGTCCCTGAACTTCAGCCTTCACTCAGAGAGCTAGCATGTAGACCTTGATATCCTGTTTGGCTTTAATTAATGCAGCCCATTTCATTGCGGCCAGAAGCCTACACAGAACAGTTCTGGTGGACAGGCAAGTTGTTCTAGAGTGAATCCTGAACAAACTCCTTTTCAGCTCAGCAGTTGTTCATTGTTGATGGGTTTCTTGGAACATAAAAAAACTGAACTGTGTTTTTTTCTTAACTGTCATTTCAAGAATCGAAGTCATGTCAGGAAGACGCCACCCCACACAGCACAAATTCTTCCTGTTCATTACTGTGTCCTGGTGAACAGAAGTTTTCCCTAGTTGTTTAATTTGCTGCTGTGATTCAGGTGCTGAAAATAAAGAAGACTAAGCAAATGAAAATAATTTTTCCATTCAACAAAGCTTTCTGAGATGTAACCTTTGGAGCTTTTGGTCTGTAATAGGGCAAAAGTTAGGCTTTGCATTGTTCTTTGAGAGGAGAAAACCTCCACTCAGTGGTTTTTACACTTGTGTTAGGGGAATGTGCCTGCACTGTAGAAAATCTTGTATTGCCTGATTTAAAACATGAGTTTGAATCCTGCTTTATCAGAAGTATCAATTCACCCCTTTTTCTTTGTTTGTTATCCTTCCCCATGAAACCTGTTTTACTGGTTTTTAAAAATAAGTATTCACTGGGCATGAAACTACATTAAATGTTAGAGGCTGAAGGACTTAGCTTTGACACAGCAGTCTTGGTTAAGTGTGGGAGAAGGATTTTAATCATCCACCATGCCTACATGAATACTAAGGGATGTTAGTTAGATATTGGCCTTGCTGTGGATTAGAAATTTTCATCTGGTCCTGAAAAACTTTTCATGATAAAACTTCTGTAGATACAAATGTCTTTTTCAAGAAAGACTCACTATTGACATGCTACTATTTTCCAGTGAAGGCAGGCTTTAAGAAATTCCTGTCTGGGCCTGCAAATACATGGCAGAATAGTAAATTCCTGTGTTATGTCCCATTGCAGCAATTTTCCATGATGGATCATATTTACCTCAGCTAAGAACCAATGAGGTGCATGTGCCTTCTGTGTTCAGAAAACAATAACAACTACATTGTTTTACAATAAACCCCCAAGGTCTTAGAAAAAAGAAGAGAAACAAAGTCATTTTGCTGACAGCTTTCCATGTGAGGCCGCAACTGTAGTGTTGTTTACGAGGAGAACCACACTCAGCGCAGTGGGATCATACAGATACAGGTGGCCACACACACAAAGCCAGCCAGAGGCTGAGCCCCCAGTGCTCCACACACCTCTGCACAACTCCTGAACAACAAACACCGGGGCTTCAGTTTTATTCAGTGAATAAAAAGTGGGCACATGCTGTCAGTCTGCTTCAGTCAGGGAGAAAATTCCTCAGAATTTTTAAGAGCCTCCACAACAAAGAATATTAAGGCTGTGGAGGAAACCCTACCACTCTGGATTTTTTGAAGCATTACCTTAAAAGGTCAAGGGTTTGTCACATAATTCTGCTAAAACATGTGGACAAAACTGTAAATTAAACTGCCAGTATGGTTTACAGCATTGAAAAAAAATTAATCACTGCAATTTAAAAATTAATTTGATCATTCTTAGAGAAATATGAATGAGACCACTATTTATCTAAGTTAGTTAGTTAGTTAATAATAGTTAGTTAGTTAATAATAGTTAGTTAGTTAGTTAGTTAGTTAGTTAGTTAGTTAGTTAGTTAGTTAGTCAATATGCCTAAGAAAACAGATAAACCAACATTGAGTGTTTCCTTGCAGATAATGCTCAGAGTGCAACTTGCTGCAGCTGTGTATAAGGAAGGAAAAGTGCACAAAACCCACTGCAAATTAATATTTAAACTCATTATGCTTCATTATTACCTTAGCTACAACATTCTGCAACATTTTCCAAATGTCTTAAGAGTATATTTTTATTTTTAAAGGAATAAATTGTATCCATTTAACATCAGGAGACATGTCTCCATTGTGTATTGTCAAAGCTTCTGCAACTGGCTGATCTTTTCCTACGTTTTTGTTTGTTATGGCTTATGTACCACACTTGTTCCCTTCAAGATTATCTGATTCTCGAAAATTAACAGTAAGATGTGGGTTGTTTTTATCACAGGATGGAGGCACAGAAAACTATTTTTTCTCATGTTTACACTTGTTATAGTCTGCATATGAATTCTGCAGTTGTTTCTGCAGCTGACTGCCCTAAATCCCATTGAGTCAGCTAAAACCACTCCTGAATGGAGAAACTAAGATGCAGAAATTTAGGACTCAGAAGAGAAGCCATGCGAGTGCACCTGTTAATTTTGGTAAGAGATTTGGCATGTAGTTTGAATGGCTTTGAGGCCCCTTCTGTTTTGAATCAAAGTATATGCATAACATATTCACTCAAAAGGTCTGGACCTCTGCAAAGGACTGAATGAAGCACATGAGGTATTATGCTCTACTTGAAACCATTGCCCCCCTTTCCAGCAGGGTCACTGCTGGATGGATTTAACATAGTCCCTTGAGGATTACACTATGTATGAGAGCAGCCTTTGAGAAAAAGTGCTAAGGGGAGTAGTTAGAAAGGAAAATTCATAAGGATGCAGAAAAAAGACAGCCATGAGTTTCTCATGGAAGGTGACAGAAAGGAAGCTGCTGGAAAGAAAAAAGTAAAACTGATTGAACTGAGTAATTACTTCTGCTTAGTAAAATTCCCTTAATTTCTGAAATCTTGTTCTTTTGTTCACCCGTTTTGATTTACAAGAAGAAACAACTATTTATGCACCTTCATCATGTGGTTGCATTATATGGGTCACAATACAAGAGCATCTCTGCTGTACCAACATTTCAAGTGCTCTGAAATCTGTCCAGATTCCAGAAAATAATGTGAACACAGAGCTTATAACTAAATTTAATTTATAGATTGAAAAAGTTATAAGAACTTGCTGAAATTTTCCCATTCTTTAAGTTGACACATATTTTAAAGCCTACTTTACAACTTTTTTTAGCAAGAGAGTGCATCTAGCTTATCACAGTATTTTATAGACAGCTTTATGGTCAAGTTGGAAAATATCTTGTTTTCCCTGATACACAGAAGTACTGTGGTGATGGAGTTCTGGATATGTTGCTGGTACCATTACTGTAGAATACATCTTGAACCCAAAAGTTGTCTAGCTCCAAAAAAAATAAAGCTTTGTAGTCTGTTTACTTGTAATTACAGGAATGATTAGCACATACTTCTCGTATTTGAAGTTTGATATTTACTGAAATTTCTCCCTGAGCTGAAAGTTCTAATTTCTCTGTACTCTTTAAATATTTCCTTATCAGCTCACAGAGATAAAACCTATGCAGATGCGTAATGTTTGAATTTGAAACAATCTGTGCCCTACTGGTGCAAGTATTTTCACCTTTTTATTTTCTAGACCTATTTTGGTTCACAGGGAAAAATGTTCTTAATCAAGCTCCATCATTTGGTGGCCTTACATGGGTAATAATACAGCACAAACTAATGTATTTCATTATAGAAAATATATTAAAATCATAGTTCATTATAGTTCATATATGGAAAACTTCCAGTCATTCTTTAAAGTTTTGATATTAAATGCTGCAATAAATATTCAGTATTAATAGACACAAAAAACCCTCATGCCTTTCATAGTAAAGCTATTAGGAAGATTTAGAAATTGTATCTTAACTTTTTTTAATCCTAAAAGGTTCCTTTTAGTAAAGAACATTCCTGAGGTCATTGGTTTTCTCTTGAAATTGAACCCTCCTCAGATATGTGCATTTTGAACAATGGTGTTCCTTGTCTGCAAATTCTGAAGAGAAAATCTGCAAACTTCCACTATCCAAATGCAAGACTTTGTTGCATGGGAATTTTTTAATGAAAATTATTTTTCATATACCATGGTATGTATGATGTAATTATTTTTCACATTGAAAAATTTTAAAACCCCTCATCATTTTTTTAGTTTGGGAAATAGTCACATTTTAAGACAACTTTTCTGGTACATTTTCTTTACAAAGTTGCCTTTGCATCATTGTATGCATTTTCTTTTGCCTTCTCTTTCAAATACAAATGAATTACAAAAGACTATTTTTAAACTATTACTATCTTATATGTCCTCCATCTCTGAATGTTTTCAATTTTTATTCTTTTTTCTTGCAAAAGAAATGATAGCATGCAACATAAAATTAATTGACTCAGGTTTATATTTTTAGTAGAACCAGAAGTAGTCATTAAGGCTTTTTATCAGACAAATGGAAAGTTTCAACTGGAGTTCAATTTGGATTTAATTTTGTGTTCCTCTTTAGATAAGGACAGTCTTCTCTCTATGATAACTTCCAGCACATCTGCAGTTGGAAATCACTTTTCTCATGCCAGTCAGCACTGCTGAAGTGTGCTGGACCCCTAAAGAGTAATGAATACCTAAGCTCATATTTAGTCACCACAAGGCTCAGTCCTGCAAACTTTTACATACCCAAGAACTTTGGGTGGAACTGTGAGCCTTCTTTTTAGAGTAAGACTATGGGCATGCTTAATATTTTTCAGCCCTCTACCTTAAATGTAAATTTAGACGCTCACTTTCATATGCTCTATATTCTTCATCTGTTTGTCTCTATATATATGGAAGACAAAAAATCCCCAACCTTGTACGGATCTAGAATTATGTCAACTCTTAATATGTCAACTATATGATATTTTTGAGAATATAAGTGTTAGAATAAGTGTTAAAACTTATATGAAACATCCTTAAGGTAGCCTATGCATCTGTTGTGGAAAGATTTTCGAAATTGAGAGCAATGAGAAGATTTGCTTTAAAATGGACAGATTCTCCACCTGCTTTGATCATCTTTTTCATGATGTTATGAGCAACTATGAGCAAAATGATCTGAAAAAGGATGATGACCTAGGTGTTCATTTCCCCCTTTTTCCCTTTATCTGAAATTCCACCGTTTTGGGACGTAATTTTGTTTGCACGCAGGAGAAGAAAAAAAGCTTAATCACCTAAGTGGGAGGAAAATCAGGAGAGATGAGAAGAATAAAAGAAAAGAAAACTCATAAACGATTATACCTAGGCATTTTTAAAAGTAAGCTCTGGACTTGAGGAGAGCAACAACCAAAAACTTTCCATGCTCTTTGTTTTCAAGGTGTGAGCAGTATCACAACTGAACTTTGTTGCTACAGTATGTGTCACAACGGCATAATCAAAAGCCCTGAGCTTCGGCTCTTTTGTAAGTTTACCTGCTCGCTCTGTGCAGCTCCAGAGCAGCATAATAGTGAAACCTGAAACCATGGCTTGTATCTAAACGAAAATGTGGTTAGGGAAGCAGAGCCGAGCACAGCTCTCTGCACATTACAGATGAAGTAGGAAGTGGCCAATCAGCTGCTGCAGATGTTGTTGCAGGTTCTTAGTAAACCCTCTGTAAAACCCAGAAGGCTACCCAGATCTTGCATGTAGAAGTGGTGAGGTGCTTTGCAGTAAAACTGAAAAGCATGTTGGGTTTGCAGAGTAGCTCAAAAACATTTTGCTTTATAGAAATATTCTTTTAAAGATTTTCTGATGTGTAACTGCTTAAAAAATCCTGAAGTCATTTTATGATGAAAACTATAAAAATTCACTAATAATTTTTAAACTACAAGCATTTTTTCCCACAGAATATTTGAAGTTTCCTTGTAGCACCTGCTCACCGTCAGGTTTTTTTTAACATTAGTAAAAGCTGGAGTCAGCAACAGACCAGGAGCTTACTGCATCAGGGGTCAAAGGCAATAAGATCTCACCAAATGCCATACTCTAGGCCAAAGAAAAAAGGTGGGATTTTTTTAGAATGCAAAGTCAATAATCCATTTTTGCCTTGCATCTTGCAAGAGACTGCACTGTTATAGAAGGGATTTTCTTACTTACGTATGTATATGTATTTATGCTGTCTATTTATGGTGAAACAGGTATGATGAGACCACTCAAAATGGAATGTAAACAGTGCTGTGCATTGCTGTTCAGTTCCATTTTTTTTTAGGATGCAGGCTTGGACCAGAAATTTCTGGATTGAGGCAGTGGATAGGCAGGATGCTACAGCCTGATACCTTAAATATCATTAGCAGTTCAGTCTTTGTGGTTAAGTCTGGACTATTTGGAGACTGGAGGCCGGAGTAATGCATTTGCAAGAGAGTGTATTGCAGATAAGATCAACACAGCTGTTCTGAGCTAACTGGGATTTCTAAAGTGCTGCTGGCTTTGGGAGCAGGTATACATTGCTGCTGCAGTCCCGCCAAGTGTGAGAAAAATATGAATAGTTGAAGCCAGACCACCCTCTGCTAGAACAGGATATTTGCCTGCTTCAAGGGAGATTATCAAAATGACTATTTTTCATTGTTGCCAATTAAAAGCTTTGTGCCAAATAAACACATTCGATTGCAATACTGATTTGATTGAACAGACGGGTTTGTATCTTCAGCTGATGGATACAGAACAACGGGTATGAGTACTAAAAAATATGTGAGATTTTTTTTCCCTTTGACAGCTTCTATTCTGCTCAGGCAGGTAATTGGATGTTTACCGTCTTCTGTGTGCCAGTCTCTCACCCAAACACCGAGATACCCTGGTATTTAGGGAGGCAATAAATAGAGACATGTTAAGTTTTATTAATACTGGAGCCAAAATCACCCTTGCACACAAGTCCAATTCATTTTACAATTTTGAAAAACAAGGAACCATCTGTGACCAAAGGACTAGTTCCCTCAAGATTCCCATCCCACCAAGTAATACGTGTTCTGGGTGTAGTCCATTACAGACTTTAGGCAGTGCTTGGACTTCTCTTCATTTTGCCACATATTTATGGAATGAGCATCTCAGGATAGAGTGATGAAGTATCTCAGGACAGCAGTGAAGGTTTTAATAGGGTGAGAATGGCTTTTTCTCATTCTCATTCTGTCCTGAATGCTTTTGCCCGCATAGAATTCACTAGTTCCAAAAGAGCTGGACTTCTAATTTCTCTTTTGAATTCACATGGGAGAGGCATAGAAATTATGCTCTTTTATGCAGGTTGATTTCTTCTGCTGTTGAACACAGGATATCTGGACATGAAGGGAAGATGGGATCTTTCTCTAGATGTCATACCAAAGATATACCAGTGTTTCCATTTCACAAGCCAAGAATGGCAAGGGTCAAAGTCACAAGTATTGCATCCAGACAACTTCAGTGTCCTTCACTTCCCGATAAACAAACATTCCCAAGAATGTAAGTGAACTTTTGACCAGTGCCCATATGAAAGCTGTTTGAGAATGTTCTCCAAGAACACAAGATAGATTTTTGCAGTTGTACTGTAAGTGCTGAGGATCTGGGCATGATTAAAGAAGTTCAATGCCATGAGCAGCAGTATAATGGGACATTCTGTGGACAGTTTTTATAGCAGTGCTATAAAAGCTGCAGTGCCTTTTCTTCTGTTCTTTTGTTTCTATTTGAAGAGCTTCCGTTTCAGCCTCTGTTTGTTCAGTGCAGCACTACTTGTGAAAAAGCTGAGAGTCCTGAGAGGAGAGGCTATTTGGAAACCGAGGTGTTAGCTGTCAAAGCTGCCACACAGTGACCACCCTTAGCACTGTTTACTGTGATGAGAGTGCTTCCGGTGCGTGTGAACCTAGGATGTAGTTTCAGTTTAATTTCTTGATCTGAGTGTCTGCTGCTGACTACTGTTCCACTACCTCCATGGAGATTTTCCATGTTTTTATAGTACCAAGTGTCCCAGATTAAAAAAAAAAAAAAAAGAAGAAGAAGAAAGGAGCTGCTCCATTAAAACAGGAAAAAAACCCCACTATTGAATCTATTGAATGTTATGATGGCTTTGGCTCACCAGGCCTGATTATTACACCTTTTTTTCCAAACAGCTTTTCAGCATGTCACTTTCCTACCTAAATCATTCCACTATTTCTAGTATTAGAATTAAAGCATTTTACACCTACATCAGTCTCGGTCATAAGTGTAATTAATTAAGCTAATAAAAACTCTAAAGGCAGAGAAGAGTCAGTTACAATAGTTAGAAAATGAAAAAGCAGTATTTCTATTAATAATGATCTTACTATTAGATGATAACAAACTACAAAAATTAAAAAGGACAGGTTGTTCAGCCTTTATACTTAAAAATAAGCTCTTAATCTAAAATGCATGTGGTGTCCTTTCCTGGCTCACTTTCCTATTGCCTGAATTTGGCTCTCAAGAGACATCAGATGAAAGAAGTATTACGCACAGAGACTTGGGAAGAATTTTTACCTTAGTCCCACAAAGGACATCACAAGTAATACAATATGAAGACAAAAGGCTCATATGCATGTTG